>JARHVA010000842.1:1257500-1637500 GCA_037957365.1 Torreya grandis
TTACCCATTTTGACAAAATGACCTGTTACCCAAAATAGTATTTAAATCTAAAGGATTCTCTCAACCCCTAGACTGCATGAATTTTAAGGTGTTCTCCTTGTTATCAACATCACATAAGGGAAAATAAAGTGTTGCATACCTTATATAAATAAATTATAACACTTGTATACTTGCATTTACAAACATTACCCATCTATGGGTCTTTGAAAGTACATCTACATGATGTGCATGACAAAGATACATGTGATTAAAAAAAAATTGTAATACAAACATTGCCCAAGATACAATGGGAATTAAACATACAAGATGTCAAATATATATGAGTGAAACTAATTTGTCCATCCTAAGGTTACTAAGCACAATATACACAAATAAGAGCCTCTTTACCAACTTATAAACTATGCAAGTAATTGTAAGACATATCATAACCATGAGGATAAACTAATAATTTTAAAATTATCTTGAAGTTTTACTCATGATTGACTGCTCCTTGATTCATATCTCCACAAATCATCCAAATGGAGTTAGATTTCCAAAAAGTTTATCACAATGGAAAACTAAATTTAGGAGATAACAAATATTTCTTCAAAAAATAAGAGTTATCAAAAATTACTTCCTTGGATTCAATAGTTAGGAATTCTCTAAAAATAGTGTTTGAAGTGAAACTAATCATATTATTCAAAACCATAGATATGCTTTTATAACTATCGAATTAAACCATTTTACTAATAAGGGTTGTTCCCTCTTCCTGGTTTCCAAAACCTAAATAGAAGGTTCCATATTATAAACTCTATCTTACTAAGATTTAGATGATCCATTTTAATTTTCAAAAGTACTTAAAAAAATTCCACATCAAGGCATATTTTAATTCCAAGGTAACCCACACAAAGGATTCAACCAAAATTGTGTATACATAGTTACATTGAAAATATTATATACCTCTTTAGAAATTGTGAAGTGCACACCTATTGATAAATGATTGGCATATTGTTTGTGTTTAAATCCTATTTGATTCTTAAAAATATTAACAAAAGTTGTATAGACATAAACCAACTTTAAAATAATTAAAAAATCAAAACTCAAAGCATAAAAACCTGTTCACTTTCCTAAACAATGCCCTATTTGCCATTTCCATATCTTACCATGGAAACTGGTCTTTTCATTTGTTCCTATAATTAAGGATATAGGCTTCCAAAATATGATTAGTTATCCAAAAATAAAGGCTACACAACTAGTTATCATTACCAAAATATTATGTCAATACCAATATGAAATCAGATCACCATCATACCTTATTCTACCCTTTGTGTAAGAATGATAATAGGATTATAAAAGATTCATCTTATATGTGCATCACTAAAAATGACTTGAATTTTATCTAAATTCATCCCAATAAAGAAAGGTTTATCCTTTCTCAACACCATCTGACACCTTCAAGTGATAATTGTTTGTTCATCATCCAGATTGAACTTGTAGAACTAGTGGTTTCAAAGTCTTAGCGATTAGAATTTTTTCTTCTTTTACTATATTGGAACACCTTCCAATTATCCTTTTCACTAGCCAATCTTTCATGTTCAAGTCAAATATAAGAACAATACCAAACATCGAATATCTAAAAACTCCAAACTGAAGTATATCAATAACTGAAGCAAGCCTTGTATCAACCTGCTCTGATACCAAAATTGATCCATAAATAAGATTTATCCCTTAGATAAATCAAATAGTTTTTATGAAAATAGATACTTAAAAATATTAATTCCCTTAAGTACATAGAATTGGATGTAGAATTCTCAATTTCATGATTAAAATAATAGAAATTGGACTTATTGTTCTAGAATCAAATGTAAGTGAATAATAACTCAAGAAACATGATTTTGAATTCAAACTCCCTATTTTGTGTCATTTTATAACTTTATTGTAATTATTTTAGTGTCTCATTAATTCTATACAAATTGAATTATAAAACTAAAACATAGAATAACCTGAAAGGAAAGTGGTATAAAACGTGATAACAAAGTTCACCCTTTTAAGGGCTACATCTTTGGGTTCATAAATCATGAAATGATCCATTAAAAAGGATGCAAATATTAAAAAATTTACAAACTTACATCCAATGGATATGATAACCTACAAATATTATTGAAACTGAACTATGAAGACTTTGAGTTGATCAACAAAATGTCTTTCAAAAGTTTGAAGTACCTATTTATCTTCTCTATGTATTCAATCATGGTTTTTCCATTAGAGTGTATGAAAACTCTAATCAAATGGGAATTACAACATTATAAAATTTTCTATGGATTTTACAGACCTATAAACTCCTTCAAATAACCCTACAAAAACATTCAATAACCTTTCATGGGTGAAGGCCTTACAAAATAGAAGGATATCTAAAATTACAGTCTCGGGTCTTTGTGTTTAACTCAAACTTCACATATATTAATATAAATACGCGGTCGATGATAGAAAGGTAGCATATGTTATTTCTACCCATAAGGAATGGGGTTTGAATCCCCTCAATCCTCTAATTTGGGCCTGAATACACTTTTTATGGAAATAGGCCATGTCTTTATCCATTTTAAAGTTGTGGCCTAGTAGTAAGGTCATGGGTTTAACCTTTAAACATGGCATGTTATTTTAATTTAGGATTAAATATCCCACATTCACCATAATAGAATGTTTTAAGGGCTTAATATATCTTGAGACCCCTCCTATATTTTATGGTTGTGGCCACATCCTTGACATTTTAAACCACCCAATATTATTGAGCTATGCTTGGTCAAAGATTGGTGGTGTTTGTTGAAACCGCATGCGATTTGCTCAGAGTCTATAATTAACCTAAAGGCTTCAAATTAACTATGAGCTCAATCCTAAATAATGTGAAGAATAAAATATTTGAACTTGAGCTGACACTAGGGCTGGGTATTGAGCTCACCATAGATAATGAGTGACTTGAAAAATAGAAAGGATGCGGTGGTAGGCCATTTGGTGGCTTGATGACCCACCATGTGGACCTATCCAAAAACACCATAATGAATCTCTTCATCTTGTCACTTGTCAACATGAGATGAACCAAAAATATATATGGTATTTGGCTTATAATAATTTAGGATTATTAGTCCCACATGAAATGTGTAAATAACACAAAGGCATATATAAAAAAACATGTCACAATGGTAATATGAATTAAAAGAGGAAAAGTCACCCCTCTATGAAAAGAGTGTGTCAACCTTGGCTAAGGGTCCCCAACCAATAAATAATAAGGCCCAATTATTTAAACATAAGTGTCAAAGACCAGAGGTGAAAATCAAACATGATTTTACCATTACACTGCCATGTGTCACATGCTGATTGGTCCACTTGGAAACCATACATGCATCCACATCACCATTTGACTGTTAACCATTTTTGAATTGAACTTTAACTAGTGGCATTTGGAACATATGATGTCCATTTTGCGCATTCCAATATGTGTTGAAAATCTCTCGAAATGATCTTCCATACTATACTAGTTTATAGAGATCTTAGGAAATTTTGATACCCAAAAATGATCTCCAGATCAATATGTACATGTATACATACATACATAAATACACACACATATATGCATATACATGTATATGTATAAACATTATGTGTGTGTGTGTGTGTGTGTGTGTGTGTGTGTGTGTGTGTGTGTGTGTGTGTGTGTGTGTGTGTGTGTGTGTGTGTGACACATATATACGAGTTAAATTGGGTAATTTCTCATCCCATTAACATGCTAGGTAGATGGGCTGACCCTAAGGAAATATTTTATTTTAAAAAGTAGTTATTACTAGGAGATGGTCACCATCAATAGGTGAAGGTTAGTGTCAACTAGTAATACTAATCCAATTTGAGGACAATAACACATGCATGCATGAATATCAAATTGTAGGTCTTGGGATGTTTATATAAGATAGTATCTATACACATTGGCTAGGCTTACCTTCAACTATCCTCTTTCTCTCAATAGACCAAGACTCAAATAATGTCAATCAAATAGACCTTGTAATACTTGTATGATTGGGTAAGCACCAAATGAATTACATAGATATAAAAGAAGGTAACCTACAACATGAATTTAAATAGGAAAGGGTTTCAAATCCTAAACATATGACACAAGGATGTAACTCTCACTAGACCTCAATAAAAGGTAAATGGCTGTACAAAACTATATAAACTAAATGATGGGTTAGAATGATTATAAATGGCTAATATGAAATAGTCAACCAAATAGGGGTCTATGACACCTAAAGTGATTTATATAAAGTCTAAATAATCCTATGGCTACACTATATTATTTGGTATAAATAAATTTTAAACAAGGATACACATACATCCATCCCCAAATCAACAAATAATATCTAATCTACTAAGTAAATAAATGAAAGAGTGTAGGGATAGAAATACTTAACTTTAGACCAAGGGCCCTTAATGATTTAATATCCACTTGGATAAAGTGGAGCTTTGAAAGAGAGTGAATGGTTGGATGAATACCTAGATATCCTTATAACTAAGAACTCATAATTATTGTTTCTATTGAGCTTCAAAGACACCATAAGACAAGACTCCTCAAGATAATGTTCTAAGCCACTAACCCTCCGAAATGGAACTTAGAGTATAAATGTGAGTGAAAGAAAATTGAATGAGTGATATATGATATGACATGAATTAAACATGACCCTTATATATATGGTTCTAATACCCAAAAATAACCCTAGACACGCAGTTAACAATATCATCTTGACCGATATAGTTAGAAGATGTTGGATGCCACATAATGATATCACTAAGCCAATATAGTATGAATGTTAGAAAACATAGTCAGAACTATATCAAGCTATTTGATACACTACATAAAGGGAGAAGACATAAAATATATGGTATTGTACAATATTATACCATAGGATATAAGGAAGATACAATATCTAGATAATAGTTAAACAAAAGAGATAGATGACTAGACAGTTATAGGAGGTCAAACTAATAGTAATAATAACAACATATTTTGCAAAATGCCATGAATAAATTTACCACCCCATTCATGGTGCACCCTTTAAAGTGTTCCCTCAATGAGATTGATGCATTGACAATATAATAAAATAAAAAACTTTAGTAAATGGTAAAGTGAAAAGTTATATTTGTATACATATACCCCACTTTAATCTCATCTTGTGTTAAAATTGTGTAAAATGGGATGGTGCTTTGGGAAAGTGACATAGAAACACACAAAATCACAACTGAAAAGAGATTTCAAAATACTTGTTGATGAATGAATAACTGAAAGTATCATATACATACCTTGACTTACCTTATCATTGAATGACTACATGAAAATATCATAATCTTGATTATGGAGGGCACAAAAACTACATTTGAGAAAACTTATAGATACAAGGCTAAAAATAGATAAAAGTAAATTGTGAAAATGCAAGATGGTCAAATAAATGGATGTAATTGAAAAAATATTATAACTAACTAAAGCATTTGGAAAATTGACAAGATGGGATTTTTAAGTCTATATTAGAACCAAAATAATAAGGAAGTAGATAAAAATAAAGGAAAATTAATAAGTTAAACTATCAAGGATACTTTGGACCCAAAAACCTAAAAATGCATCCAAAGTAAGATAAATAACTATCTAAATCAAACAAGGGATACATATAACTGATTTATGATAAAAATATCAACAATGTAAGATAAGTAACAAACCATACTCAAACAAAATAAGAAAACATGAAATCGAATTTAAAAAGGGTATGAAATGAACCATAAAGAGGAAAATAGAAACCTCAAGGTCCAAAATATAAGTAAGGGAAATCCCAGGAAGATAAGGAAATGAAAAAGAGATTATCTCACAATAAATCAAAGATGAGAATTCTATTATAAAGATGGAAAATCTAAAACTTCCCTATTACTATCATGTTTGAAATAGATGGATAATAGGAAATAAAAAAGATGAAAAGATTTAGAAATAAACCTACTTGTCAAAGAGGAAAGAATGGAAAGAGGGGAATGAGGGCATCAACAAGGAACAAAAATATATTTAATAGAATCAGGACACTCAAATCAAGTTGGAAAGACTAAGAATTTTCAATATCAATGGATCTAGAGAATCTTACCTTGAAGTGTAAGCTTACGCTAACTAGTGAATTATATAGATATCATCCATGAAGGTTTACATGCATAGAAAATAAAATGATCATACCTTCCCACAACATGTTCTCCACTCCTCACAACCCAATATAGAGTTTTTGTATTATTATGAAGATTAGGTACTTGTGTGAAAAAGTAGGTGGCACTAAAATGTAAGAATATGTAATGATGTAATTTTTCCTCTTACCCCAGTCTACTAGCCTACCACACCCTAATGGTACTAGGCTATATCATGAAGCTAGCTATGGAGTTTGAACTTAATACTATACTAAGAGTTGTGACAAACTAAGATCATGTATTTTTTTTTTAATTTTAATTTTAAGATTTAATTTGCCTTTTAACATTACCTTTCTTATTCTATGGATTTTAACTCTTGTTTTTTATATTTTCCTCATTGAAATGGATTAAAAAAACCAACAATGGGTGCTAAAGATGACTATCACAAGAGATATTACACTTAATTTATAGAGAGTAGAACTAAATACCATGGTATCTAAATAATCCTAGACTTGCAAAGGAGTTCAATCTTGAAACTGACCTTACTGAACTCAAAATGAAGTGAAAAATAAGGAATGATGGAAATGAGCATAGAATGACTAGGTTTTCCCAATAAAAAAAATGTGTAAAGGAAAATCATACAGTGACAAGTAGGCATGAAGCATAATCATAAAAAATGGGAAATATGAATGAGGACATGAAGATAGACTACTAGAGTTTTTAAAATAGATAATATGACTAATCATAAGTGAGTTACAAACTTACTCTCAAGCATTGACTTATATTTATAAGACATTGAACTAAGGTTGGGAGAAAATAAATATATGAAATTTAATGAACAATGATGGGTTTCTGTGAGGGGGGCCTAGTTGATCCCTAAATTATTTTAATTTAATTAAAAAACTAAAAGCAAAGAGGTGTAAATAAGATATAAAAAATTATAGTTAAAACCCACAAGGTATTGGAAGAAAAACCACTGGAGGGGTGAATCAATGTACAAACATTTCTTTCAATTCCATATATCATTCAAACTAATCTAGAGATATAGCAATGCATAATAAACCATTCATATGAGCATGAAGTAGGAACATAAAAATGAACACAAGATATATGTGGGAAAAACTCATGGAGAAATAAAAAAATTGACACATATCTTGGACTATAGTTCGATAATAAATGAATCAAAATTTAGTGAGGCACAACCCCTCACTAGTCAAGTAAAAACTCAACTAGTCTTTTAGCAAGTACCAAATTATAAGGAGACATAAACCCCCTGGGTGAATCAACACCAAATTAGACACATATAACCTATGATAACCTTTTGAAACTTATTTATTACCCAAATAATTATTATCACCTTTGTTTCCTCTTCACACTCTTCTATCTCTCTTAAACAACCTATTAGGCCTCTTCACTCAACTAACCCTCTCCTTGGCAGTTTTAGGTCATATCACCTTGCTATTATATGTATAAATATAGTTATAAATTCATGAAATATTAAAAACACCTTTATTATTGTTTTAAATCCCTCTACTTAGTTTCCAAATTTCTATTTCATTCGCTCATATATTCAATATTCAAACTAGTCAGATTAGGTCTATTAGACCTTCTTCTTATACTTGACTCTTGATCTCATCTACCTTGGTCAAACATGAATATATCCATAATTTTATAACCATTGGAATATTAAAAAAAATATTTTTCAAAAGTGAAACAACCACTACATATCTCATTCACCACTCATAAGGACCAAAATCACCATTAGGCCTAATAGAGACCTAATGCAATTAGGCCTTCTTAAGTCACACGTTTTACCTTGGCCACTTTGGAACATTTTAAGACTATATAAATGGATTAAAAACCTTAAAATATATTAAATTATACCACTTATAATCTCATATTAGGCTCCCAACACCATATATCTCATTTCACTCCTTGAACCACACCATTAGGCCTACTCACAATTAGCCCTTCTCATTTCTAGAAAGTCTGCTTTGAATATATGAAGTATACACTCTTATTTTACACATGAACACATAAATAAATCACATGTATATAAAATAAATTACCTTAGGGTAATCATAATTTCAATTATAATCTACCATACAAGGCAAAATACATCAAATAGACCACTTCCATATGCTCACTCAAAACTGCAAATAGGCTTCAAAACCTAGTCAAGAACCTTTAACTTTTCACACCTTCATAGGAGTTTATCATGAATAAAAATAAATTAGAATAAAAATATTAGACATATATAAAAACTTAATTTTAATTTTATTCTTAAAATATATGCATAATGACTCAGGAACATCATTCTCACTAACATGGAGAAAATAACTTAAATACTCCAAAACATAGTCATGGAAACCAAGACTTAGAACACATGTGTGAAGACTTTTATGAACTTAAAATGGGTTTATATGACCATTAATAATCCTTATATATATATATATTACAATTTTAGATATCAATATTGTATTACAAACCAATCTCATGTCTTCACTCTACACAGACCTCACCGTGTTAGACATGTCACTTTGAGAGAAAATTTATGATTGTCTATAATAATATAAAAATATTATATTAAAATGGGATATGTTTTAAATTTATTTAATAAAAACATAATTAATTTGGATCAATCCATAATCCACTGCAACCCCTCCCTAATCGCATTCTCACTTTTACCTAGTTTTCTCACTATCTTCCTCACCAGGATTTTTTAGTGATAGGCCAACTTCAGTGACTGGTTTAACATATTTTAAGTATATAAAATTATAAAAAACTTACATTATCATAAAATAAAATTCTAACACATCATCCTCCAATCATTTTCATGCTTTGACATGGTCAACCCTACCTGCTACATCAAAAATCCAAGAAACAAGGAGTTTCTTGTAGTTTTCACTCACTCTTCTAATAGAAAAATACAACCTAGAGGTACTTTGGAGAGTAATATACATGTTAAAATCAACAAAATAGGTCATAAAAACCATTATTATCCATTTCCAACAAGATATTTCATATCGGGTCACAGTTAGGGTTTTAAGGCACTAAAAACTAGTTTTCATTCTTAGCAATCATTCATAAAGGATTAACCCTTAAATAAAAAACCAATGATATGAAATTTTAGATAATAAAATTTAAAAACTTCCATTAAATTATTATGATCTCATGCAATTTTTTCATGTTCCAATGAGCATAAGAAAATCCCTCTCGGGTCTACAATACCTCATTATGTGCACACAAAAAACCTCAAAATTGAATTTCATACTTTATAATTAATAATTTGGCCTCAAAATTGGTAAATAAAATTTAAACAACATATAAAACTTATAATTTTATCTCATTATATCTATAACCTTTATAACTAAACTTGACCCCTCATCAGGCCACACTAGGTCTCTTTACATATTAGGCCTTGAATTGATAGTCACACTTAGACCTTGAACACACCTTGAAACCTCTTTTAATATTATAAAAACATAATTATAATGTCATAAAAACTTATACCATGATCACACACTACCAATATTATTCTCACAAGTGTCATACTACTCACCTCATCATGCTACCAAGCCTATGCCTTTTCACTAGGTCTCTTCATACACATGGATTATGAACTCAACCTCAAGAAAAATAAAGACAACTAAGAATGAAATCAATGAAACTTTAATGAAATCAATGAAAAATCCATGTCTACCTTAGAACACATTTTCAACAATCTCCCCCTTTGTCATTGATGGTAGCCACTCATTGATGACAACCATTCAAAAAAGCTTCTCTCACTAGGATACATATCCCCTATATAGATCAATCTCCCATTTTGAAATTAATTAAAAATCACTACCTATAATAAAACTCAATAAAAAATAGTAAAATATCATATCAAAAATCTCCCCCTCTCTCAATGCATACCTTAGAGATCTTCTTGACAAACTGATATGAATCCTTATTTGACCTCACAACTTCTACACTTTTTTCCTATTGTTGGATCTAAAGAACCTTATTATTATCTCCAACTAAGAACTTGAATTTCTTAGTGAATTTTAGGAGCAATAATCACACCCAATTCCTATCTTAGGTGTTCAAAAGTAGCCTTTGGAAGAGGCTTAGTAAAGATATTTACAATTGGATCCTTGGTAGACATAAATCCAAGATTAATAATTTGTTCTCTTAAGAAATGATACTTGATAGGAATGTGATTGGTATTTTAATGCATTATAGGATTATTTGAAAGAGTTATGGCACTAGCATTATCATAAAAAATAGGACTAGAACCATCAAACTACACTTTGTAGTCTCTTAAGGTTTGTCTCATCCACAACACCTGAGTACAACATGAAGCTATTGTAATGTAATCAAACTCAAAAGTAGATAAGGCCAATAATGGTTGGTTCTTACTTATACATGAGAATAGGAAACTAAATAAGTAGAATGAACCTCCATTAATGTTATTTTTATCATCTATATGCCCTACCCAATCTACATTTGTATAGGCTACTAGATCAAACTTATTACTCCTTGGGCACCTTAATCCATACTCCATAGTTACCTTGAGATACCTAAGTATTCTCTTGAATACTTGTAGATGAATTTACTTAGTATCTACTTGAAATATTCCAAAAAGACCTACTACTTGCATGATGTTATGTCTAAAGGTAGTAGTATACAATAAAGTCCCAATCATTGATCTATATTTTATCTGATTAACTCTTGAATATTCATCCTCCTTTCTTAGCTTACATCTTATAACCATAGGTGTACCTAAAATCTTGAAACATTATATTTCAATATTCTTTAAAATATCTTTTATATACTTGACCTATGAAATGAACATACATTTTTTAGATTGACTAATTTGAGGTCCAAGAAAGAAGGATAGTTCTCCAAGCATAGAAATTTCAAATTTTAACTTCATCACCTATAAAAAGGCCTTTGGTCATGTTATCATCAGTTACACAAAATGTGATATCATCCACATAGACTACCACTATCAATTTATGGTCATTTTTAGTCTTGATATATAATTTACTAACTAAAACTCCTCTCTTGAAACCTTGGTCTAAAAAATACTTGTCTAGTATATCATACCAAGTTCTAGAGGCTTGTTTTAGACTATAGAGATCCTTATTCAACCTGAAGACATATTACTTATTATTAATCAATAAGAAACCCTTAAGCTTCTCAATTTACACTTTTTCCTCCAAGTTCACATTTAGGAAAGCTGACTTGACATCTATTTGGTATATCTTAAAGTCTTTGAAACCTACATAGGCAATAAACATCGTAATAGTCTCTAAATTTTCTAGAAGAGCAAATGTTTCCTTAAATCACACTCCTAATTGATAAAATCCCTTGGATAATAGTCTATCCTTATTTTTGGTGACTTTTCTATTCGCATTCAACTTGTTTCTAAACAACCATTTTATACCAATGATATTTTTGTCTTAGGCCTAGGCACTAACCCCCAAGTCTCATTCTTCTCAATTTGATTTAACTCCTCATTGATGGAATCTATCCAAAACATATCTTCACTTGATTATATATGGATTTTAGGTCAAAATTTGGATAGTAAGGCAACATTATCTTGATTAAAATTACTCACCATTCTTCCTCTTGATTGTATACTTGTACTCTTGTTGCCAATGATTTGAGATTTAGGATGATCCCTTTGAATCTGCCTAGAAGGACCTTTTGAGTCCTTTATCTCCTAAATTTATTCTTCATCCTCATCTATCTCTATTAATCCATCATTATTTGACTGAGAATATGATTTATTTGTCTTATTAACCTTCACATTTGTGCTCTCCACTATCTTTTGTAACCTTTTGTTATAGCATTTAAATGTAACACTAACTAATGAATATCCCAATAAAATACCTTCATTAGACCTTGATTCAAACTTTCCTAAGTCCTCCTCATCTCTCTTGATATAACATTTACTCCCAAATACCTTGAAATGATCAACACTAGTAGGTTTACCATTCCATAATTCATATGGAGTCTTATCACCATTGACCTTGATATGTCCTCTATTTAAAGTGTAAAATGTAGTAACCATAGCTTCTCTATAATATCCATTAGACTAATTTGACTCATTCAACATGGTCCCATTTCTTTAACTATTATATTCTTTCTTTCAACTACCCCATTCTATTAAGGTGTTCAAGCAGTTGAGAACTGTCTTCTTACTCCATTAACCTCACAAAAATCATTAAACTCATCTGACCAAAAATCTCATCCTTTGTCAGACTTAAGGTACTTGATATTCATATTCATCTCATTTTCAACTAAAGCATTGAAAATTTTGAACTTACTTAGAGTTTTTGACTTCTCTTTCAAGAATGCTACCTAAGTCATTCTTGTGAAGTCATCTATACACAACATGAAGTAGCTATCACCTTGAATAATTTGAATCATTATCAGACCAAATAGATCAGTATGAATTAGTTCTAAAGGTCTAGTGGTAGAGTATTATTTAGACTTGAATCTCCTCCTACTTTTCTTACCATGTTGACATGCCTTGCAAATAGCATATGCAAGTTTAGAAACTTTAGGCATGTTCTTCATGGACCCCTTGGAGCTGATCCTGACCATATTATCAAAGTTCATATGACCTAACCTCCTATGTCATATCCAAATTTCATCTACCTTGCTCATAAATCACTTCTCTTTTGTGATCTCATTCAATACATATAGATTGTTCTTAGTTCTCTTAGCTTTGATAATCAACCTACCTAATTTTGCTCTCCTTATCTCACATCTTTTGTCATGAAAAGTTATGGTATGTCCTTGGGTGAAAATTTGACTTACAATCAACAAGTTGTGTTTCAATTCATCTACATACAATACATTTTCTATCTTGGTCTTCCCATTATCCAAGCTCAAAGCGCCTTTTCCAACTATATTAACATATGTGTTATGTCCAAACCTCACTAAACCTATGGCATTATTCTTCAAAGTGATGAATTTGATTTTATCTCATGTAATGTGACTTCAATAACCATTGTCTATGTACCACTTCAAATCTTCATTCTAAGTATGAAATGCAATTTGGGAAATCATAGATTCTTTTCCTCTAGGTTTTTGCTTCTCCTTCATCTTACCCATAGGGTTTGTTTTCTTGATCCATTCTTTAGTATCATGACTACATATCTTCTTAACATGACTGGTCTTACTTATATATATTGTCTTATACTCTCTTGTAATATGTCCTCTTTGGTTACAATTATAACACATGATTATACTCCTCCATCTACAGTCAACATCTCTATGTCCAAATTAACCATAAGATAAATAATAACCATTGAAGGAATTTGCATACTTTGATTGTTTAACCTTATTTGTCTTTTGATGATCATTGGATGATACGCCACTTCCTTTCATATCCTTTGATGAAACAAAACCCTTTTTATCTTGTTGATGATTGACTTCAAACTTGACCACTTATGCATAAGGATTTATTCTATCAGCTTTGAATTTTGGAAAATGACTCTCTTTGAAATTATTTTATTCTTCTTTGAAACCAAGACCTATCATATCATGAAAATACCTTTGACTATCCAAAATATTGTTAAGCTTTCTAGTACTCTCCTCAAATTTCTGATATGTCTTTATCTTGATTGCATCTTACTCAACTTGTGCCTCTAAAGTCTTTAATTTCATTATAATCTAGGTGAATTATTTCACATGATTATTATATTTTGAACAAAATTCATAGACTATTTCAATGACTATGGATAGATCCTCATTTCAATCATAATAAACACTTTCATCATCACAATCCATACCTGTGCTCCAAATATCTCCCTTAGAATATTAGGTATGCATAAGGACCTTACTCTAATACCAATTTTTTGAATCACAAACATTGGGGAGGTGAATTAGTGTAAAAAATTATATTTCAATTCCATATATCATTCATTAATCATTCAAACTAATGTAGAGATATAACAATACATAATCAACCATTCATATGAGTATGAAGTAGAAACATAACACATGAACACAAGATATATGTGATAAACCCTCATGGGGAATAAAACCCACTAACACACGAATCAGAATATAGTCTTATAATCACTGCATCAAAATTTAGTGAGGCACCAACCTCACAAGGAACAACAACCCCTCTCTAGTCAAGCACTAACTCAACTAGTCTTTTAACAAGCACCAATTTACAAGAAGGCACTAACCCCCTGGGTGACTCAGTGCCAACTCAGCCACTCAGAACCCATGATCATATTTTGAAACATATTTATTACCCAAATTATGATGATCAGCTTCATTTTCTCTTCACACTCTTTTATCTCTCTCAAACATCCTGTTAAGCCTCTTCGTTCAACTAGCCCTCTCCTTGGCAGTTTTAGGTCATATCACCTTGCTCATCATATATATAAATAAAATTATAACTTCATGAAATATTAAATAAAACTATTTTATGGAATTCAATCCCTCTATCTAATTTTGAAATTTATATTTTATTCGCTCATATTCTCAATATTCTAACTAGTCAAATTAGGTCTATTAGACCTTCTTCTTATATTTGACTCTTGATCTTACCTACTTTGGTTGAACACAAACATATAAATACATGAATAACCTTTGGAATATATCAAAAAACACATTTCACAAGTGAAAAAACCACTACATAGGTTATTAACCACTCATAAGGGCCCAAACCACCATTAGGCCTAATAGAGACCTAATGTAAATAGGCCTTCTTAAGGCACATGTTTCACCTTGGCCAACTTGGAACATTTTAAGCATCCATAAATGGATTAAATAATTAAATAATTATTATATTATACCACTTATAATCTCACCTTAGGTTACACACTTAATATATATCATTTCACTCCTTGAACCACACCATTAGGCCTACTCACAATTAGCCATTCTCACTACCAAAAAGTCTGGTTTGAATATATGAAGTATACACTCAACTTTGACACATGACAACATAAATAAATAACATGGATAAAAACTCCATGACCTTAGGGTAATAATAATATAAAATATACTTCACCATATAGGGAAAAATATCTCAAATAGACCACTTCCATATGCTCACTTAAAACTGCAAACATGCTTCAAAACTCAGTCAAGAACCTTTGAATTTTCACACCTTCATATGATTTTATAATGAAACAAATACATTAAAATAAACCTATGAGACATATAAAACAAATTATTTTTAATTTTATTCTTCAAATATATGAATAATGACTCATGAACACCATTCTCACTAACACACAAAAAACTACCTGAATACTCCAAAACACAATCATGGAAACCAAGACTTAGAACACATGTGTGAACACTTTTATGAAATTTAAATGGGTTTATATGATATATATATATATATATATATTATAATGTTTAATATCAATATTGGTCTTACAGACCAATATCATGTCTTCACCCTACACATACCTCACTATGTTAGAAAAGTCACTTTGAGAGCAAATTTATGATTGTATTTAAGAATATAAAAATATTATATTCAAAGGGTATATGTGTTACATATATTTAATGTAAAATCTATGCATTTTAATCCATACATAATCCACTACAACCCATCCCTAATCTCATTCTCACTTTTGCTTGGTTTTCTCACTATCTTCCTCACTATGATTTTTTAGCGACATGACAACTTCCATGATTGGTTTATCATATTTAAAGTCTATAAACTGATAATAAATTATATTATAATAAAATAAAAGTCTCACCAATCCTCCAATCATTTTCATGCTTTGACCTGGTCAACCCTTCATACTACATCAAAAGTATGAGAAATAAAGGGTTTTTTTGTAGCTTCCAATCACACTTTTGATATATAAATAACACATGGAGGTACCTAAGAGAGTCCTATACATGTTAAAATCACTAAAATATGTCATAAAAACCATTTTTAGCCATTTACATAAATATCTTTCATATTGGGTCATAGTTAGGGTTTAAGGCATTAAAAACCAGTTTCCATTCTTAACAATTGTTCATAAAGGATTGACCATCAACTCAAAAACCAATGCTAGGAAATTTAATATAGGAACCTTTCCAAAATTACATGAACTTATTAGTATATCGTGAAATTTTTTCACGTGCCAATGAGCATAAGAAAATCCTTCTTGGGTATACAATACCTCATTCTCTACACACAAAAATCCTCAAAATTTAATTTCATGATTTATCATTTAGAATTTGAAACAATAATTTGTAAACACACTTGAAACAACATATAACACTTATAATAATTATTTCATGATCTCTATCACCTTGAAAACTGAAATTGACCACTCATTAGGCAACACTAGGTCTCTTTGCATATTAGGTCTTGAACTGCCAGTCACACTTAGACATTAAACACACCTTGAAACCTATTTTAATATTTTAAACACCTCATTATAATGTCATAAAGCCTAATACCATGCTCACATTTTTCTAATATTCTTCTCACAAGTCTCATACTTCTCACCTCATCATGCTACAAAGCCTATGCCTTCTCATTAGGTCTCTTCATGCACATGGATTATGAACCTAACCTCAAGAACAACAAATACAACTTAGAATGACATCAATGAAACTTTCATGACATTAATGAAAACTCCATACATAACTTAGAACACATTCTCAACACAAGGTGTATGAATTAACAATGTAGATGAAAGAATCACAAGGGAAACAATGGTTGAGTGTAAAAGGATTAATGTTTGTGAGGAAGGCCTAGTTGAATCCTTAAATTTTATAATTTAACTCATAAAATAAAAAAATTGGTGAGAAAAATACAATATACATAAGGATTGAAGATAGGTACTAGGGCTAATGTGGAAGAAAAAGGGATCCGATGGTGTGTAGATAAAGAAAGATGTTAAAATGTAACAACAGAGTCAAGGTAAGAATTGAAATAGATGTTAAATTAATTTTATATTATAGGCATGTATTTTAAAATTTAATCTAAAATATTGCACTTATGACCACTCCTTTACACACATAGTTCTGGACTTCTACTAGGATCCTTTTGATCACTTTAGACCTCCTTGGGCATAGAAGACTCGCTCTTCTAAGCTCATTAGTGACCATACAATGCACATATCCATCATATGATCAGCCTCATCCATCATCTAAGCCATAAGATACCCTTATTACCATTATTTATCCCCATTGGATAACAACACCCTATTGGACATGAGCACCTCAATCTATTTTCCAATCTCCCTCTCTTTCCCTCTTTCTAAATAACAACTAATTTTCAAAATTAAAAGATATGGAAAGGTTGAACTATGTCATTAATAATACGTTTCAAAGGAGTTTCAATATATGACTATAAAAACACATTTTAAACCATTTTTCACACAAGATACTTCCACATTAAAAATCACCAACATTTTAATTATACATTGAGAAAAAAATTACTTATTTCTCCCATTTATGATTACATACAACCCTAGTAGCCTAGAGCTAACATTTAAATAGATATCCAGAGTCACAATTCATGGTTAAGGTATTTAATAAAACTATTATTACATCAAAATATAACACTTTGCACTAGTTATTTACACACCGCCATAACATGGGAGAAATACGTGAGATTTATTCCCTCTTTAGAGTATTAGTATGTAGGCAATACTAATTACATGGGTTTTTTAGGTCACGGCTAACTTCAACCACTGAATACTTTTCATCCCATTGATTTGCATTTGTATCCACATGTCAAGGAGCTAGTATTTGAAGGAAACATAATCATACAATAGTATCCACAAATGATTGAAATCTCACACACATAACACATAACATACACATGAAGGCAAATAGAACCCATAAATAATAGATATTTACTCTCTATTGGATAGGACCAACCTCACAGAGGATAAGAGTTCCCCCCTTCTCCTATCCAACTTAGGGTTATATTATCTAATTTTCATTTTAACTATAGATCTAGTTTTATAGTCCCTAGACCCAACCAGTCTACTAGTTTTAGCTTGTGATTCCTCCCATAACATTGATTTCTAACCAAGTTATATTTTTATATTGTACATTCCTTATTTAGTAAGTTTCTATATTTAACAAGTTTTAAATAAGTGAATTCTTGATATTTTCAATATTATTATTCCTAAAAATATCATTATTCCTAATTTTAAATAATAGTTTGTCACTTACGGTAATATGCCTATTATTAAATTTCCCTAAATTTGATATAAAATATTGATGAACATGCTTATCATTGAATATTTTAAACCCTAGCTTTCCATTAGGGTTTCCTTATATTTTTACACTTCTATTAGGGTTTTAGGTTTTTTATTTTAAGATTTATATATTCATCATTATTATAATGATTGAAGCTATTTATCAATTCTCAATCCAAAGTTTTTTTGATTTCATTTACATGTTTTTTCCATATAATATGTCACACTTTAAAGTTGCATATAATTTCATGGATGTATCATTTAATGACATAGATAAATTCATCATAACTAAAGAATCTCTTTCTCCTCCTAATCCTCAAAGTTGTGATAACTACTTTCCCTCTAACTATGTCCATGTTATCACTATCTCAAGAGGTAAGGTAGCCCATCATATAAATATAAAATAAGGTAATCAACCTATCCTTAATCAACCCCATCCACCTCTAACATCTCCTAGTAATGGTGTGTGTATGCATATTCAATCAGAATTACCTAGGGTTTATGCTTGTGAATCTCTCAAGGATCAAATAATCACTATGAGTAAGTTAATAGAAGAGTTTCAAAAGAAAAATTAGTATTTTATTTCAAAGATAACATCATTATAAAATCATATAACATATACAAAGAATCTAGAGTACATTAGTGTCAATCATGTCTTTGCATCTTCATCTAGAAATGTTATGCCTAACAAGCCTTCATATCAAAATGGGAACCTAAAAAAGAATACATCTACAATAAGTGATTAAAAAAGTATGAATATGGACAACAATAGTTCAAGTGAGATTTTAAGATTGATTATTAGAAATAATTTTATCAAGCTCACTCCTATATATCCTCTAAGGAGATCAATATACTGTTGTACATATCACATAATGCATGTGCATCATATAGATCATTGTTTGGATTTGAAGAATAAAATATAAATTATTATTTATAATGGTGATCCTAAAATTGATATCTCAATCAAACAACCCATAGTGGAACAAGTGCAAGTAGATCAAGTGGAAAAATTAAAATTAGTAAAAAATTGGATAGCAAGGGATAATTTAAAGCAAGAAAAAATAAAAATGGAAAATTTAGAGTAAACAAGAGTAAAAAAAGATCAAGATGAAAAATTAAAATTATGAAAGGAATATTTTGAACAAAAATGGTTACAAAAGCTACATCAAATTAAAGTGAAATTAATAACATAGAAGTTACCAAATCAAATTCAAGATAAGCAAAAAAGAATTATTAAAAAAGGGTTTCTAAGAAAAGAATTTCCAAAGTAAGACATGCCTACAAAATCCAATGTTACAGGTGTGGTTTCAAAGGATTCAACTAAAAATAACTCATCATTAATAGAGCCTTTGATTCTTAATCCCCTTGTAACTAGAAAGCAATGTACTAATGTTGTGATTAATAACACTATTGAAATGAATGTTTTTAGCATGACACTCTTAAAATTTATTGGATATGATAAGGAACACTTGAGTAAGATTATTATATATAAATAATTTATTGGATCCATTGAGATAACTTTCACTCTTGGTATAAAAACATGTTCAATGTTATTTCATGTATGTAATGTCACTAGAGATACCATAACAACCTATACGAGGTTTATCAAAAAAACTGATTGAAGAAACCATCCCAAAGGAAGGGGAATAAAAAATATACCAAGGAATCATAAGGAAACTAAGGTATATAGAATAAAAGTGTGATAAAATAAATCCAAAGGTGATACCTAAGATCCAAAATGGAAGCTAAGGCTAACTATAAAATGATATAAAACTTGAAGGTGATATATAAGATCCATGAGGAAATCTAAAAATGACTATAAGATAACAAATAACCAATAAGAAATAAATTGTGTAATAAAAATGATATTAAGGGAATAAAATTTATATAAAAAAAGAAACATAATAAATAATAAGAATCAATATATATGATAAGGAATATATCAAAGAAGATCATGTGAAGTGTGAGCATATTTTTCTCAAAATTTTTTATTGAAGATGATTTTTTTTTATTTGTAAGTTTTGAAAATTTATTGATTGTTACCTCATGGTAAGGATGAAAGATAAATAATGCAAGAGAATGGGGATGGGAATTTTAATATTCCCCCAAAGCATGTATAAGGTTAAGGATGAGCATCATAACATGCCCTAGAGGCTAAAATAATAAGAGGGTGGGAAACACAAGGTGACATAAAATGTGTGAGAAGAAGAGGAAAGGAATTAAAATTTTCCCCAAAATATGGGATGGATGTGAATTATAATTAAAATAAAGGTAAAAAATCCTAGTGATGATGTCAAAGTCTATGTAAATTTGTGCAACAGTAAGGAATGATGCATTTAGGGAAATGTCAAAATCTTTGGGAGGTGATAATATTTTTGATATATGGTATCATCTAGGAAAATATAGTTTGGAGAAATAGAATAAAAATGGACTACATCATCATATCTGATATCATCTGGTGAAACATGATTAAAATAGATTTTATCTACATGGTTAATAGAATATGGTAAACCATGAATGAAATGGACTATACCATTCTATCAATACTATGGTGAAAATTGAATGAAATAAACTATATTGGCTAGATCAATACATTTGAATGATGATATAGGACTAAAATAAACTATATAAACACATTTATATAATGGCTAATGTATTTGGTTAGAAAAAATAACTATATTGACACATATTGGGTATGACTAGTAAATTTAGCTAAAAGTTAAAGAATTGTATAGGAAATTTCTAGGTCATGGAAAGTGCAATTATTTGAATTAGGAGGCTAAATTAGAAATATATCAACACATTTAGGATCATGTATAGTAAAATTGAATATAAGTGGGGATAATTCAATAATATCATATTGGTTGATATCATTAGAAATACAAAAATTTAGTAGTGATTTTGGAGAGTTTGATGTAGGATACTTATTAATGTTCATATAGGCTCGATGATAAGAATAAGCTATAATGTGTAATGTGGTAGGCATTTGATTAGGTTTTACTCATATGCTAATGAGTTGATAAAATTTGGATAAATTTGAGATTATTTATGATTAATTATCCTTATAAGGCCTTCCAAGGGTGGGATATAAGGTGCATAAACATAAAGGAAACCATGCTTATCATTACTTTATTTATAGTTGGGATTGTAATAAATGAAAAATCATAAGAGCGATTTGTGTCCATGTCATAATAATCATCAATGGGAACATCTAATATCATGCCAGGATCTTCATCTTCATCAAAATTATCATCATAGATGAAAAAATATTGATATTGATTTACAACCATGTGAGAAGTAGATAAGGCGGGATCATCAAATATTGGGGGACCATACCATTAGTATTTGGTCCCACTATAAGTGTCATCATTAAGAATTTTATAGGTATTTTAATATATTGGAGGAGCATACTTATAATATTTAGTCCCAATATAAGTTTCATCTTTGGGATTTTCATAGGGATCTTTATAAATTAGAGGACCATACTAATAATATTTGGTCCCAATATATGTGTCATCATTGGGGTCTTCACCCCAGTAACAGGATTATTAGGGTCATAGTAGAGAAGACCATCATGGTGATATTAATCAATGTTAGGAGTGTCAAAATTGGTATCATTAGGATCCTCATCAGGATATTGATTTATAGGATGCCCATGTTGATAATATTTATTTTCACTATAATCTTCATCATAAGTGGGAGGAATATCATTTGGATCCTCAACCATGGGAAAAGGTGTAGCATAGTTTCACCATGAACAATTACCATCAATGGTGGTCATATAATGTAAAAATGAGTGAATGTGACCAAGGTGAACTACCACAATAATCCCACTCAGAAATACCATGTTACTAAACCTTAAAATCCCTCTATTGAGTAATAAATTATTAAATTTAGCAAAACTAATCCTACTTCCTATTTAGAACAACCCACTAGTGATGATTCAACTCTATAATTGAATCCTCAACCTATTTCTTCCATCCCTTTTAATAAAATAATCTATAATCAACTTAAGCTTCATGTTAATTATTCCTCCAAACCAAATTGGAATTTTCTATATGAACATAACTCTATACATTGTAAAATTCTAGTCATGGAATTAGTAATAAATTATCCTTATCATCACAAGTTTCTCATGTAAACTTTTTAAGACATTGAATAACCCCCATATAATGATTATGATATACCTACTTCCATGTATAAAGGTACCACACATATTGAAGTTAATACTAATCAAACCATTTCTCCAACTTATTATTTTAGGAGAACCTCCATAAATTTTCTCAAAGAAGATATGAATAATGATGAAATTATTTTTCCACCTAATGACCCACCTCTCTTCATTGATATTAGAATCAATAATACCTTAATAAGGAAAGTATTGGTAGATGAAGGTTAAAAAATATATTACCTCTCCTTGGTTACTCCAAAAAACCAAATACTCCAAATAAAAGCCTAAGAAAACTGAACTCACTTGTTTTGGATTTGATAAAAACTAATCAAAAGTCTCTTGGATGCATTTGACTCCCTATAACTATTGGACCCAAACTATACACACCAGGCTTATGACACTATATCTTCTACAATCTTAAAACATACTCTTAGGTTGTCTATGGACTCATAACATGAGAGTTATCACATCTTTCAATAGCCAATGCATCAAATTTATTGATAATGGTAAAAATTATAAGCATGAGGTAGATCTAAACCCTTGCATCATCCAAATTCCAAATCAAAATCTCAATATCACATTCCCACTACTACTCATATTAGTAGTCCCCCTCTTTCTATGTTTATCAACATGCATCTTGACCTCCATGTCACTCTTACAGATTTTGATGATGATGAGCCTAATGAATTGAAAAACTTTAACAATACCACTCAGTTACTTCCTTATATATTTGAATGACTCCATCTTTATCTTATTCCATGAGATGAGGCCATTCCACTAAACTATGATACTAATAAATGTCCTCTCCCATGCAATGCTCATAAAGCCTTTTGCACATAAAATTATTTCACTTGTAATGAATATGGAGTGGACAATTTTTTTAAAGATCCTTTAACCATGTCCCTAGAAACATTAGTAACACAGGTATTTACAACATCAAAATTCCTAATGACATTGATCAACATTTTTATCGTGCATGTAAAATTTCTCCATATTATGATGATGCCAACATAATGCCCCAATCCCAATCGTAATACTTGGATGTAATGCACTATCAAAATACCTTGGCCAAAATGCATGCCTAAGTTAACCATGATGTTTATGTCATTGATATAATATCTAAATATATTAATATCGACTTAGAAATAGAAGTTTATGTTCATCCTATTAATCCACCCTTGATAAACACACCATGGGTTGTCAAATTTATTATGAATATTCCCACATCTAATGACATTAATTTGTTCAATACTCTTTTTCTTATTTTTCCTCTTTAAGACCATGTCAACCAACCTAACACAATTCAATTTTTAGTTCTAGACTGCATCAACCAAAGATAATCCCTAGTTGATATATTTCCTTTTAATTTACCACTTACATTTGAATACATTAGAAAATGTTATTCAGTGAAAACTCTTACCCCTAACAATATTGACAAACACGATACAATCTAGACTAATTTTGTACCTTATACTCAACCCCCTAAAATTACCTTAGATGAAAAGGTTATGGATGTAATACAAATACATTATGAGTATGATATCAAAGATAATCAAATTTTAGATCATGAAGTGGATGTTGAATAATATGGATATTTACCCACACCTCCAAGAAATGAAGCTATTTTATAACTAATCCTTGCTAAAGAGCCTCAAATTCATCCCAACATCACAAGTTTGGCCATTTTTAGAAAAAGGCTCCTTGTTTCAATCTATTCATTGCTAGGGGTAGGTGCATAAAGTTGGGGGACAAAAAGGGGTCTACCCATGGACATGATTTTTTTGAAATTTCAAAAATTTGAACTTTTATAGATAATTTGGGGTGTCTACACTCCAAATTTGAAGATGGTGCAAGACCATTAAATGTAGCATTTCAAGTGTAGCTTCCAAAACACTAATTTTGTTTTAAAATGGTTAATTATAACTAGGTAAAACATCTAAATTTTGAAGAGGGACCTCTATTTTCTTAAGAAAATAGAGTAGATAGATGGATGTGTGATGCATCATTTTTTGAGCAATGATTAATATTGTTTGAAAACCTTTGGTGAACATTTATATAAGATATTCTAGTTTGTGACCTATAATTTTTTATATTTTTTCAATGAATGTTTTTTATGTTATGATTTTTGCAAGTAAATATATCCTTTAAACTGACAAAAAAATAGATAGCCAGCTGTGTGGCATACCTAACTACCTCAAAAAAAATGAAAATCATTTTTTTTGAATGTGTGTAGAATTAGGCCTAGTTTGTGACCATATAATTTTTTTTTCACTTGGATAAATGAAAAAAAAATTACATGAACATGTATAGGCATGTATGTTTGCAATATGTAGTGGCCTAAAAAAGGTATAGTTAGAAATTAACATAATTTAAAACCTTAAATTAGTCAAAAAATTATAAAAAAACATATTTTTGGAAAGAGAATTGTGATAATCGTGATGGTTTTAAATTTTTAAATATCAAAGTTGAAATTTGTAGTGTATTTGGTTATCAAAGTTGAAATTTGTTATTTTTTTAATCAAAACTCTCAGACTCAGTTATAGATTGATAGGTCTAAGATTTTGGCTTAGGAATCCAAGCCATTCCTTAACCAAAAGGCTTGGTGTTTGAATTCAAATTAAAATAGCATTATTGCATCAATAATACAATTGTTTTAGTTACTAACATGATTGTGTTATATCTTCATAACACCTAAAATTGTAAATTTGGTCTTGAGCTTAAATTTTATATATGTTCTTGAGCTCCCTAATAATGGTTTTATTTCATGTGATACGAGAAAGGTCCATAGCCTTGGATAGTGAATTATGGTGTCGTGGTATCACATTAGACATCAAAAATTTAATGGGAATTTTAATATTTTGACTTGATTACTTATAATTACTTGGTTTTAAAGTATAACTCATTATACATTTTATTATTTAATTGATTTTATCATGAGATGTCATAAATTTATTTTTAAAATTATGGCCAAAACTTAGCCTTTGGAGTACCAATCTAGCTATGCATCTAAAGTAAATTAGGGATATTTTGAGCCCCTTCAACCTAATTTCATGACTATTAAATGTGATTTGGGGGTTTCTCAAATCTAATTTAATCAATTAGATTGAAGAAAATAAACATTATTTATTTATACAAGTTTTACATGTATAAAATGTGAATTTGAGCTCAATAAACTTGAATGTCATAAGCTAATGAATGAAAATGTTGATTATTTCAATTGTGGAGGTAATTAGGGTCAAAATGAGACACATAAAAATATTTTAAATCATATATGATGTGATTTGGACTAAAATTAACCTAATGTAATGTCATATATAATTAAACAAAGAATTGATTCATTTAATCAAAGAGGCATTTGAGGCCAATTTGAACCCATTCAATAGAAAGATATGATTTGGGGAAAAATAAAGTTTGATTCTAGTATGAATTGTTCCAATTAGTCAATATATATAATTAGGGGCATGAATTGGGAAAAATTGAGCTCCAAATAAAATTTATGGTTCAATCAATTATATAATGTATGTAATATGTATGTCTTAACTGACCCTAATTTTATAAAAAATATAAGCATGAAGGCAGTTGTGAAAAGTAGGTGAACAAACAACTTAAATATTCCTTAATTACCTTAGTTATTAGGCCCTATATCAGATACCTTAAACCCTAAACCCTTTACCATTTACGTTAAACCCTAAACCTTTTACCATTTACCTTAAACCCTACATCATAACCTCTGAACCCAAAAGCCTTTAAATTGTAGACCCTAAACCCTAAACCAATAAATTTAGCCATAATTATCATCCTTTATAGTAAGAATTAGGTTCATAGGGATCAAATTGGTCAAAATTGCATCACTCATTACCATAATTGACTTAATCGGCTCAATCTATGATGATGTGGGGGCTAATTGAGCCGAAAATCACATTCTTTGCTCAATATATAGGTTCAAAGAGATCAAAATTTCCCTAATTACCTTCATGATTATACCTTATATAACCTAAAAATATACCCTAAGACTTAATCCCTAAAGTTCCTAATACTTAAACTCTAAACCATAAATTTAAAATATTTAAACCCTAAACCAATCATTTTACCCCAAATTAACATCATTTAGACTAAGAATTATGTTCAGAGGGATAATTTTGGCCTAAATCACATGATTGATTACCCCATTTGACTAATTAATTCAATATGCATGATGACATAGGGTATAATAACAACCCAAAAACACATTTTATAGTCATAAATAGGCCAAGTGATTCTAATTATCCTCAATTATCTTTACGATTGGATCTTGTGTGCCCTAAACTCTATAGGTATTAATCCCCAAGCCCTAAAACATAAACCATATACATTATATTTTAAACCCTAAACCAATTAGTTTATCACTAATTAACATCAATTATAGTTATAATTAGGTATATAAATTACTTAATTTAGCTTAAATCACATTAATAATTATACAAATTAATTAATTGGCTCAATCTGTGATGATGTGGGGGCTAATTGAGCCCAAAACATAGTGGGCCCTATCTACACCCTAAACTATATATACATTAAAACTTATGCCCTAAAACCTAAACCCTAAATTTTAAACCATAAGGTCCTTATTTACCAATTGATTTAGCCCTAATTAATATCCTTTGTAGTAAGAATTAGGTTCACATGGCATATAATGATTAAACCTTATATACACCCTTAAAACTAAACCCTATTCCCTAATTCCTAATCCCTAAACCCTAAAGCATAAATTGTATGACCTAATTCCCTAATCCTTAAATCCTAAACCCTATGCCCTAATGCCCTAATCCCTAACTAGGGTCAAAATGAGCCATACAAACCTATTTTAAATTATATTTGATGTGATTTGGAGTGAAATTAAGCTTATTGTCATGTCATAAATAATTAACCAAATAGTTTATTGAGTTAATTGAGGAGGCATTGGAGGCCAAATTGAACTCCTTCAAGAACAAGATATGATTTGGGGTAAAATCAAGTCTTATTCTATCATGAATCGATCCATTTAGTTAATTTATACAATTAGGGCCATGATTTAGGAAAAAATTATCCCTTAAATTAAATTTAAGCCTCAATTGATTATATAATGTATGCAACACGTATGGTTTAACTAACCCTAATTTTATCATAAATGCAAACATGAAGGAAATTATCACATATAGGTTCAAACAACTCAAATTTTCTTCAATTACCTTAGTGATTAAACCCTATATCCTATACCTTAAACCCTAAACCCTATACCATTTACCTTAAACCCTATGTCATAACACCTAACCCCAAAGCCTTTAAATTATAGACAATAAACCCTAAACTAATAAATTTAGCCCTAATTAACATCTTTTATAATAAGAATTAGGTTCAAAGGGACCAACTTGGTCAAAATTTAATCACTCATTAATGTAATTGACTTAATTAGCTCATTTTATGGTAATGTGGGGGCTAATTGATCCTAAAATCATATTCTTTACTCATAGATCTAGGTTCAAGGAGCTCAAATTTACACCAATTTCCTTCATGATTGTACCTTATATACCTTATAAATTATATCCCAATCCTTAATCCCTAAACTCTAAACCATAAATATAAACTATTTAAACCTTGAACCAATCATTTTACCCCAAATTAATATCATTTAGATTAAGAATTAAGTTTAAAGGGCTCATTTTAGCCTAAATCACATGAATAATTACTCCATTTGACTAATTCACTCAATCTACATAATGACATCAGGTATAATGATAACCCAACAACACATTCTATGGTCCTAAATAGGTCTAAGTGATTCAAATTGTCCTCAATTATCTTTGTAATTAGAACATGTGTACCCTAAACCCTAAAGCTTATAGGTCTTAAACCCCAAGCCCTAAACCCTAAACCCTATTTTTAAAACCTAAACCAATTGATTTAACACTAATTAACATCATTTTGAGTAATAATTAGGTATATACATTACTTAATTTGGCCCAAATCTCATTACTCATTATCCCAATTGATTAATTGGCTCAATCTATGATGATGTGGGGGATAATTGAGTCCAAAAACATAATGGACATATGTACACCCTAAACTATAGATACATTAAAACCTAATCCCTAATCCCTAAACCCTAAACACTATACCCTAAATTGTAAACCATAAGTTCCCTATTTACCAATTAATTTAGACCCAATTAACATCTATTGTAGTAAGAATTAGGTTCACATGACATAAATCAATTATACCTTATATACACCCCTAAACTTAAAACCTATTCCCCAATCCCTAAAACATAAATTATAAACCCTATGTAATAATTCCCTAATCCCTAATCCATAAACCCTATGCACTAATTCCCTAATCCCTAATCTATATTAAGAATAATGTGAGCACATAATTCAATAATGCGATCATGTTATATAACAAGATCACTTTATCACTTTATTTCATAATGAGATCTCATTATATAGTTTCATAACATGATCACATTATTCCTAATATAGACAAAACTTAGTTTTCAACATTGATTTTTAACCCAAATCAATAATTATGTCCCCATAAACATTCTCTGCATACTTATGCAAGACCTATGAGACCTGTGTACTTATTTTGATCCCACCTTTGAAAATCTATTATTGTCCTTGATTGGTGATGGATAATTTTCAAGGAAGAGGAAGATGCTAAAGAATAAAATAATGGAGGAATTAAAAGATTTGAGAGAGAAACACAAGATACGAATGCAAAAACTTTATTTAAGATAAGGTAAAAACCCTAATCCTTATGAACTAAATGCCATAGGTAATGAGCCAATTGAAAAAATGAATTAAACAATGTTAAAATTGACCATAATGAATTAAATAATGATGAAATTGACCATAATGAAATTAATAATAATGAAATTGACTATAAAAAATTAGATAATGCTGGAAGTTTACATTCAAAGTTCCAAGTTTTTGATTTTGTTGATGATGAGTCTTTGTATGATGCTTTACCCCCATGAATGAAAAAAATTTAATGGAAATAAATAATGATGAAATTAAAAATTAATAAAATTTTATGAAATCATATAATGAAGAAATAAACAATGAGTAAAATGTCATCCCACATCTAAACAATGAAAGTAATAAGGATTTTGAAACACCCTCTCAAAAAAAACCACCATTAACAACACCTCCAAGAATTGTGCATAGAAAAGAAAAGTACTTAATTGAAGTCGATGAAAATATTTTAGAACCAATGTATAAAAATATATTTGATCACCATTCAAGAAGGTTGGATCAACAAATTTGGTATATTATGTTAATTATTTATTTTGTTGATGAAATTGATTAAGATGAGACCTATAATATGCACATTAGGACAAAGAGCATCTAACATGGATGCTGAAAACAATGAAATTATTAAAAATATACATCATGTATATCATACTATAAGCCCAAAATAATTCACCCAATATTGTAATGCTACCCAATGTATACTTACAACTTATGTAGTAAGTGGACAAATAAGAAAAAATGAATGCTTTCAAAAACAAACCAAACACTTAATATCATCATAAAAACATTAGTGAAAGCAATTGAAAGATGTGAAAGACTTAATGAACCTAATACCAATGAGCAATGAGCATTATTTGGTATACTTCCACAAAAGGACAAGACTATAGCCAATGCTCTCAAAGAGTTTCTCAATTTTGGAAAGATAATACAAGAGTTTCACCCAATGTAATAGATGTAGTGAAAAGAAGAGTTGTTTATCGTAACTGTGAATCGCATTTGAAACATTTTTAAAATATGACTCAAACATAATTTTAATCTAAGTTTTTGGAAATACATCCATAAACTTTTATTTTTCAAAGATATTTTTAGATGGCCAAAATTTTTTATGTAAAAATAAATCACACACACACCATTTGTTGTTGTAGGCAACATGTTGAATTTTCAATACATTATGATGTTTTTTTCCATATTAATTGTACTTTGCATACTAATAACATTTTACAGGAGTGTGTCATTTAATTTCCACCAAAATCAGCTAAGGAATTTATTCCAACTATTTTTTTCAAAAGACCAGATGGATAATTATTTTATAACAATTCATGTTTAGATGAAAATTACAACATTTGTGGTAGATTGCCAAAATTAAAAAATTGTAACCATGAGGAGAGTAAAGTGTAATTAGATAGGAATTATTTGGTTTAAACAAATAAAAATTAGTGACTTGTCAAGTAAAATATGGCAAAGAATCTAAAAGGTGTGATCTTGTTACAAAAAAGATACTTGTTATTGAATTTTTGTTTAAATTTAGGGAGAAAATTGTTTATGAGTATGCAAGGTGCATACAAAAGGATATATGGTTGGATGAAAATTTAAATATAATTAAGGATACATTCCCACTTGGTTCAATTATTTTAGTAGTTGAATTTTCTAAAAATTACACATTCAAACCATAAATGGAAGTTCAAGTGCAGTATTACAACTCATGACAAGTTGCCATATTCGTGCATATAACATTCATGCATGCACCTAATAGTACATAACAATAACAAAAAATATTAAGGGAGTACCATTTATTTATAAGTGATGATCGATCACATTGTTCAAAGTATGTGTAAGGTTTTTTTTTGAAGTTATATGATTAGTTGAGTCAGAGGAACATTACTTTCAATCAACATTACATTTGGTTAGACAATTGCATATCACAATTCAAAAATGCATGTATGTCGTATTGGTTGAGTAGGATGCACATTACCACTAGTGTAGAACACATTTGGAGTTTTACCAAGGTTGTCCATGGAAAAGGGGAGCATGATGGTGCTGAATCATGTGTAAAAAGAGTCATTGTAAGGGAAGAGTTAAAATTTGAAGAGGGTATTGATTTGATAGATACAAAAATCATGGTTAAATGGTGTAATGAGAACATATGTCATGGTGATCAACCAAATTATATTATTTATAGACATTTATAATTAATGGAGGAAGAACACTTGGTAATGTATGAGGATTATATGACTCTAATGGGTTCAAGTGAGATCCACTCTTTTTTTAGCTAAAATAAACGTTCTTGGATTATTCATATGAGACACTAGGCATGTTTTTATTTTGTATGCATGGAATTTGTTTGGAATGAGTGTGAGTCACAAGAATGGGTAGATGAATAGAGTTCTAAACCTCTAATTCCAATCAACACATATCAGGTTCCAACAACATTGTAACTTATAGATATGACATTATCAGATGAATTTGACCATGTATCTAATCTAATGTAGCTAGGTAGAATATTTTTTATTTTATACAATTTATTCTCATTATATATCTTCAGAGTGTCACTAAAATGGGGTTTTTTGATACAGGTCATGTTTTTGTAGTTATTATAGATGATGACAATGAAGAGGGTAAAGATTACTACTTATGTTAGTGTGCAGATAGAAATAAAAAATTGACTTACCCAGTTATAGATGGAGAAAATATTGAATATCCCACTAGGTCAGTGGTAGTTACTGAAACTTGGTTTTGATGATATCCTATTAAAATTTAGATCAATGGTTGTTTGAAGAGTTTGGAACACACAAGAATATACTGTACTATTCAAATTTGATTCATTTAATGAATATTTAATTACAAAAATATCATGGGAGGCCATTAAACAGGAAAATATGGAAAGTTTGTGAGTTAGACCATGAAGCTATTCTTGATATTATCAAGGTTAGAGCAGATCCTAGTGGTTTGTTAGATTGAAATACATAGGTATGTTGAATTTTCAAATATAGATGTAATCAATTTAACCAAATATTTTATATTTTCTAAGTAGTACATATGGATTTATTTTTTAATTAATTACTCACATTTTTTGTAGGTTAGTGGTGTGAGATAAGCTTCCACCTTCACATGGTTGGCATTGTCAGTAAACAATTCCACATTCTTCAAGATAAGAAAAGCTAACTTTTTAAGTACTTGGTGTTTTCATGCTCTTGAATGATGATAAAAATGCACTTTCAAGTGGATTTGAACATCATGGCAGTGGAGACACATGTAATTTGACTATATAGACATGATCAAAGTGATAGATTCTCAAGTGGAGGTCTTGGAGGTAAAAAATGGTAGTTGGAGCTCAAGAAGTTACCTATTCAATGCCAAAAAATTTCATTTTAAGACCTATCACTGTAACTTGTGCCATTGATTTCTATCAAAGGTTACACCTAAGTTATCTGAGGTGATAGTAGAGGGTTTAAAGAGTTAGGGGAGGGATCTATCAGCTCAAAGAAATGACTTATAGGCTTTATTTTATGTGTGTTTGAACTTACACTTAAAAACTAATTTTTTATTATATTGGGAAGGGAATTATTGAGGTCCATATGGGTGGTGAGTTTGTTAATTGAGCATGATGAGAGGCTAAGAACCTAGTCCTATATGTTATCCACCCCCCAAACATGTTGGTACTACCATTTTTTGGCTAGTATTCATCGAAATTAGAGTTTTACACCCACAACTTAAACTTTAACAACATTTTTTATCAATGTTTTCATGCTCCTAAATGGTAATAAAAATGCACTTTTGGGTGGATTTGAAAATCATAACAATAGTAACACATGTAATTTTCCTATCTAGACATAATAGAAGTGATTTATTCTCAAGTGGAGGCCCTAGAGGTAGAAATTGTAGTTAGAACTCAAGAATTTACCCATTCAATGCTAAAACGTTGTATTTTAGGACCCATCACTACAACTTGTGCCATGAATTTCTCTATAAGGTTACACCTAAGTTCTCTAGGGTGAGATTATAGAGATTAAAGAGCCATGGGAGGGATCTAACATTTTATTGGAAATGACTTACAGGTTTCATTTTACATGTGTTTGAACTTAAGGTAAAAATTATATTTTTATTGTATTGGGAAGGGAGTTCTTGAGGTTAGAATGGGTGGTGGGTTTGTTGATCAAGCATGATAGAAGGCCAAGAACCTATTCCTAGATTTTATCCACCCTTTGAACATGTTGGAAGTGCTAGTTTTTGGTCAAAAAGCATTAGAATCAAAGTTTTAGAACCATAAATTAAAATTTGACAACATTTGTTGTTAGTGTTTTTTTTTCTCTTGAATGGTAGTGAAAATGCACTTCGATGTGTATTTGAATGTTTTGGAATTGTAAACACATGTAATTTTCTTATATAGATGTGATTAAAGTGATAGATTCTCAAATGGAGGTCCATAGAGGTATAAATGGTAGTTGGAGCTCAATAAGAAGGAAAGTAACAAGAGAACCATTAGAAGATGTCAAAGAGGATATTATAGAATGAATTGGGGTGTTTAGAGCTCAAACCAAACTCATAATATGCACTTATAAGCCTCAATCCTTCCTGTTGGAGACCTAGATTGCACCCTAAATGAGAAAAGGATTGTTCAAGTCCTCTACTCAAATCTAGTCCAACATGGGAATGACCCTAAGCTGTGGGTTACCTAATCTTGGGTCAAACCTCTAAGATTTTTAATGAAGTTAGCTCCTTTGATATGATAATATATTTATTCTCCTAAATCTATACTTATACCAAGGAAAAGGGAAAAGGAAGGAAGCTAAAAGGAATACAACGTAGTCTAAATGGTGATGTAATAAATGTTTAATGATCCACTCTCAGCTTAGACACTTTTATGACTAATAATAAATAGAAATAGGATAAGAAATGAATAAATTCTATGACAAGGTTTCAAGCATGAGTAATTTTTATGAAGGATAAAAAGAGACCTACAAATTGAAGGATAGAAAGAGATAGGTTTAATAAAAAAACTATGGACTTATGATACTTCAAGGGAAACCTCACTAGCCAACACTTCACAAAACCTACAAGAAACAAATAGACTTGAATCAAGGTACATGAAAGACATGCAGATGATGAATAGGAAACATACACTCTATAAATCAAACTTCAATAAAACACACTTAGCATTAAACTATAATTTGAGATGTCTTATATTGCTTTAAAAGAGTTTTACAAAGTGATTCTGGTAGAGATTTGATATATCAAACCATGGGGATACAAATCAAGAGCACTAAAAGATTCATTAATGAGCCCAATTCCACTTAGAACAACCACCACTAAAATCTATCTCAAGCTTTCCCCTAGATTAATGTCACTTTATCTTTTTTTGGCATGATGGAGAATGTGAAGATCAAGACTAGTTATAGGAATCAATCCCCACCACCACATGAATCCTTCTTGAGCTCCCCTACATTAATTCCCTTCACTATTTTCTTCAATAATTCTTGATTTTCTTCATGTTATTAGGTAGTTACTTGAGCTTGCTAATTGATGTTCTTTTTGACATTCCTTACACAATCACCATTTTGTCATTACTTCTAAATCCTAAATATAGATCTATTATAGATGGAAACCAATCATCCTATTAATTTTCATATAGTCATGATTGAAAATGAAGATCCATAGGCTAGGATTTTTGAGTTTGAATGAGACATAAAGCCTACATCTAGGAGCTCTCAAAAAATTTACAAGGCTTTAATGGTGTTAGATAGCTTTAAAGGGTCTATTTTTGGTAACTTAGATCATGTTTTATCTTGTATTTATGTATTCTACCTGCTCAGGGTGGTGAAATCCTTTGTCTAATGTGTCTACCTTTATGGCATCCCATTGAAACACTTGTTTTGGTGAAAACTTGGATAGTATTTCAATCTCTAGTTGAAGTCCTTGGATTTCAAATTTTGACATTGGCCATCCATTAGCTCCATCCATTAGCTCCTCATTCATTTTAGGAATCCATTTTCAGTCTTGGTTGGTTCCTACGCTTGTGCCATGTGGAAGCCTTACATTAATCCTCAAGAACATTGACTCTTTAACCTTATACACACCATTGATTTGATATTATATAGCTCAAATGTATACCATCGATATTCTACCAGTTTAACATGCTTATGACACTTGATAGATTTTCATTAGCTCCTAGGATCCACTAACTTATTGACCCCTACTCACCATTTTTATACTTAGATAAAATTAAGTGTGCACCATTGATCATCTTGGACCCATTTTTTCTATTAGTTATCATGTATTATTATATCTCTATATGGGCACTCAAGATCTTACCACTTGTCAGCTTCACATTTATGTTGACCTTTTGACTTGATGCTCACTATTGATCTTCAATCACATGATTAAATATGCATCATAGATTTTTTTGGGCCCACTGACATCATTGTTTACCCACTCACCATTGGATCTTGACTTGAGCTCCCATGATATTGACACTTATCAGCTCCACATTCAACCTTGGATCATTTGAATTTAAATGGTTATTTATTGTAGCTTTAACTTGATGTCCCTATGAACATCTCATTCTTCAAGTCTAACTTGAAAATTTATATCTTGAGATATCAATCTCATCAAGAAACCAATTTTTTTGGTTTGAGAGGCTCCCCAAGTACATTTATTAAATGTGCAATCATATTGACCTATTTATTTCTACATGATTTGCTGATGATGGTCTAGCTTTTCTATGCTTGTGAAAGAACTTTAAAGGCTCAAAATGAGTTTCTAAGACCTATGAAACTTGCTTCATATCCATGAATTTCATGATCACCATGAGAACTTGCTTTCTCAAAATTTTGACAAACTACACTTTAAGTTTACTTAAAGTGTTTTAAAAGCTTTGCAAGATGTATGTGATCTTTGGACCATTCATTCCATCAAGAAATATATTTAACTCATCCATCCAGGTAGAAGATTTGTATGTGATCCAATATTATCCAACATTTCCAGTGACTCAGCTGGCTTGACTAGCCTACTGGTCATGGAACCTAGAATTTGATGAAGCTTCCTCATGATGACTAGACAAATAAATTATTACTTAAAAAAGGATTCTGCCTGACTCTTGGAAACACTTTAAAGCAATTAAACACACACAAATGATAAGAAATCAACAAAACATAGTAAACAACTACCCAAATAGCAAAAAAACAATAAATGAAATAATGTGAAAGAGTGCTTGGAGGTAAAGATAAACCTATATATCTATGTACAAAGATCATGAGACAACACTAGTAACAAAATTTAAGATACCTCCCATTGATAAGGATGTGAAATATCTCTCCATTTAACCTATAAATCTCAAAGGCATTGATCTTTTTACAACCTATGATAACATAAGGCCCACTTTAAAGACTATCAAACTTGGAGTGATTTCTTAGTTTTGCATGGTTCTCATCCCATTTGAGGACTCTATCACCTTATTGGAATGACTTTAAGGAAGATCTCTTATAAAATGACCAATTCAATTAGTGATGATTGGACCACATAATGTGCATAGTAGTGTCCCTTATCTCCTCCAACTGTCTTAGCTCATTTAACCTTATCTGCATAAACATCATCTTTTAAGATCTCAAGTTGATGTGCAAGCTCTAATGCAAGAAGTTCAAGAGATATAGGAATTTTGGAATCTTTTACATAGATAATAAGTAATGGGGAGTGTCCATTATCTTTCTTAGGTGTCACTTTGTCTGCCTGTAGGGTAGTCCTTCATCTGGTATGCCACTCCCTTTGACCATCTTCTACAGTTCTCTTGATAATCCTTAACAAGTTCTTATTTGTGGACTCTACTAGTCCATTTCCCTATGGGCAATAGTTAGAGGATTCCTTGAGATAAATTCCATGTGAAATAGCCCACTCAAATACCTTTTTAATACTAAAGGCCAATGAAATGTTAGAAATGACTATAGAAGGCACACTGAATCTGGTCATAAGTCTATCATAAAAGTCTAATATATGATCTTCATTAGCTTCCTTGAGGGTGGTTACTTCAACCCACATTGTAAAGTAGTCTATAGATGTGATGATACATTTATGTACTTTAATTGAAGGGGTTGTATCATCCCTATGAAATCTAAGCCCCATTGCATGAAAGGTTGTTCTACTTGTATGGGTCACAAGTGAAGGGAATCCAGTTTCTGATTGCCAACAAATATTACATGTTTGGGCATTTCCTTATCCAAGAGTGTGCATCTCTAAACATCATGGGCCAAAAGTACCTATTATCTCCAAATCTTGCACCCTAAAAGAGGGTTATTCATGCCTCCTCTAGATTTGGGTAACATTGGGACATTTCCAGGCTTGAGGGTGTGCCTATAAGTGGAAATGAACCTCAAGGTTAAAAGGGCTAGCTCTCTATATTAGTTTTTTGTGAAATAAAATTGTTGAACCAGTTTTTATAAGTGAAAAGAGTTAGAATTTTTCATAAATGAAAATCCTAGTCTAAAATGGTGATACACCAAGAATTAGCATCCACATGTATACCCTATACTTATGCATATTACAACAAAATATAGTCTATAACTCAAGCTCTAGAAGATTCCAACATAATTATTTCAATGTAGAGACAAAATGAATGAGATCACATAAGGTAAATAATTGGAAAAGATAACTTGTATAGTCCAAAAAAAGGGTTACACATGTGCATAATCTCATACAACTAGAATACACTCTACATGACCTGTTAGATCAACTCTTTGCTCAAAAACATGAAAAATAACGAACAAAAGGATAAAACATCACTTGATATCACTCTATGTCTCTTGCATGCCCATGAAAATGTATATAACTTAGAAAGAAAATAGACTTATGCTTCTTTGATCAAAGGCAAGAAAATGGCAAAACATTTCAGCAGGGCTTTATCGTACTATCTGTGGATGATGAAATAAGAACCCAAGGGTCCTATTTATTGAAAAAGAGGGATAGAAGAGAGAGATATTGGGCACCAAAATAAAATCCTCCAAAATGGTTTATAGTCACCATCTTGGTGAAACTGATTCCATCTATTCTCTCATTTAGTTGGAGTTTGTCCTTCTCTTTGGTTCGCCCTCTTGAAATGACCAGGATCACTGTAAAATCAATGGTGGGATTACCATCCATAATAAATGGCTTGGATCACTACTACAAACCTTAGATTCTTCTTGAAAGCTCCCATGTTTTGTACTACAGACCCATTCAGGTTTTCCAAGTGACTTTACTTTTTACTTGCTTCTTCAGGTTCTTTGATTGCTTCTACTTGTAAAAGTCATAAGCAAAGCTTATTTGAAAACCCAATTTACACTATCTCTACCCTTTTAGGTTTTTTGATTGATTTTGCTTATAAAATTCATAATGAAAGCTCTTTTGAAAACCTAATTTTTCTTTGCTTAAGACCCTGTTAGGTTCTTTGAATGGCTTTACTCCTTGCTTAAAGACTTTAGGCATGAATTTGACGTCCTACATCATGTCATCTTTGAATCTCAATGGCTAGAAGGCCACCCTAAATTTGACATTGTATGGCACATCACATTTTCACCCCAATAGCTAGTTGGTCACCCTGAATTTGATGTCCTATGACACATCATGGGGATCCATTGGGTCAGGTTATTTTCTCAAAGTAGTTCCTTTAGACAATTTGTTCAGAAGGCAAAGGCTAGTTCCTTTGGGAAATTTTACTGAAGGACACTTGGGAAAGTGTCCTTTGAAAAAGTGTTGAAGGACACTTAGGGAAGACACAAGGTCCCTTCAGAAAATTATGAAGGGTATTTCCAAAGATAAAGTGCCCTTTGGAAAATTCTAAAGGGTCACTTGGGAAGAAAAGTGCCCTTTGGAACTTTTTTGAAGGGTCACTTGGACAACAAAGTGCCCTTCAGAAAAGTCTAAAGAGATACTTGGGAAGAAAATTTCCCTTCAAAAAAGTTTGAATTGACACTTGGGAAAACAAAGGGCCCTTTAGAATTTTTAGAAGGGACACATAGGGGGAACAAGGAAAGAAAGGCCCTTTGGAAAAGTTCTAAAGGGCCACTTCTGAGAGGCATTATAAAGACAATTTTAGGTTTTCTAAGCCCTATTACTTACTCACTTCAGACCTCTCATTACTCACTACTTATAAATGAATTTAAGACTTGCTCCTTGGAAAAACTAAAGTCATGCATCGTTGAAAACCTGCAAAACATTGGAAGGAGTAATTCAAGTTCGTAAACCCGAGTTACTTTAACTCATGAAATTTTTATAAGTCAAATCATTCAGAGAACCTGACTTAGTCTTGAGGACTAACTTAGGTTTATGAAGGGCCAAGAATTGACTTGTGGAGAACCTACCATACACTACAATGGAGCCAAAACACTTTAGCCTCCTTGACTTATAATTTTTTACCTCTAAAATGACCTACTCTTGAAACTATTATTTGGTTCTCCATGAAATTGGTTGAACAAATTATATTGTGGTGAAATTTGGTCAACATTCTTAGTGATTCTAAGGGGAGGCATACCTGATATGTCAAAGACCAGTCACCTAAATCCTTCCATTGGGCATGGAGTCATGCATATACTTACTTCAAAGAGAACTAAACAAGATTTGGTTCAAAAACACACTAGCTGGGTTGATTACACACATAAGGTAGAGACACACACCAAACAAAGGGAAATAAAACACACCTATGCTACAAAACACTTAGGGAAAACAAACACAACAAAGGAAACACACCAAAATAAAGTATATACAAGACATGGCCAACAAGGGTCAAAAGCAAGGCTTCAAATGGATTCCATTCACTGGAATAGGTAGCTCTTCTCCTCCATTTTAGATAGTTGAAAGGAGTTTATTTGCTTTCATTTGATGATGATGTAAGGACCACTCCATAAAGAATCAAACTTTGTATGTTTACCTAGGTTTTTTCTATCTTCATCCCATTTCAAGACCAGGTCACCTTCTTTGAACACTCTTGCCCTTGCCATTTTGTCAAAGGATTTCTTCATGAGAACTTTATGGTGTTCCAAAGCTTTGTGTGCATTATCTCTTGTCTCTTGTAGTTGTATTAATTCTATCAATTTGATCTCCATGGGAGTGTTTTCAAGTAATTCCAACTATTGTGAAGTTCCAAGGCAGGGAGCTCTTATGATATAGATACCCTATATTCTCTCCCATAGACAAGTATAAAGGGAGAATTACCAATTGACTTCTTAGGAGTGATTCTATCTGCCCATAAGGCTATCTTCAACATGTTATGCAATACTATTTGATTGGTTTCCAACATCCTCTTGATGAGTTTATTATTGGTAGAATTAACCAATCCATTACCTTGAGGGTAGTAGTTGGATGAGGTACTCAAATGAAATCCACTCTTTTCTACCCAATCAAAAGTTTTAGCACTTCTGAAAGCAAGTGCATTATCTAAGATGATGATATGAGGAGCTCCAAACCTTGTTATAATGCTGCCATAGAACTCCAAGATGGAATTTTCATTTACTTCCTTTAAAGAAATAACCTCTACCCATCTTGTGAAGTAGTCTATAGTAGTCAATATCCATTTGTGTCCAACACTTGATGCAGGGTTGATCATGCCAATGAAGTCAAGGCCCCATTGCATGAAAGGCTGGTCCACTTGGATAGGATATAATATAAGGTAAATAAACATTTGTTTTCCAACAAAGAAAGCACATTGAGAACAAACCTTAGCCCAATGATAACAGTCCTTAAAAATACTAGGCCAATAGTAACCATCTCTCATTATTTTTATAGCTATTGTTCTAGGAGAGAAGTGACCACCATCTACACCATTATGGAGCTTTCCTAGCATCATATCAAATTGGTCATTGGTAATGCATCTTAACAACACATTACTCACATCCTTCTTAAAGAGAATACCATCCAAAAGATAATAAGGAATAGATTGCAACCTAAAATACTTTCTTTGATATTTGTTCAAGCCATTGGGACACTCACCATTTTGAATAAAACCAATGATGTCTTGTGTCCAACTTTGATTTTGCATTTAATCAGCTCACTGGTCTTAAACTTGATTTACCAATGCTTGCAATTTTGGCTCTTGAAAGTCAGATACTAAGTCCTCACATAAACCTCTTCCTCTTACTAGGCTAGTTACCTTGATGTCAATGCCATATTCCATGACTTTCATGATCCATCCAACTCTCTTCTCATTTAGATCCTTGCTTAGGAGAAACTCCTTGGTGTTAGGATGGGAGACCATGACAAGGATATTGTTGCTGGAAACTATATGCCTAAAATTTTTCAAACCTCTAATGATGATTAAATCTTACTTATCAAGAAAATAATATCTCACTTCATAGTATTCTAAGCCTTGGCTGAAGAAAGCAATTGGTTGTTCAACATCTTCATCATTATTTTTCATAAACATAGCTGAGATAGTGTCAAGGTTAGCAAAAGTATAAATAATGATATCCTTAGCAAAATTTAGATTTAAGGGAGTGGGAGATGCTAAAATTTCTTGCTTGGTTGCCTCAAATTTGCCTTTACTTCCTTTATCTAAGTAGAAACTTGGTTCTTTTTTAGCATGGTTGTGATGGGCTTTACCACAGTTGTAAATTTTGGGATAAACCTCCTTAAAATTTTTATTTTTCCCAAGAAACTTATAACCCTTTCTTGTGTTGAGGCAAAGACAAGCCTATAATAACTTCAATCCTTTCAGGGTCAATAGATAAGCCTTCTTTTAAAATAACAGTGAAGATGCACTTCTTTGGATTGAGGGATATGCCATACTCTTTACACTTCTCAAACACTTGCCTTAGATGTCCCATATGATCAGCAACATCCTTTGAAAAAATGGTTATATCATCAAGGTAAACAAGAAAAAAATTATTGATCAAACCTTTGAAAGTCATGTCCATTACCCTTTGAAATGTAGCTCCAGCATTGGATAAACCAAATGATATCTTTTTGTAGGCAAATTCCCCCCACTTGATGGTGAGGGCTGTCTTGAATTGATCCCCTTCATTTACCAATATTTGATTATAACTTGAATAACCATCAAGAAGTGAGAAATGTTGAGAACCTAAAATTACTTGCAAAATTTGTTCCATGGAAGGGAGTGGGTAATGATCCTTGAGAGACACTTTATTTAGATCAAAAAAATCTACACAAAGTCTGATTTCTCCATTTTTATTTTAAATTAGCATAAGGTTGGCTACCCAAGTTGAGTGCTTGATAGGAAAGATAATCCTAGACTCAATCAATTTGGTCAGCGATTTCTTCATGAGTTCTTCTACCTTGGGGTTAATAGGCCTTTGATTTTGTCTTACCGATTTAGCTCCATGCTACAACTTAATGGTGTGATGAACTAGACGTGGGTCAAACCCTTTCAATTACTTGTATTCCTAGGAAAAGATGTCATGAAACTCTTTTCATAATGCAATAAAAGCTTGCCTTTCCAGCTGAGAACAAGCCTTGCCAATCTTCAAAAGTTTGTCCTTGAAAATTAAAACTCTCTCATAGTTATCTTCTTTTGTTGACATGCTCATTACTTGGTTTTTATTTTTAACATTCTCATTGAACTCACTCTCTAAGGTAATCAACCCCTTGGGTATTTTATTTTTCTTCAAATGTATAATATACTCTTCATAATGATCATACAACTTATTTTGATTTCTTGAAGAGAAGCCTGCCTCATTTTGTAAGAAGTATGCAATGTGTTCATCATTTTCAAACACTTACCATGACACTTCATTATCTATAATGGAAGGTGTCACAATGATCTTGATATGGGATTGATATTTCTTTTGTTCAACATCAACAACTGAGTCAAAACATGCTCTAATTATAGCCAATCTATCAGCATGCTTGTTCAAGTCTCTTGGTATGGGTTAGATGTTGAAGGCATCAAAATCCTCAAGTAGATCCCATACCCTATACTTGTAGGGCTTGAGAAAGGGGTTCTTGGTTCTATCTTGAATTCTCAATTGATGAATGACCAACTCACTATCTCCATAGAATTTCAAAAGCTTGATTCCTCTCTTCTTTGCCCATTGGAGTCTATGAACTAAGCCTTTATATTTTACCATGTTGTAAGTGCAGCTGAAGTAAAACCTATAAGAAGAGTAGTAATAATTATTTGATGGGGAAACCAACATGATGCTAGATATTGTGCCTACTTTACTCCTTGAACCATCAAATAACATTTCCCACATGCCATCAAGCTCATGATCTTCATTTGTGAGTGAAGTAATTGGGACGTTCTCCTCATGCATGTAGTAAAATCCCAAATCAGTTTCTTACATGAAAGTGTAAGGATTAAGGCCATGTGTTTTAGTGTTGTACTTGTCAAGATAGAGGTCAAAAATACCTTCAAGAGGAGAAGATGTTTCATTATTCAAGACTATTTCCTCCTCTTTGATGATTAGATAGTTTTGATTTGTCACTGTCTCCAAGTATGGCTCAATTTGGAACCTTGCTAAGGGATGAGTCATTATGGTTACCTTGGTTCCATACCTTTTATTGAAATCTATAAAGGACCAATCAGAAGAAAGGTATCCTCCTATCTTAGCCATAAAGTCCTTAGAAAAGCATATAGCAAAGTGTGCTAGAAGGTCCACCACCATAATATCTTGCATGATAGGGAAGCTTGGGCAGCCATGTGAAAACACTTTCAGACCTTTGACCAATCCTACCATCTTGGTTGGAGTTACATCCAGCTATAGCACACATTTACTATGTGGCTCATAGTTCAAACCTAGCTTATCAGCCACTACTTTAGGCATAACAATAGTTCTCATTCCACTATCTACATTACAATTGTGAACCAACTTATCTCCCACAATGAGTGTGAGGTAGAAGGGTAGAGGCTTTTTAGATTTAGTGGAAAGCTCCAAAAGATGATTTGGATAATTTGTGAGAGTTGAACTATGATGCCTTGAATATTGAGGAGCCACCTACATGCTTGTTAACTACTCTTTCAAAAGCTCTTTTTAACCAGGTATATGTAGAACCTCCCAAAGGGATATGCTTGTCTTAGTGATCTTTAATGAGTCCACAATATTTAGAGATGGAGTATTCACTTTCTCCTACATTTTTTATGGTAATAAATGAGTTGTTGCCTGCTATGTTATAATCTTGGTAGCTACATTTACATTCTAATTTTGTTGAGGAACATGGCTTGTAGAAGGTACAACACTTTTATTGGAATTTTATGGCCTTGAAGAGGAATCACTTAGAACTATTCATGGCTCTTGGACTTCTCCCAATGCTCTCTTTTTGGCCCTTGTATTGGCTGAAATTGACATGCCTTAAGTTAACACAAAATCATCCTTTTCTTGAAAATTCATCATTCCCACACTTAATGACTATCCCTTTGGCTAGGACATGTTTCTTCTATTGTCATGTAAGGAATACCTTCCTCTTGTGTATTTAAAGCATATCTAGTTACTCCATCATCATGTGTAAACTAACCTTGAGGTTGTCCCCATTGGTCCACATGATCTTCTCCTTGCACTAGATTTGCATGAACTGGAATAACAGACTTTATGGGAGGAGTAGAATTTAGATTATATGCATTGGGATGCCTACTATAACCTTATTGATTTTGTCCTCTCCCTTGATAATTGTATTGGGATGGATCTCTATATCCTTGTTGAGGATAGTATTATGCATTAGGAGGAACACTTGCTTGATATTGAGCTTGCTTGAGTTGAGCTCTCAATGATCTAATTTCTTCATCCTTGTCCACAATATTATCCACCTTTTTGGGAAAGGATATTGGTTTCACATTGGCATTGGGAACCTGTGACATGCTTGGAGCTTCAACCAAATTATGGGACAACAAAGGCATGGAAACTCTTAGAGGGAGTCTTTCAGCTTGAATCAAGCTATTCTCAGCCTCAATTGCCAGCTCATATGCACCTGGAAGAGTGAATCCTCCCATTGACTACAACATAACAAAAATGTCAGTACCAATCCCTTTGAGGTATGTTGGGAATGCAAAGCTAGGAGGAGGTCTCATGATTGGTGGCAGCCTATATCATGTTATTTGAAATATCTCATTGAAATATCATATAGATTCATTTGGACCTCTTCTTATTACATTTATTTGATGTATTAAGAACGCATGATCACTCTTATTTTTGAATCTTATCACCAATAGGTCTCTAAAACCATCCCAACTTGTAATGTATCCCCCTTCCAACGTTCTATACAAGTCAAGTGCTTTGCTTTTTAAAGACATAACAAACAACCTAATGGCTATGTTAGCCTTAGTAACATTATGGAAATTACAAAAATTAGAGATGCCTTTAATATGTTCAGATGGGGTAATAGGACCCTCTCCATTGAAACTAGGAAGATTTTTGGTAGTATTTGGAGGGATGGGGTCATATGTAGGAAGCTCTATTGGGTTTTGGGTATTAAAAGTATGGAAGGGTTACTGTATATCTATCTCTCCCATTTCTCCCATTTCTCTTCTTACTCTATGATCCTCTATTTCTTCTTCTTCTTCTTCTTCTTCTTCAACTTCCTCCTCTCCTTGAATTTCTTCAACCTCTTATGCTTCTTCCCTAAAACCTCTTTGCCAAGGATTTAATAGGGATATGAGTGGTTTAGGGCATTGTTCTTCAAGAAAAGCTTTAACTAAAGGGACTTGGTCAAAAAATCTTAAGGACCTTGTGAGGACCATGTAGGATAATGTATAAAACTTAGTTTAGAACCAGGGATTCACAACCTTTTAGAGTCACCAAATGCTAGGTTAAGGGTATTTATACTACTTAGGCCTATCAAGACCAACATTCACCTTTAATTAGCAATAATTTGGGTCCCATTGAGTGTGCTAAAACTATTTTCTCTAAATCTTGTACCCTAAAAGAGGGTTGTTCAGGCCTCCTCTAGATTTGGGTAATGTTGGGACATTTCTAGGCCTGTGGGTGTGCCTATAAATGAAAATGAACCTCTAGGTTGAAAGGGATAGCTCCCTGTATTAGCTTTTTGTGTAAAAAAACTATTGAACTAGTTTGTATGAGCGAACAGAGTCAAAATTTTGCATAAATGAAAAGCCTAGTCTAAAATGGTGATACACTAAGAATTAGTATCCACATGTATGCCCTATTCTTATTAACAATACAATAGAATATAGTCTATAAATCAATCTCTAGAATATTCGAACATAAGTATTTAAATGTAAAGATAAAATGAATGAGATAAAATAAGGTAAATAACTAGAAAAGACAACCTGTATAGTCTAGAAAAAGGGTTACACATGTACAAAAACTCATATAGCTAGAATGCACTCTACATGACCTATTGGATCAAATATTTTATCAAAATTATGAAGGATAGAGAATATAAGGATAAAACATCAATTGATGTCACTCTATGTCTCTTTCATGCCCATGAAAATATCTAGAACTTAGAAAGAAAATAGACTTATGCTTCTTTGCTCAAAGGCAAGAAAATGGCAAAACATTCCAACAGGGCTTTATCATACTATCTATGGATGATAAAATATGAGACCAAGGGTTATATTTATAGCAAAAGAGGGAGAGAATAGAGAGCTCTTGGATTCCAAAATAGAATCCTCCAAAATAGTTTGTAGTCACCATCTTGGTAAAACTGATTCCAGCTATTCTTTCATTCACTTGGAGTGTGTCCTCTTTGATTCACCCTCTTGAATAGACTAGGATCACTATAAAATCAATGGTGAGATGACCCTCCATAATAAATGGCTTAGATCTCTACTGTGAACCTTGGATTCTTCTTGAAATCTCCCATGTTTTGCACTATAGACCCATTCAAGTTTTCCATGTGACTTTACTTATTACTTTCTTTTTCAAGTTCTTTGATTGATTCTACTTGTAAAAGTCATAAGCAAAGCTTATTTGAAAACCCAATTTTCACTATCTCTAACCTTTTAGGTTTTTTAATTGCTTTTTCTTATAAAATTCATAAGGAAAGCTCTTTTCAAAACTCAAGTTTACTTTACTTAAGAGCTTATCAGGTTCTCTGAATGGCTTTACTCCTTACTTGAAGACTTTAGGCATGCATTTGACATCCTACATCATGTGATCTTTAAATCTCAATGGCTAAAAGGCCACCCTAAATTTGATGTCTTGTGGTACATCATCTTTGCACCCCAATAGCTAGTTGGCCACCCTAAATTTGATGTCTTGTAGCATGTCATGGGGATCCATTGGGTTGGGTTATTTTCTTAAAGTAATTCCTTCAAAAAAATTTATTCGAAGGAATTCTTTCAGGGATTTTGTCTAAAAGGAAATGGCTAGTTCCATCAAGAAATTTTCTCGAAGGACACTTGGGAAAGTGTCCTTCAGAAAAGTTTTGAAGGACACTTGGGGAAGGCACAAGGTTCCTTCAAAATTTTTTGAAATGCATTCCCAAAGAAAAAGTGCTCTTCAAAAAAATATGAAGGGTCACTTGGGAAGAAAGGTGCCCTTTGAAACTATTTTGAAAGTTCACTTAGACAACAAAGTGCCCTTCAAAAAAGTTCAAAGGGACACTTGGGAATAAAATTGCCCTTCAAAAATTATTTAAAAGGTTACTTAGAAAGAAAAATTCCCTTAAAAAAAGTCTAAAGGGATAGTTGGGAAAACAAAGTGCCCTTAAAATTTTTCTAAAGGGACACTTGGGGGGAACAAGGCAAGAAAGGCCCTTCAAAAAAGTTTTGAAGGGCCACTTCTTAGAGGAATTATCAAGACCATTTCATGTTTTATAAGCCCTATTATTTACTAACTTTGGACCTCTCATTGCTTGCTACTTATAAATCAATTTAAGACTTTCTCCTTGGAAAACCCAAAGTCATGCATCGTTGAAAACCCACAAAGCATTAGAAGGAGTAATTTAGGTTCATAAACCCAAATTACTTCTACTCATGAAATTTTTGTAAGTCAAGTCTTCAAACAACATGACTTGGTCTTGAGGAGTAACTTGGGTTTATGAGGGGATAAGAATTGACTTGTGAAAACCTTGACATACACTACACTAGAGCCAAAACACTTTAGCCTCCTTGACTTGCAATTTTGGACATCTAAAATGACCTATTTTTGCAATTGCTATTCGGATCTCCATGAAAATCCTTAAAAAATTATACTGAGGTGAAATTTGGTCAATAGTACCCAAATCTAATAATCTTAGAGGTTTTGGTCTAAATAGTAAAGTGCCCACTAGCTAGACCATCATTGAACTGTTCAAGTAGCTTGTCTATTTGGTATGATTCCACACACCTCAAAATCATGCCTCCTATGTCTCTCTTTAAAATTACTCCATTTATCAAGACATAAGGTATAATTTTCAACCTAAAGTGACTTCTCTTGGCTCTATCTAGTCCCATAGGACATTATCCCAACTCAATAAATATGAGTATATCATGTGTCTAACTGAAAGGTGTATTGTTGACAATTACTTATTAGCTTTCCTGGACTGCCAACACTTAATATTTATCTTGATTTAAATATATTTAAAGGTGTTAACATAAACCTCTTCCAATTATAAGTTTTTTAACTCTAACTTCAAGGTCATACTCCATCCATTTTATCACCCATCCAACTCTTTTCTCATTGAGGTCTCTGCTGAGTATAAACTCTTTAATACTTGGGTGTACCACCATGAGTATGATCTTAATATTGGATGCTATGTGCCTAAACTTATTCAAACCTATCACTACTACAAGAACATGATTTTATATAAATCTATACCTTTCCTCATACCCATCTAAGGCTTGACTAAATAAAATAATAAGATGTTCTAAATCTTGCTCATTTTGTTATGTCAACATGGTAGATATTGTATCTAATGTAGAAAAGGCATACACATAGAATTTTTTGTTAAAATTAGGATTAATAAGTTTAAAGGCATGAGAGATAGCCTCCTTTATGGCCCCAAAACTCCTCTTACCATATTTGGTCCATGTAAACTCTTTTCATTTTCTCTACATGTGAGTAAGAGGCTTGACTAGCTCTGTAAAGCCTGGGGTTAACCTTCTTATAAAATTAATATTTCATAAAAAACTCTATAGACCCTTCTTGTGCTTGGTAAGGGTAAGGATAATGTGGACTCAAATATTTTAGGATCTATGGAAAGAACATCCTTGGAGACTACATGGCCTAATAACCTACCCTCATGAATACTGTATATATATATATATATATATATATATATATATATATATATATATATATATATATATATATTGAATCTAGGATTCAATGACACACCAAATTCTCTACATCTTTCAAATACTAACCTCAAGTGAACAATGTAATCAACTGGGTCCTTGGAGAAAATAATGATGTCATCTAGGTAGATTATCACCATGTCATTGATCAAACCTTTAAAGACAACATCCATTTCCCTTTGGAAAGTTGCTCCAGCATTGGATAGTCTAAAAGGCATTTTCATATATGAATAAGTGCTCCACTTTGTGGTGAATGTAGTCTTATGCCTATCTTCTTCCTTGAAAATAATATGATTATAACTAGAGTATCCTTCAAGAAATGAGAATATCTAGGAACCTGACACCTTTTGAAGAATCTAATCCATTGAGGGTAGTGGGTAATGGTATTTTAATGACACTCTATTTAGGTCCCTAAAGTCAACACATAAACATATTTACCCATTCTTATTCCTCACTGGCACAAGGTTTTCCACCTATGAGGGATGTTTAATATGGAATATTATCTTTGATTCAATCAACTTAAATAGATCCCTTCTCATCAACTCCTCCACTTTTGGGTTGTAGGTTTTTGTTTCTACCTAATTGGTTTTGCATTAATCTCTAGTAAAATGGTATGTTTTGAAAATTTGGGATCAAAATCCTTCAAATCCTTGTATTCCCATGCAAATACATCAAATAACTCTTGGCATAAATTAACAAATATAAATCTCTCTTCTACTGCATTAATCTTTCCTAACTTCAACAATTTATCTTTGAAGATCTCTATCCTTTCATAATTTCCTCCTTAGCTGAGATACATGCCTTACCTCTTCTCACTTGGTCATCTTCATTGAATATTCTTTCAAATGTCACAAGCCCCTTAGGTAGATTATTATATTTCAGCTACACTATCTGATCATCATGCTAATGTTGGAATTTGTTTTGATTCTTATGGTAGAATTATTCCTCTTACATTAGGAAACATATAATTTGGTCATCATTATCAAACACTTACCCACTCACCTCATTATTAGGTATAACTAGCATACATATGACCTTGATCTTGTCTTGACTTTGGTTACCTTTGAATCCTTCTACAACATCATACCAAGCTCTAATGGCTGCAAGCCTATCTGCATGTTGATTTACCTCTCTTGGTATGTATTGTATATTGAATGGTAATAAGTCCTCTATGAGATCCCATACATGATGCTTATAAGATTTCAAATGATGGTTCTTGACTACACTTATGCCTCTCACTTTTTGCATAACAAGCTCACTATCACCCTTGAGTTGAAGAAGTTTGACACCTCTTCTTCTTGCCTCTTCCAAACCATGTAAAAGAGCCTCATATTCAGTTGTGTTTGAAGTACAACTGAATCAAAATAATGCAAATGAATAGTACTTCTGATCTAAGGGTAAAAATGGCATCGATCTAGCTCTAATACCATTTTTCAACCATGAGACATTAAATAATAAAGTCCATATACCATCTTCCTCTTGAGTGGTGTTAGTTGGAAAAGGTATAGCAACACCCTCATCATGCATACAATACACCCCTAATCTTGCTTCTTCAATATTTGTGTAGAGATCAAATCCATGATTTTTAGCTACCCATTCATCCAAATACAAGTTTTAAATTCTTTCAAAATGGTCATGAGGATCTTGTTCACTAGCATTTTCATCCTCATCCAATATGATACAACTAACATTTGAAAGGTTAGGCATATAGGGATCTAAATGGAACATAAAGATAGGTTATAGCCTAATAGTGACCCTCATCCCATATCTGGTCCTAAAAACCATGTATGAGAATTTAAAGGATAAATAGCCCCCAATTTTTGTAGTAAAGTACCTAGATAGGCATAGGGAAAAATATGGGGGTAGGTCTACAACCATTAAATCTTGAGTGATAGCATAATTTGGGCAAGCTACCAATGTGATCTTAAGATATTTCAATACACCTATTGTTTTAGTGGGGGAAACATCCAACTAGAGAACACCTTTTTCATTTGGTACATACTTAAGCTCAAGCTTATTTGCTATGGATTTAGGCATAATTGAGGTTGAATCTCTTAAATTTATCATAAAATTGTGCACTAAAGGGGGGTTGAATACCTTAAGGGGATAAACAACATTATGAACTTGATCTTGATTAGGAGATTGATAAGGAACTTGAATTTGACTAGGTTGACTACTATTGGTAAAAATAGTGTTCACCTTATCAACTATCATGTTCACATGAGAAAGTTTGGAGAGCTCTTGTCAAAGGATCTCTTTATATCCTATAATAGATAAAGCATCATACATAGGCATAGTGACATTAGCCTTTTTCATATTATCCACAATATTGAAAGGAAGGCTAGTGCCTTTGAACTGCACCTTGTAAGTAGAAGTATCACTTGGAACTTGAGTGACATGAGGAACAAAAGGAGACTTCTACTATTATCCATGATGTTGAGGTATTTTTTGAGTTGCAAGAGCTTTAGTAGCTATATTTTAAGTGGTAGGATTTTGAATGACTTATGGAGGTGTTGAACAATCCTTAGGCTACCCTAAATTATCATCCAACATCCTCCTCTTAGCCCTTATATTGGCTGCAACTAATTCATCTACCTTTTATGTAGTCTACCCCAAGTTTATTGCTATATGCTCAGACATATGCTCCCCTTATTGAAAGGTTATGCATATGGTGTCATCTGGTGCCTTACCCATGTTCTATTGTTTTTGAATCTAAGTTTCTAATGGTGTCAAGGTAGGCATATTACATTGATTCATTAGAGGGCCTTATGGCAGAGGAGGCATTGTGTCATGGCCTTGGAATGAAGGAACATGATTCCAACTAAGATCTTGATACATTTCTCCAATTTTAGACATTATCATCTCATTAGACTGCCCCCCTGATAGCCATTGACCCTCTTATGCAAGGTTGTTTTGTGTGGGGACCAAGGCTCTTGAACTACTTAAAGTTGTGGGGTTGTAACTATTATAAGATCTACCTTAAGTAATTTGGCCTTGAGCTTGTTAACTTGGTGGATAAAGGGGTTTATTATAGGATTGAATAGGGTACTGGGATTGGAAGGGACTTGGTATGGTCTATATGAAGTCTATTTTTGTCTCTTTATAGCCACTAGCTTGTGGTTTTATGCTTTCAACAAGCTCTCAATACTTGAAAATTTATCCACTTGACTATCATTAGGTTGGGCTTGATTGTTTAGAGTAGGAAAAGAAGAAATTGTAGGTGGGAAGCTCAGGAAAAATTGGAATGAGAGGTCTTGGCATGAGTTTCCATGCTTGTATCAAATATTTTTATGCCCTTATAGATATCTCATATTCCCCAAGCAGAGTTATCCCACCCATAGATTAGATCATGACTATAATGTCTGAATTCAATGCTCTCAAATAGTAAAGAAAGACATAATTACATGTAGGTTTAATGATGATAGGGATCATATCCTAAGTCTTTTGGAATCTATAGTTGAAATAAACCATAGATTCTTGGGATTCCCTCTTGATTGAGGTGAATTATTCAACAAGTGACACATGGCCACTTCTATCCTCAAAATTTTTACATAGGCACTCACTAAAATCATCCCAAGTATTGATTGAGGTAGGATCTAAACCCCTATACCATTGAAGGGATTTACCTTTAAAGGATGTGCCTAATAGTCTTATGGTTATATTATCTTGCATAATGTTATGTATTGAAAAAATGTTTATAATGTTAGATATGTGCTCTCTAGGGGTGTTGGAGTTTTGTATTGTAAAGTATGGTAGACTCTTCAAAGAGGTAGTAGATATATCATCATATTGCTAAAGGTTAAGAGGGATGCCACCATTGAAGGGTATAAAATATTGCATTTTGGGCCTTGACATTTGCAAAGTGGGGGTTGAACTGCCTAAGATAATTAGATGACCAAGAAATGAATATTTATTTTATGGATAAGGACCTATCCTATTGATTCTTTCTCTTTTATATGAAATACAAGGTAGTTCAATGAATTCAAAGGGAATACCTTTACCAACTCACCTTCTAGTAACATTTGGCATGGGAGGTGCTATTTAGATGCTGCTATGAATTCTAAAACTTAGAGAATCTTCAACTTATAATGATGGTGGATGTCTCCCTCTACTAAAAATAATTCTTCTCAACTTTAGGCTTCAGTCATTCCAAAGAGAATGTGTCCCACCAGGTGTGCTAAAAATTGTTGGAGACCTAGATTGCACCTTAGCTAAGAAAAGTATTATTGAGGTCCTCTACTCAAATCTAGTCTAATATGGGAATGACCCTATGCTATGGGTTACCTAATCTTGAGTCAAACCTATAAGATTTTTAATGAGGCTAACTCTTCTGATATAATAATATATTTATTCTCCTAAACCTATACTTATACCATAGAAAATGGAAAAATAAGGAAGCTAAAAGGAACAAAACCTAGTCTAAATGGTGATGCACCAAATGTTTAATGATACACTCTTAGCTTAGACACTTTTATGACTACTAATGAATCCAATTAGGACAATAACTAATCAACTTATATGACAAGGTTTCAAGCATGATTATTTTATATAAAGGCTTAAAATAGACCTATAACTTGAAGGATAAAAATATATAGGTTTAAGCAAAACACTATGGACTTATGACACTTCAAGGGAAACCTTACTAGCTAACACTTCACACAACTTGTAAGAAACTAATACACTTAAAGCAAGGTACAAGAAGGACATGTAGATGATAAATAAGAAACATACACTCTATAAATCTAACTTCAATAAAGCACACTTAGGATTCAACTAAAATCTAAGATGTCTTCTATTGATTCAAAAGAGTTTTACAAAGTGATTTTGATAGAGCTTTTCTATATAAAGCCAAGGGGATCCAAATAAAGAGTTCAAATCTAGTATTTATAGGAAGAAAGAAGGTAATAGAGAAATTAACACTAAAGGAGTCATTAATTAGCTTAATTACACTAAAAATAACCACCATCATAATCCTTCTCAAGCTTTCCCTTGCATTAATGTCACTTTAACTTTTTTTGGCATGATGGAGAATGTGAAGATCAAGACCAATTATAGGAAGTAATCACCATGACCACATGAATCCTTCTTGAGCTCCCCTATATTAATGCCCTTCTCTATCTTCCTAAATCATGTTTGATGTTATTCACATTATCAAGAAGTTAATTGAGCTTGCTCATTGATTTTCTTTCTAACATTCCTTGCATAGTCACCATTTTGTCATTGCTTCTAAATCTTGAATATAGATCTATTATGGATGAAAACTAATCATCCTATTGGTTTTCATATAGTCATGATTGCCAAAGAAGATCCATAATATAGGCTTCTTGAGTTGTAATAAGACAAAAAATACTTCTATAATCTCTCAAAAAGGTTTACAAGGATTTAATGGCATTAGATAGCTTTATAGGGTCTGTTCCTGGTAACTTAGATCATGTTTAATCTTGCATTTATGTATTCTAACTGTTTAATCCTTTGTCCAACATGTCTAATTTTGTGTCATCCCCTTGAAACATTTCATTTGGTTCAACTTGGATCATATTTTAACCCCCAATTGAAGTCCCTAGTTTTCAAATTTTGATATTAGCCATCGATCTTGATCTAGGCTTTGAGATTATGCCATCTATCATTTATTCATTCATTTTGGGGATCCATTGTCAATCCTAAATACTTCCTACACTTTCACCACATGGTAGCCTCATATTCATCACCAATAACATTAACTCTTTGACCTTATGCACACTATCAATCTAATTTTTCATAGCTCAAACATGTACCATTGATATTCTACTAGTTTAACATGCTTATGACACTTGGAAACTTTTCATTAGCTCATAAGATCCACTAATTTTTTGACCCCTACTCATCATTGATCTGATTTGGTATGATTAAAAGTTCATCATTGATCAGCTTGGGCCCACTATTTCTATCAATCATCATGATCTATTATATCTCTATATGGGTACTCGAGATATTGCCAATTTTTAGCTTTACGCTTATGCTAACCTTTTAACTTGATGATCATAATTAATATTTGATTGCATGATCAAATGAATACCATATATCTATGTTGGACCACTAACATCATTGATCACCTACTCACTATTGGATCTTGACTTGAGCTCCCATGATCTTGACACTTGTCATCTTTACATTCAACCTTAAAAAAATTGAATTTAAATGGCTATTAACCACAACTTTAAATTGACATCCCAATGAATGTATCATTATAAAATTCTAACTTTGAAGTTTTATATCTTGAGAGAGCAAGCTCATCAAGACACTAAATTTGTAGAGGATGATCTTGGCATGAAGAACTTCATGTTCATGCAATTTTTTGGCTCGAGAGGCTCCCCAAGTACATTTATTAAATATGCAATCAGATTCACCTATTTGTTTTTGCATGATGTGATAATGAAGGTCTAGCTCTTCTATACTTTTGAAAGAACTTTCAAGGCTCAAAATGAGTTTTTGAGACCTGTGGAACTTGATTTATGTCCATGAGGGTCATGATCACCATGAGAACCTACTTTCTTAAATTTTGAAAAAATACACTTTAAGTTTAATTAAATTATTTCAAAAGATTTGTAATCTTTATGTGATATTTGGACCACTCATTCCATCCATAACTCTATTCAGCTCATCCATCTAGGTAGAAGCTTTGTATGTGGGCCAAAATTGGCCAACACTTCCTAGACCTCACAAAATGCCTACTACCAACCCAATAAGCTACCTTCATCTAATTGTTATAGTATAAAGATGTTTCATGGGAAATTTTAATTCTATGGGAATTTATCTACCTTGGTTTACTATCAATTTATGTAATTGGTTGGAGTATTGGTGATCTAAGCTGTATAAATAATCGTTAAGACCTTGAGGTACTTTTAGTTTGTTCAAACAAGTCAATTTTGACTTGATGAGAGAGAAGTGGATTTTAATGCCTCAAAATTTATTGGGTAAACTCTAAAATAAAATAAAACATGTCTAATACTCCCTTAATCATCACCCCATGCCACTGGTTCATACTTGTAGGTATAAAATTGTATGAAATGGGCTAAAAAATGTTTTTAGGTACTTAGGAGGTTTGTACAAGTTGTTAGAGCTTCAAAATTTACATGGAGAAATGGGATGAGGTTATACAACTAAATCACACATTTATTTGGGGTTTAGAACTTGTGGGAAGCATATAGAGTCATTTTTTAATCTCTAGGTAGGGAGGCCTAATTGATACCTAGTTAGGAGAGAGAAGTAACATAAAACTACACTTACACTCACTCTTAGGACATTAAATTTAACATGAAGATGTAAGGCCATACTAGGTCCTATAATACACCTTAAAATTATCAATAAAATCTATAATTTTCTATACACAAGGAGGTTTTCATGATTTTAGGGCTATAAAGAATGAGGCCAATTTAGAGATTTTGATGTAGAATGAGTTATTGAGGATAGTAAGACTTTCAAATGGATTATTACATGTATAGTATGATGTGAATAGACCATCCATGAAGATAGGATGATTTGAAAAATATGAATTCAATTTTTGACACTTGTATGCAAGATTAGCCTAAGGAGATGAAGTGTCTTCTAGATATCTAGTAAGAAAATGAAGTGATGTGTCAAAGATAAATTGAGAGGTGTAAAGAGTAGAGAAAATGTTAATAGAACCTGATCTAAACATCAAAAAATTTACTTGTCATTTAACAAGCCAAATCAAATGGTAGTTTTGGAGAGCTAGTCAAGGTGTCAAGTAAGCATTCTAACTCCTACAACACATGGAACAAGAGAACATATTCAAAGGATATACATATGGAATTCAAGAAATATTAAGGTAGTTTCATAAATAATTTATTATTTGTAACTCATGAGATACTTGTTAACTCTCTCCCTCCTACACTCTTCTCTTCTTCTCTCTCACTTTATCCATATGTTGAGCCTTAATTGGCTAATTTTGTATTCTCCACCTAGGTATGGTGAAGCCCTACCTATTTTATTCCTTTGATAAATGAAGAAAAACCTAGTTTTACCTTCTCCATGGATTGTTTCAATGTGCATGTTAGACTAGTTGCTCTTGCTAAGTGATAGATTTACTTCCTTGTCATGTTATCCTTATTAGCATTCATATTCAGTTTGAAAGTCTTTCTGTAGGTCTCTTGAAGTGTTAAAATGAAGTGTGTATGAGTTTAGTGAGTTGTATATTCACTATTATTATGTCATTACCTCTTGTTTAGTCCTCCTAACTCAATCTTGATTCACATACCTCTATGAGAAATACTAATGTAGAGAGATAGATTTGGATTAGTGTCATGTTTAGGTTAGTCCCTTGTTTGAAGTGTAATTTTAACTGGTTGGTAGTGATTAGTTCATATTTGGTGAATCACCTTCACTATGTTATGCTTTTATCATGTTTCTCTCTCCCTTTTCATCATAACAAGTTAGTAGCATGTATGATGAGCTTAAAAACGTATATGAAGGGAGATAACCCTTCAATCTAGAGACTCATCTCTCCCATAGGTCACCCATAACTTGAGATATCTTTCCATGTTTAAAAAAATTGGAGTAGGATTGAAATACCTGTCTAAGGATGAAAAATTAAGTGACAACAGTTCTGGCATGCTTGGTGGGACCAAGTTCCAAAGTTGTGGAATAATTCTTGGTGTGTTCTTCTACCTATTATCTTTTGGAGGAATTCAACAAACAACAATGGTGATTTTAAATGAAATCGGCTAGTTTTTGAAGCCCAAGTACTTAATTTGAAAATCATTTAATAGTATATTGTGTTTTTATTTGACTCATGAAGTTTGGATGGCTAAGTATGAAGATAAATTATATTTTATACCTCCTTATCTACCTTGTCATGACCCTAACTATGTGCTTGAATAACCATATCAAGATTGTTACCCTCCTTATGAATCATTTAAATCTTATGGTCAGCCTATTCTCCCTCTACATGACCATGATGTTATATATGAGTAACCTTACCAAAACCATGATGGGGTAACCAATTATAACTATGATACTCTTAAAGATGATTAAGAGATTAAATTTGAATAAACAATAGAGGTTGAAGCTGATGCTAACTCCATAGACCAAGATGACTTATGGTAGAAGTTAAAAGAGTTTTGTGATGATTTTGAGGCTCTTCAAGGGTCTACACCTCCTACTAGTTAGTTTTAATATGTTCTTGAATATGCCTTACCTCTTAAAGGATAATATGACAACTTCCAACATACCATGATTGAGGCTACTCTTATAAGTAAAGAGGTGGCCATGTTTGGGGTGAACACAAATATAAAGAATGAGTATGAGAAATATCTTGAGCCACAAGATTAATTCACCTTCATAGGTGATTGGTTTGTATCTACCATTTCTTCATTTGAGATCATGTCAAGAGGATTGATAAGCATGAAGGAGATGGAGATATGAAAACAAAAGTTTAAGAATTAACTTGTTTCATGTCATCTTTCAGTTCATGGAGTAAGATATTGTAAAATATTCCCCTTTGATCCAGGAGGAAGAAGTTGTTTTTAGGTTAGTTGTATATAGTTAGTTTTCTTATGTTGTTGTTATGTTCCCTAAGTGCTTGATAGCAAATGTGTGTGTCTTGTTCTTTGATTTATGTATTTTTATCTTTTTTTGTGTGTGTTTTAAGGTCAAATAAGTTTGTTGTGTCATGATCAAGGTTCGGTGAGGTCTGAAATTGAGTGCAAGTGAATCCATTTCCCAATGGAAGGATAAGGCTATTGGTCCATTTACCTTTACAATAATACTACCCCTATGATTCACCAAATTATTTACCTAAATTCAAAATGGGTCAACCCCTCTAAATTGACACTTTCATAGGATTTTCATGTGGTCTTATCATGCCTTATATGGTCCCTAAAAGTCTTCATAAAACCTTATTAGCATTGTTCAAGGTAAGTTTCGAGAAGTTAAGTAATGTCTTATTTTGGTCAAATAGTGGTATAGACATGCCATGGAGAGCTAAGGATTAGTTAAGTGATGTCATAGGTTTTTAGGATTTTATAAAAGTCATTTTATGTCTTAATCGATTTGTCATAAAATTTCATGATGTTTTGGAATGTTTAAGGTTCATTTGTGAACTTAGATGTGGTGAAAATGAGGGAAGAGATGATTTTTGGCTAACATTAATGTATGTAAAATCTCCCCAAGTGAAAAATCCATAAAACACACCTTATAAGGACCTTGGAGTAGTTACATAACTACCACACCTATTAGTGAGTCAAACAAACATCAGAATCTTGAGTTTCAATACCAAAGAGAGGAGTTAAGATACTTGTATGGACTTGTTGAGATCATTTGAAGGTAAATTTTTTTAGAAGTGTCCTTTAATATTATATAGGTTAGAAAAAATCATGAGAAGTTTCAAGTCTAAAATTTTTAAAATTTTCTCTCTCCTCCATTGCTTCATTTACAAGCTCTTTAAGGCCATTTTCAAATGCATGGTATAAGCTATATATGTGGAATTGGAGGATAATATTTTATCAAAATTTTGGTAAACTTATGGGATCACAATTTTTGGAATTGGTCATTATATTAAGATCATTATATTTATGAACAATCATTAAGAAGCTAGATTGCTTTTTGAGGCTAAATTCCCCACACACTAAGTTTTGTGCAACTCCAATACAAATGTGAAGTTTTTTGGATACATGAAACCAATTTAAATGATTTATCATAGGTCTATAAATTCATAATACATATCTATCCACTAGGTTGACATGTGTGGATGGTCTTTTGTCATGAAAAGATTCTCTTATGCATAGTTTACAAGTAATTATCAATATTTCTATGTTTTAGGGTTATTCAAATTGTCTAATGCATATAATTGTTTATTCATTGTCCTATACCATATTAAAAATCCATTCATGTCCCTCTAATCAGCTAAACATTATGTACTAGTTTCAAAAGGGTCACACTTTCATTCATTTTTTAGACTGTGTTCTAGTGTGCCTACATAACAAGTTGATTTGAATGGGTTTGAATATGTATTTACAAAGATATTGAGAGTTTTTTTTTTATTAATAAAGGTGTTTATGTAATTAATTAATTATATTTAAACCCTAATAGTTATGTTTTCACTCTTCAACTTCTAAAACATAGGGTTATAGACCTACAGGTCTGCAGCCCTGTAGGCCTGTAACTTCAATAAAAATATGATGGTGTCAATGTTTAAAGTTGCATACCTAGGCATGAAATAATTTTTATGGTTTCAAGTTCAAAATTATCATATATAAATTAATATTTTCAAGACATATAAAATCAAAGAAAGTTGAAGACAAGATAAATAAGCCTAATGCAGCTACAAGACTATGTATGGTTGTGAGATGGAAATAAGTTGAAAAGGTCATGAAGTGGCCAAATTTTTTTTGAGATAGTGATAAATGGAGTATACATAATTTTAAATTGTTTCAAAGTATTTTACATAATTTTAAGTGTCAATTTCAAGACCACATGCATTCATAACTCTTAGAGTCACCTACAACTAGTTGAGAGGAGTGCATTGAATAATGATGTTGATGAAGTTTGGATTTTTTAGGGTATTTATAAGGGTATTAATATATAAAAATCATATATTAAAGTCACTAAAAGGTTTGAGTATTGGTTTTGAAGACCTATAAATTCTCAAACACATTCAAACTCTCAAAAATAGTAACCTACAACCATGTATTGAAGAGATTATCTTAGATAGTAATGATGGATGGAATTACAGATTTTAAAGGTGTTGAGAACTATAAAAAGCCACTAAATATAATTATATGAGTTTTTTATGGGTTTAATGTTATAATTAATGATCCTAAAGCACTAAAATTATAGACCAATCCCAAGTGCATACACACAGGCAGATGGCCACTTATAAATCTATTTAAGTGTCTAAAGGTTTTCCAAAACATGAAAAGATAGTCAATAAGATGGGAATTGAGAAGTATAAATCAAGTTATTAGGCCATTTGACTAAATAAACTAGAAAGGATAAATAAATGAGACAAACATTAGAAACCCTTGCATACTCAACCAATGTATGATATAGGTCTACTTAGTCATAGGAAGTGTTGCTTTTTTGAAAGGTATAAATGAATATAGGAATAAAGGAGATTAATATATTTGATTATGATTGAATGGTTCTAAATTTTAACCTCAAAAATCCTTATAATCAATATTTAAGTGATCCTAATCATGATAAACCTTATTCAATCATACACAGGCCTAATTACATAAGCAGACCTATAGGATAGACCTAAAGAGATTTGGCTAGCTAGTTAGAGTTGGGATGATACTTTTGAGACCCTAATAAGATGACGATAAGTCTTAAAAAACATTTCATGAAGACCTATACCCCTAACAGTGAGAGAAATGAGAGAATATAATCAACTAGGGTATTTTGTGTAAGTTGGCTCAAGAACCCTAGACATAGACCAATGAAGATGTATCAAATTTTGAACAAGGAAATTAAAAATAAAATCATTGGAAAATGTCAAGGAGGATATTACCTAACTCATTGAGGTGTTTGGATCTCAGACCAAACTTAGAATATGCACCTACAAGCCTCAATCTTTCCTAGACCTCATCAAATGCCTATAAATATCCAGATAAGTTACCTTATTTTGATTGATATAGTAATAAGATGTTAAATAGGACCTTGGAATCCTATGGGAAGTTATCTATGCTGGTTTAATTTAAATTTGTGGAATTGGTTGGAGTATTGGTACCCTGAGCTGTATAAACAATCATTAAGACCTTGAGGTACTTTCAGCCTATCCAAATAGGCTAGTTCTGACTTGATGAGAGATAAGTGGATATTTGTGCCTTATTGGTTAAAATATTAAATGACATAATAATCTATAATACTCCCCTAAGAATCACCCCATGCCAGTGGTTTGTACTTTTAAGTATGAAACTATACAAAATAGGCCAAAAATGATTATTTTTAGCTACTTAAGAGGTTTGTACAAGGTGTCAAAACTTTGAAATTGATATAGAGAATGGAGAAAAGATAATATAATTGAATCAAAATTTTATTTTTATTTGGAGCCTATGGGAGTCTTGTAGAGTCAATTTTTAGTCTCTCGGTAAGGAGGCCTAATTGAGACCTAGTTATGAGAGACAAGCAATAGAAAAGTACACTTGCACTCATGTTTAGGACATGAAATTAAACATGAAACTCTAAATACATACTGGTTCCTAAAATATTCCTTCATATTATCAGTGCCACTGATAATTTTCTCTAAAAAATGAGGTTTACATGATTTTAGGACTAAAAGGAATGAGGCTAATTTGGAGCTTTTGGTGTAGAACAAGTTCTTGAGGTTGGTTTGAGTCTTCCAAATGGATTGTTTTAGGTTTGGTGTGATTTGAATAGGCCATTAATTAAGATAAATTGAGTTAAAGAATATGAATTCAAGATTTTACACTTGTATGCAAGATTGGCATAAAGAGATAAAGTGTCTTCTAGACACCTAACAAGAAAAGTGTTGATGTGATTTTTATGCACACCAATTCGTAATGAGGTAGCCTCTAAATTTTTAGGATCTATATGGAGGTAAAATCCACTCGAAGGCATGATTTATAGGTATGTATTTTTAATAACTAGATGATGGAATAATAGGAAAGGAATGCGGGTTATTAAATATGATTATGAATGGATGAATGGTTACTAAAAGAAAGTCAAAACTAGGCGAGTTGGTGGATGGATGGTTGCTAATATAGAGTTGGTATATATCAAGAATACAATCAAAAATAGAGGGAAGGGTAGTGTTGATGATGGAAATTGTATCATCAATGAGTCAACCCTTTCACCTATCTTTAAGGTTAAATTGGAATTGTACCAATCTAATTATGGGGTTCTAAAGGTTCAGTTACAATTGTAAAGATGTGAGGGTTTTTTTTATAAGTTATGGGAAATAATCAATAAGTCATCAAATCTAACATATTCCATTATAAATATTATAAATCAACTTTATCAAATCATTAATCAATTTAGATAAGAATCTATAATCTATTCTATCTGATAGAGAAAACCTATGAATTAGATAATCTTTAAAAAAATAAAAATATGATTTAGTAAATATATCCCAAGTAATATCTTACTTTTGCTGCAATATTTATAAGTAACCTCAAAAAATATAAATAAAAAATATATGTAAATAGATTTAAGATAAGATAAAAGATATTCAAACATGTAAAATAAATAAAAGAGACACAATAAACAACAACTAACATTCTAATAAAAAAAAGAGAGAACATAAAATAACTATGCTAAGAAAAGGATAATAAATTTCTCAGACAATTAATTCTAAACTAAGAAGCAACCTTAAATATGAAAAAGAATAAAGACTTAAAAAATCAAATAAATTAATCTAAGACTAAACCTAGAATTAAATTAACCTAACTATCTATAAATCAACTAATTAATAAACAAGTAACGATTCTGAAACTAAATAGAAATAAAACTATAATCTGAAATCTAAATAGGTTTAGAATCTAATCTAAGATTGAGACTAACCACTAAAAGTAACTCTAACAATAAATTAAAATCTATAACAAAAATATAAGAAAAGAACTGATTAAAATAATAATTTATTTAAATTATCTAACCTAGGAAAGAAAATAAATAAATTAATCTAAGAGACTAATTAAAGGAAGAAGATACAAGGTAGAAAACTAAAGAGATAAAGATAAATATAAATTAAGAAACTAAAATCAAAATTAAATTAATAAAAGATAAAACTATATTAAATATAATTAATAAAAATACAATAGAAACTTACGAGTCTTAAAGGAAGTCATCTTAGTAGGAACACTAGGTTTTATTGAGAAAACCAACATCTTTCTTTACAATAACTTGAGAGACAAATTTTACAATCAAAACAAATTAATGAGATGTCACCAAATAATGAAGAGTTCATCATTATTCAAGTTGAATAATTAGATTCTATACATAGGATTGCAAATAACAATCATTAAAATATGTTAAGCTTATCAAACTTTAGATAATCTATCATAAATGATAATAAAAACTAGATATATTTGTATTGTCTAAGAAATTACTCAACCTTTAGAGAAAGTACCATTGGGTCTATCTGCAAAAGTCATGCTATCTCAAATAAGTTGCATAGAAAAGAGAAAGATAAGTGATTGACTTCATATAATGTATAAGTCTTCAGTACTATTGTTCTTATATCCTTAAATGAATTCTTGATCTCTTTTTATGCCTTCAATTTGGTTTGAAATAAGTTACAACTAATGTTTAGTTAGTTATTAGTTTAATATAACTAATTGAATTTAAAAACTTAATTAATTACAAATAGTTATTAGTTAAGGATAAGTTTAATTAAGACTTAAAAGTCTTGATAGATCGAGTATTTAATTATAGACCATGTACTAATCTAAATGGGTGGGGACCCTCACCAATTAATAATAAATAGAATACATATATCAATCATAAAACAAATAAGTCAAAGATTAATAAATTATATTTATATTAAACCATAATGCATGTCTAAAATTAACCTAGGCATATATATCAAGTCTAAAAGTCAAACTGTTCTACCAAATAAAGTTTAACAAAAAAAATATTTTTTTATCTAGATGACATCCATAAATCATCTAAATTTGAAAATACTTTAATCACTAGTTTACCTTGTTTGTTAACACATTCATTGTATTACATTTTCATTACAAGGAACTAAACTAATTTCATTCTAGAATCACTCATATTGTCATCAATTTCTAACTTTATCTGCTTAAGAACTCAGACATAAAATAGTGAATATATAACATTCTAGTTATCTGAACTTTTATCTAAAGTGGAAGGATGAATCTCAATTATAATTTTTTTGCTTACTGAAACATGTTTCTCTAAACTTAATTTCTTGCATCATGTGATGGGTTCACTATGAGAAGATGCCAAACCTAACTTCTTACATTTCATAATAGGCTTTATATGGGGAGAATAAAGCTCATTTAAAACAAAAGGAATCACAAGATTCACATAATTTTTGGCATGAATTATCTCAATCTCAAGCTGGGTGGCCTGATTGGTAGGAAGAGGATCAACAATAGGTTCAATTCTTTCATGAACAAGATTGGGAGGCTGAATTGGTAGATGTTGTGGATTATTTTTCAAATGGCGGGAAGAAATTCTTTGTGAGGGAGTTATATCACTGAACCTATGCCCATAAAATCCCCTATTTCCCCTATTAACTAGACTTAAAGGTAAATTATTTAAGACATTCTAAGTGGCATCAAAATGGATGGACATCCTAGTACCTCTATGGAACCTGGGACCAAATATTCTAGCATGGAAACCACCTCTATGGATATTCTTATTAAATTTCTACTCACTTACATCATTATAAGAATTATTCCCCCAACCTCTATCATCATTGCTCCTAGCTGACCTAGGCTGATCCCATCTAGACATTTTAACAATCTAAAATATACTCAAAATTGATGATTGAAAATCAACAAATATTCATTCAAAATTAAACAAAATTGAATATCCAAAACATAGTCATATATCAAAACTCTGAACTAAAGTGTCTTTACAAACTAAATATGTTCTAGCTTCATCCAATACCATCTAAGCTCTCAAATAAAATTATAATGTCATAATTTTATTTTATAAATATTCCAATATCTTTCATGAATTTTCTATCTTCAACAAACGTCCAAAACAAGAAGCACAAATTTTCATTTCTATAACTCTTCAAAAAAATATCTTATCTAAAGGTTAATTCACTATTTTAAAATAATCTTACATACATGTTATGTAAAATTTCAAAATATTTTTCCACAAGAGAGTCTCAACACCATAAATAGAATATTTTCACCTATTTTAGCTTCAAAGTGTTAATATTTTGATATCAATTCTCAAGATAAGTCTAAACACTTTCAATACTGAGATGTAAAAGCAAAAATACTTTCATAGTTTCACAATATAATCCGCTATAAACCAATCTATTTTTGAAAATATTCCAAACTAAAACTGATGCCCAAAAATCATAAACTCAATAATCGAATACAATTGCCTTTATATACTTGAAACTCTTTCATTGTAACCTTTCTATATTATGGCCAACCATAATATTCAAAATTTTCTTTATAAAACCATCTTGATACTTTCAAAACAAACTAATAAGTTTGCTTCTACAAAAACCCACATCTATGAATTTCAATGGAAACTAAACTCAGGAAATAAAGACCTTCGAAACCTTTCTAGAATAAGTATGGCAATCATAATAAATGACTTAAAAATTAATATCATCTTAGGCATACACATTTCCCCTTTGCATCAAAGCTCTCAGAATAATTCAAAAAAAACCTTAAATGCACAAATATGGATTTGAAAGAAAAACTAAAACACCATATACCTCTAAAGACAATGAGCTTACCAAATCTTAAAATTTAAGCGCAAGTTGGGAAAATCTTCTCATATTTAAAACTTGGCAGCCACATTTATAACATGCAATGCAAAAATAGATAGAAAAGCCTTTGGAAAGTAGAAGAATCTATAGCCAAATATATATTACATGTTTGATAAAATTTGAAACTACTTCCTTAAAACCACTCAAAGTCCTATGGTGTACACATGCAGGTTGTATCTTACAAAACCCCAAAACAACAATGAAATCTTTTGACTGCACACATTTCTAAATAATACTGAACTAAAAATGACATTCTAAAACACCATAATCATTTTTACAACATCAAAGACAATCAAATGACTAAAAATTCTCATATATCTGCTCAAAACCATAAATCAACACATGTATTTGTGAACCAACACAATATATCAAAACTAGAACCAAATTTTATCAAATTTTCATGCATGATGAAGATTGAAATATCATTCATTCTTTAACTATTCATGTAAACCATAATTTATTTATTTTGTGCAACTAAAAGCTTCTTAAAATCATCATAAATAATTTTAAAACTCATTCAAATTTTATAAATCATACTTGGTAATGTACCCTTGAAATATTTCTTCCTGAAAGCTCAAAATATTTTCTCTACACCATGAAAATCCAACCAACTAGAGCTTCAATTTCATAGCTAATCTTTTCAAAATGACCATAGATCAAGAAAAACAACCTAGTTGTATTTGCCACCCTCCACCATAACTGACTCAGCTATATGCTTGCTTCCTATTGGTTCACTTTAATTAAGATGTACTTATCAACTTTACTAACTTAACTATTGGCACAATCAAATTTAGTCATTACTAACTCTTCATACTAAACCACTATCGACCTTCACTATTCAAAGCTGACATGATTTGCATTAAATATTCATTACTGCCAAATCTTGACTAAATATCGATGCTTAAGGATTGTGCATGTATTAAATGATTATGCCAAATCACCATGATATAGTTACATGTTTCCAACTATACTTCGGCTCATTATGCCAATAGATACATTGAATATGCCTTGCAAACCATCCAATGACTTTTAAAAATAACATCATGAGACTTAGGGAAATAAATATATTTTACAATGAACCCTTATACCTTTATAAATAATTTAATCCCTAAGACATAAATCCAATCATGATTCAAAGAGCTTAGTAATGTTATACAAGACTTAAGGTAAATAACCTTAAGGTAGGTGTTTCAAAAGCAAGTTATCACCTTGGATCTTAGGCTTAGGATAATTTTTAATTAGGAGCTTAGTAAAATAGGTTATAAGATTATTCACTTAGAACCTAAGACTTCTTTTATATTTTTAAAACTGATTGAATCATGCAATAAATCAATTTCAATACCAATAATTTTTAAATATCCATTGTATCAAAACATTTAAAATGAGCATTTAATTGGATTTATTTATTCACAAAAAAATTTTAACAAAGAAATGCATTTCTTCTTCAAGTATATTTTTTCCAAACTGTGATAATCATCTATGTAATCTCATTATGTGTTTTAAACTAAGAATCACATTATTCAAGTATGCAAAATAATCACCATAGACTGTTCAATTGATCAAACTGAAAGTATATTCTAGAAGTTACTATGACAATCCATATTATTGAGATCAAAGATGCATATATATATATATATATATATATGTATATATATATATATATATATATGTGTGTGTGTGTGTGTGTGTGTGTGTGTGTGTGTATATATATATATGTATGTGTGTGTGTGTACACACACACACACACACACACACACACACACATATATATATATATACATATATATATATATATATGTATATATATATATGTATGTATATATATATATATGTATATATGTATGTATATATATATGTGTATATATATATATATATATGTATATATATATATATGTATATATATATATATATGTCTATATGTATATATATATGTCTATATGTATATATATATCTATATATGTGTGTGTGTGTGTGTGTGTGTGTGTGTGTGTGTGTGTGCGCGCACACACACACACACACACACACACACACATATACGGCCAACATTTGAAACCATTATAAACTAAAAATGTTGAGTTGTAATTTGAATAATTATTTTGAGAAGCAAATGACTAATCACATAAATGTATAGTGATATATAGATGCACATTTTATTTATTAAACCACTATGATTTTTGAAACCAATAAAATATAAACATGAATTTATTAAGCTATCATTATCAATCCATAATTTAAAATATGCATTCAAATATACTACTAATTGACTGAGTCCATGACATAGTTTTAAATTTCATGACTGAGTCATCTCTATGGTAGAAAAGTATTAATTTTGAAAAATTGAGACGGAGGGTATTAAAAATAGGCATAATAAGTAGGAAAAAAAGGAATTTCTCACTTCAGGAATCACATCTCAAGCTAGATTTTAAGTGGATAAGTGCTTTTAGAACAAATGTGTATTGCTATAAGATACTGCACACACACAAACAAACATGGTTAAGTAGTCTGGGATAGTTTGATATAGGAAACTTAAGGATCTCAGACAAAGGTTGATATTTTTAGAGTAACTATTGCACACCCTTAGGAGATTATGACTCATACTAGGGAGGTATCTGAGATAAATGTTGCCTATACATAGAATATTATATCTTAGAAAGCACCTCTACACACTTAAAAAATTGAAACAATTAACTTGCTTACAAATAACCATAATACTAATTCTTCAATAGATTTTGCACAACTAAAACTAGCATATTAATCATAACAAGAATAATTACTCATAGTTATTTCACACTAAGAATTATTGAAACATACAACCAAGAAGATAGAACCTAATTACATAGAATTGGAGATAAACTACACCAACACATTTACTAACAATCAAAATTGATTTTGCTTATGTATTGAAAATTTCCAACCCTTGAAAATGAGGGTTACATATGTTTAAATAGACTTGGGGAGGGGTCATCTCAACCTCAAAGTACATCAAAAATTTGTGTTTATATGGCACAATTAGAACCTCAGTTATAATCTATAGTTTCAAAACTATATGTAATGTAAACATATAGTTATATTACACTTATCATAAATTAAAGTTAGACTTTACAATATTATGCAACATGTGCATGCTTACAAATAATTCAAGCAAATTTTACATTAGTTTCTAATATAATAAAAATACTAGTACAAAATCGATGCCACTATATTGATATACACAAAACTAGTCATTGAACTAAGCCAAGTGGATATTTACATGGATGCATTAAATTTTATGGGAGTCATCACTCTTATTGTTGGCATTGAACTAGATTTTATAATAGCCTCATTCTTCCTCGTATTCTCCTCCAACTCAAGATAAAATTTGTGATCTACATCATGTTACTTATTGATGATGTCTAAGTTGAGTAATGATGGTCTGTATACCTTGTTAACTTGTTCTAAGAGTTTTTCATGCTTGGCCTTTATATTTTGGAAGTTGATTTTGAAAATTTCAACTTTTGTTACTTTATTTCTTTCAAAACTCAACTTAGATTCAATTTCCTCAAGTTCTTACCCCTATAAACTTTGATTAAAATTCTTAGATGCTTATTGAATGAGCTGATAAAAATTTATTATGCCAATTAGCTTTCCATTAACATCCTTTGCCTTAGATAATTTCAACTCATCTAAGATCTACAAGATGAGAGTTTCATGCTCTTGATATTTAGGCATAACTTCCCCAGCTATTGTAATCCACTCTATGGCTTCCTATGTTTTGATAACCACCAAATTGAGGAAATTTAATGATTCTAATGGTGTCATTAGGTTTAGGTGGTTATATGTCTTATTATAATTGTAAATAATTAATAATTTGAACTTATTTTTATCTTTCTTGAAATAATTAAACAATTGATGTGTCTGAGCTATATGGGGGGCCAACTCTGCCCTCATTACCTCAATTGACTCAAGAGCATTATAACATTTTAATATGACTTCAATCTCAATTCCTATTAGAATATGGACTATTTATTGTTGCTCTAATTCTTATTTAATCTCTTGCCTTGCCATCTCAGTCCCTTCATGTAATGCTATTCTAGCATCCTTGTGGGTTTCTACATGGGACTTGAAATCTTCTATATATGGGGACTACTCCAACTATCTATTCCTTCTTTTGGATAAGACACAAACCTCCTACCTTTCCTCAAAAATGATCTCCATCCTAGAGTCATCATCTAGTTTTCTCTTCCTTACCCTTTGGATTCTTCCTAAGGGCTTATCAAACAAGGATGTTATTTATGACATCTCTATAATTTTTAAATTAGTATTTTGGAAAGCCTTCAATCTAAGATCAACTACCCATGGTGGGATAACTAGGTAGGTTGGGTCTATTGATTGTGTATCTTTAGCTATAAAATCCACCTCTAGATCTTTTATTGATTGTTGATTTGAATATCCTTTGAGAACTAGGTCAAGAAGGGATGACCATATGATTTTGGACCAATCCACACTTCCATATTAGGGGAGTGGATAGAATGTATAGACTTGTTTACCCATTTTGGCCTTTCCAAAGGATGTGATAGTAGTATTTGTTGTCACCAAATATTTCACCCTAGAAGAGGGTATTCAATCATCCTCCATATTTTGGAAACATGGGAACACTTATAGGTATGTGGGTGTACCTATAGTGGAAGTGAGTCTCTAGATTTAAGGGCTAGCTCCTTAAATATATCTTGAAATACTTATCACCTAAACTAGTGCTTGCTTGTGGAGAAAATAGTTAGAAATTGCATGAATTGAACATAATCTAACAGGGTGATACACCAAGATGATTTACACATGACAATCATATTCCTATCACAATGAAATAAGGCATACAAATTAGCTTCAAATTCCTAAGATTCTAACATCAATGTTTCAATATAGAGGTGAGATGCATTAAGCAACAAAAGGTAAATGAACTAGAGGACATATTTAACACTCTAAGAATAATAGTACACTTTAAAGGAGCCTAACATAATTAACTACACTTTATATGACTTGTTATAATAGGAATTATTAGATAAACATGAAAGGATAAGGCAAGTAAGGATAGAGAATTATCACTAACTCTATCATACATCACTTTACACACTTATACAAATATTCATGAAATCAAAAACAAACTTTCATTTATTGTTCAAAGGAAAAATAAAATGTCATTCCAATAAGACTTCACCATACATGGTGTGGTATTAGCTTACAATAGTGAAAATGGCTACTAATTATATAATTGGAGAGAAAGGAGAAGAGAATGAAGTAAAGAATTTTAAGGGTCACAATACCACATGTCATGGCATGAAAACTAGTTACATTATAAGAGAATGAGTGTAAAATAAATCATGAATGTCTCCTTGGACATGTGTCCTTATAAATTATGTGTTGACACTTGTATTTGCACCCTTGAGGAGATGCTCAACTCTCCTCATCCACGCAACAAAATAGAACCATCTCTCTTGCTATGGGTGACAATTTTGTTGAGATGAATCTCTAAAATAAGGGTTATCTCCCATTGATGCACCTTTAAAGCTCTCTCTAATCTATCAATTATGTATGAAAAGAGTTTAGGAAAAAAAATAAAAAAACAAATGGTGATGCACCGATATTTGATATCCTCTTAATTGATTGAAACCACTACTTTAAAGATAAAACAAGGTGTTTTCTTGCACATGACTCACAACTCAAGAACGATTTCTACGTCAATATTTCATATACTAGATTCAAGAAGGTATGTGATTATTATGAAGGAAATGAATGATCCAAAGAAAGATACATTCATGAATCACTTCTTAGATATCTCTATAGTTAGAAAAGAATACTAGCAAAGACCTACAATAATCTCCTTTCTGTAGATTGGTAGACCATCAAGAGTACAAGCTAGAAAAGACAATATTTCACTAGATTAGACTAAAAATGATTCAATCATTACTCAATATTATAACATATGAGAGGCAAGCACACTTGTATATCTCTTCAAGAGTTCTTCAAGTACAAATCTGGCCAAAGTTTCTCTAATAACCAGTGGAGGATGCTAAATGAACCAATATAATGCGTATATATAGCCTTGAGAGGTATAGCAATCAAAAGAAGTCCATGGGTCACTAGGTCATGTGTCATCTTGAAAGAATCAGTTACATTTTCATGGGAGAGAAGTTGGTGAGCTATGCCATGTCATCAAATGGATTAGTTACAATGAGTTACAACTTAACCAAAAACATTAGTTATATTTTTTATAACTGAACCAAAGCCTCAGTTACATTTTTCCATTTTTTATCTCTTATCTTCACCTTTAGGCTCCCACTGAGCCTTTTCTTTTAAATTCCAATGGCTAGTTTTTGTAGTCTAAAATTGATGTTTTACAAGTCATCACTCCTTTGGGCATTTTATTTAGACTTTTTGTCTTGACCAATTTGTTTCCTTTGTATTAGACAAGTTTTTGAAAGAACTCATTCCTTTGGACTTTCTATTTGGCCCTTTGAAATGTTCCTTCAGGTTTTTTGAAGTGGACCTTCAGCGTTGGAATGACCCTTTCATCTTTCTTTAAATGACCCTTTGATAATTTGAAGAGACTCCTTTGGAAAAGTTACAAGTTTATTTTGGATTTTGGAAATGACCTTTTGAAGGAAAAACATACCCTTCATATTTTTATAAATGGTCCACCTTCCCACAGAAACAATCTTTTGGAATTTTTGAAAACATCCCTTCGAGAAAGCTGAAATACCCTTTAGACTTTCTGAAAAGTACCTTTCGGCCTTTAGAAATAACTCTCAAAAAAATTGGAATGCCCTTCAAAAAAGTTACAAGTGATCCTTTAGCTTGAAAAGGTCCTTCAAAAAAGTTGCAACATACCCTTTGAAAAAGTTTAAAGTGTCCTTTTAGCTTGAAAAGGTCCTTTGAAAAAGTTACAAGTGTCCTTCAAAAAAGTTACATGGACAATTTTCCCGACAAAAGATACCCTTTAGAAAAGTTGAAACATACCCTTCAGAAAATTTGCATGGACAATTTTCCTAACAAAAGATACCCTTCAAAAAATTTGAAACATACCCTTCAAAAAAGTTGCCTCAGATAATTTTTCTGAAAGAATTCTACCGAATGAAAAGTCCAGAAAATATCACTTCAGGAAAATTAATTTAGACAATTTTTTATAAATAATTCTAGTACTTAAATAAAAACCTAAAAATAAGACTTCCAAAAGAATGGACACTTAGAAAAAGATCAAAAAAAACTTTATAAAAGAATAGACTTGTAAATTTGTTACAGCTTTGTCAAAGAACACTTCTTTTGAATGTACTAGACCTAGCCAAAGATATAGACTTGGATGATTTTTACAAATAGGGGTGCCCAATTTTACCCCAAAGGGCCAAACTTTGGTAAAAAAAATGGTGAATCATAGGGGTAGTATGCCTACTATACTGACCAAACCAGTAGCCTTATCCAACTTAGGGCCAATGGAGTCAATGGATTCTTGAAGATGACTAACAAAGATTATGCCAAAACAAAACATAAGGAAACACACCACACAATAAAAATAAGACAAAGCAAAGAAAACACAAAATAATAAAAGGACAAATTCACACATGTGCATAAGCACTTAGGGAACATAAGGAAAAGAAGAAACTATGTACAAAAGAAAAGGAAACCTTAGTAACAATGCTTTAGATATATCCCATTAACTGGGATATACAACTTCTCTCCATCTAACTTTGAGAGTTGAAAATAATTATGTTTTTTGTATTATGTGATCACATATGGGCCACTCCAAAAAGCATCAAAATTTGTGTGCTTTCTAGATTTGGCCCTATCTTCATCCCATTTTTGGATAATGTCTCCTTCTCTAAAAATCCTTGGCATGGACTTCTTGTAAAAATACTTCTTTGTTTGCTATTGGTGAGTAGTCATGGTGTGTATAGCTTGATCTCTTGTCTCCTTAAGATCCATAAAATCACATAATCTAACTTCCATGCTCTCATTATCCATTAGTTGTAGATGATAGGTGAGGTCTAAATCTAGTAACTCAAGTGAGATATGAAGCCTAGCCTCCCTTCCATATATAAGTGTGTATGGTGAGTTCTTGATTGCTCTCTTTAGGGTGATCCTATCAGCCCAAAGAGATATATTCAACTTGGTGTGCCAAGTCCTTTGATTCTCCTCCATAGTCCTCTTTATGATCCTGATCAAATTCTTGTTTGTGGACTCAACTAGTTTGTTTCCCTAGGGATAGTAATTGGAGGAGGTACTAAAATAGATGCCATGCTTCAACACCCATTAAATTTATATTTTTATAAGGAAGGTTAATACATTATCTAAAATTATTATTGAAGGAGCTCCAAACATTATTACTATAATTTCATATAAGTCCAAAACTGAACTTCAGTGGCCTCCTTATGAGCTATGGCCTCCACCAATCTTGTAAAATAATCAGTGGATGTCAACACCCACTTGTGACCAACACCAGAAGGAGGATTGATCAGACATATAAAATACAAACCCCATTGCATAAAGGGTTGCTCAACCTAGATTATATGAAGAAGCATTTCCTTACCCAAGTGTGAGTGTCCTTAAACAAGCTAGGCCAAAAGTAGCTAGCCCTCATAATCTTAGTAGTTGTGGTTCTTGGAGAAAAGTGACCACTGACTCATCCATCATGAAACTCATGCAATAATTTGTCAATATGATCAAAATAAATACACCTCAAAAAGAAACCTATTTTTTTTTTTTTATATTACTCCATCAAAAAGTGTATAAGGAATGGATTTCAGCCTAAAGTACCTTCTCTTGTCCCTATCAAAACCTTGTGGACACTCACTAATTTGAAGGAAGTGAATCATGTCTTGTATCTAACTTATTATGGTTGAAGATAAAACTACTTTAGGGTAATTATGGAGTGCCAAAACAACCTCCCTTTGATCTTTCAATTCTAAATCAAGATTCTCACTTCATCCTTTTCTCTTCACTAGCTTGGTTGTTTTGATCTCCACATCATACTTCATCACTTTGGTGATCTAACCTACCATTTTCTCATTCAAATATATACTCGATATAAAGTCTTTCACACTAGGACGAGGCAAAAAAATTTGAATCTTGTTATTAGACAACATATGCATAAATTTATTTAAACTCCTTATGACTAAAAGTACTTGTTTCTCAACATATGTGTACCTTATCTCATAGCCTCCCAAACCTTGACTAAAGAAGGAAATAGGTTGTTCAAAATTTTCATCATTTGATTGGGTAAAAATGGTAGAGATTACATATTCATTACAAAAAGTGTAAAAATTGAAATCCTTGGAGAATTTTGGACTTGCAAGAGTAGGAGCTCGGGCAATGGCTTGCTTGATCTCCTCAAAACTTTCTTTCCTCCTTTCTATCCAAGTGAATATCTCATCCTTCCTTAGCAGGGAGGTCAAGGGCTTGACCAAGTTATAAAAATTAGGAATAAACCTCCCAATGAAATTTATCTTACCAAAGAAGCTTTGTAGACCCTTCTTATGTTTAGGTAAATAAAATGCCAAGATGGCACTTACCCTTTCTAGATCAATGGAACAACCCTTCTTGGAAACAATGTGGCTTAAGAGTTTACCTTCATGAATAGTAAACACACACTTCTTTGGGTTTAGAGAGATCCCAAACTCTCTAAACCTCTCAAAAATCTATCTTAGGTGATTCAAATGATCTTTTCCTTCCTTGGAGAAAACTATCACATCATCAAGATATACTAGTATAATGTCATTGATTAATCCTTGAAAATCCATATCCATTGCACACTGAAAAGTAGCTCTAGCATTTAAAAATCCAAATGGCATATTCTTATAGGTGTAGGTGCCCCATTTGGTGGTGAAGGCTATTTTTTATTGGTCACTTTCTTTCACCAAAATCTGATCATACCCATAATAACTGTCTAAGAGGGAAAATCTCTCACTAGCAGCTACCACTTGTAGAATTTGCTCCATGGAAGGGATGGGATAATGATCTCTCAGAGACACTCTATTAAATTCCATAAATTCCACACACAACCTTATCTCCCCATTATTCTTTCTAATAGGGACTAAGTTGGCCAACCAAGAATAATGCTTGATGGGAAAGATGATTTTGGACTCAATCAGTTTGGTGAGTTCTTTTCTCATGAGAGGCTCAATCTTGGGATTCATTGACCTTTGTATATGATTGATGGGTTTGTAATTTTCATCTAGCTCTATGGTGCATTGAACCAAACTTGGGTCAAATCCCTTTAAATCACTATACTCTCATGCAAAAATATCACTAAACTCCTTGCATAGTTTAATGAAATCATGCCTCTCTTGACTAGTGCATACCTTCCCAAGTGAAATTAGATTATCTTTAAATATTTATACCCTTTTATAGTTCTCTTTCTTAGTGGACATACCTACCATTTCCTTCTTGAGCTGGTCATCCTCATTAAAAATGCTCTCAAGAGTCACTAAGCCTTTAAGAAGCTTGTCAGACTTCAATTAGATAATGTTCCCTCCATATTGTTGCTTTAGTTTAGACTGATTCTTGGATAAAAACTTATCATCTTGTATAAAAAGTTATATTTTTTGGTCACTATCAAATACCTACCAATTGGTGACATTGTCTAGTATGGATAGTCTCACAATCACCTTTAGATGGGGCTAGTTTTTGTCTTCCTTTATGCCCTTTGAAACATCAAATTGAGCACTAATAGATGACAACCTATCAACATGATTATTATCTTCCCTTGGAATAGATATGATGTTAAAAACCATTAAATCTTCTACAAGGTCCCAAAATCTATGCTTATAGGATTTGAGCAAGGAGTTCCTGGTCAAATTCTACCCTCTAACTTGATTCACAAAAAGCTCGCTATCCCAAACACTTGCAATTCCTTGATAACTCTTTTCCTTTCCCATTCAAGGCCATGGATAAGGGCCTCATACTATAACACATTACAAGTGAATGAGAATTGAAATATGAAGGCTAAAAAATACCTTTCCTTTGAAGGTGAAACCAACATAGCTCTACCACCTGCCCCTATCTTGCTTCTATACCCATCAAAGAAGAGCTTCCATAAGCCGTTCACATCCTCACTTGGATTCATTAAATTAGGCATTAAAGAGTCCTTATAATGCATATAATAGACTCCAATACTATATTATTCAATAAAATTGTAAGGATTAAGATCATAGTTGTCATCTCCCCACTCATCTAGGAACAAATCAGAATCTCCTTCAAGGGAAGATGATGGAGATTGGTCACTATGAAGCTCCTCTTCATTAATGATATCATAGTTAAAATTTGATACCCTATGTGAGTATGGTTTCAAGTGATCTCTATAAATAGGTTTTGACTGAATCTTCACCTTAGTACCATATTTTGTTCAAAACACCATGTAGGACCAATTGGCTGCCAAATATCCACCTATCTTGGATGTAAAGTCCCTTGACAAGCAAAGAGAAAAATAGGGAGGTAAATTTACTATGAAAACATCACGGGGAATTGAAAAATTAGGAAAATAATGAAGGTTCAAATTCAAACCTTTCACTATCCCCAAGTTCTTGGCTGGTGATCTATCCAATTACAAAATTCCTTTAGTCATTGGCTCATACTTGAACCCTAGCTTATCTACTATACATTTGGGCATAAATGATGTGCTTGATCCAATATATATGATGTAATTATGAACCAATAAATCACCAATAATTATATATAGGTAAAAATGGGCAGTCTTCTCATCTTTCTACACTTGACCATCAATGGATTGAGTTCTAATGACCAAAACCACATTGTCTTTTCTAGATGGGCCAGCCCATTTGCCCAATTCATGAAATTATTTTTGAAGTATATATTTATACCTTGGTAATTTTAGGGAATAACATAATGTAATATTCATATGAATATTATTCATCTAGTCCACCACATTGATGGAAGGATTATTCACCTTGGGGTTCTCTTTATGAACATTGGCACTTTATGATGTAGCATGTGTAGGTAGAGTTGTAGCAGCTAGCCTGGAATTTAAAATCCTCTAATTTTCTTATAATTTAAGATCTGTTTTAGAGCCAATTACCATAGGAGATGATGTGGTATTTATAATAGGTCCTTGATTAGGTCTTTGAGATTCATCAAAAGCCCTCCTTTTGGACCTAGTATTAGAGGTAACACTAGTATTTTGATTGCTTATATTTCCCAAGAAATTAGTGGCACAAAACTCACCTTCCAAATGATTTATGAGGGTATAATTAGTATAAGGTTTTCCATTTTACACCTCAACTTTCATGGATCCTTTAAAATTTGAATCTTGGAAAGATTGACTACCTTACATTGCCATACCTTGATTGTGCATTTTATTTGTATAAGTAACTTATTCTTGACCATGTTCAAAAGATGGATAGTTAGGCTGTTATTAGACCCAATTATTTTGAGTTAGGAAAATGGATTTAAAGGATGAAGGAGAAATATTATTATAAAATTGATAAGGTTTGACATGGGTAATTTAGCCTTGTCCCTGATTATTGCCTTGAAAAGGAGGTCTGTTCATTTGTCCAGACTGATTGTAGGATTGATATGGTATTTAACCTTGAGCTTGTTGTATTTTGAGGGAAACTATATCATTTTTAACAATTTAAATTAGGATTTTAACTTCATGGATTTCATTAGTAAGGGTAATGGTAGATTTTTCTTAACCAGGGAAAGGTGCTATAGTGGGTAATGCACTTTGACTAGGAGAATACAAATTAGGGAATAGTGGCATTGGAGGTCTAGGAGTTATCTTTCCCACTTGGACAAGATAATTATCAAAATTTATGTCTATTTCATAGGTGGTAAGTAGTTTTTTTCCACCCATGGATTGAATCATCATGGCAATGTCATTATTTAATGCTTTCAAGTAGTACAAAAATGCATAGTTTGCAATTGGCCTCACAAGAATTGGGATTTTATCCCAAGTTTTTTGGAACCTAGTATTAAAATCTTGCATGAATTCATGTGGTTCCCTCTTTATTGTGGTCAATTACTCAGCTAGAGGTATGTGATTTCTCTTTTCCCCAAACCTATCAGTAAATAGGGTCCCCAACTCATCCCATGAACCAATAGAATTTATAGGTAGGGTCCCATACCAATCCAAGGCTTTTCCTTTGGAGGACAAGGCTAAAAACCTAATAGCTAGATTTTCTTGGGTAATATTTTGGATATTACAAAAGTTTTCTATATTCTAAATGTGCTCAATGGTAGTAATTGGACCATCTCCACTAAAAGATGGGACACTTTTGAGGGTTGCTCTTAGAATTTGATCATATTAGGCAAGATGCAAGGAAGATGCCCTAGTGAAAGGCACAAAATTTTGTCTTCTATCCATTTTAGAATGATCACTATGGGTGTTGGGAATGGAATGTAGCATAAAATTGGAAGCTTTAAACACAAAATCTCTTTTGTAAGGATGAGTATTGACAAACCTGAACCTTTTGGTGGAATATGGAGGTAATTCCACAAACTCAAAGGGTACACCTTTAGCAATAGACTTAGTGGTCACCTTTGGCATGGAAAATAGGACTGATCATCAACCAAAGACTTTAATTCTTAAATGGAGTCACCAGGTACTGAATGTAGATGTTTCTTTCTCTTAAAAAATGCCAAGATTAACACCAATCTTAAACAATATTTTAGGACTTAGAGTCCCACCAGGCATACCAAAAACTATTGACACTTTAATTTTCACTCTTGAGGAGATGCTCAGCTCTCCTTATCCAAGTAGTAAAATGGAATCATCTCTCTTACTATGGGTGACAATTTCATTGATATGAATCTCTAGATTAGGGGCCATCTCCCCTTGATACACCTTTAAATCTCTCTCTAATCTATCAATTATGTATGAAAAATTTTCAAGGAAAAAAAATGGTGATGCACCAATATTTGATATCCTCCCAATTGACTAAAACCACTACTTTAAAGACAAAACAAGGTGTTTTCTTGCACAAGACTCAAAACTTAGGAACCATTGCTACATCAATATTTCATATGCTAGATTCTAGAAGGTATATGATTCTTAAGAAGGAAATGAATGATCCAAAAAAATATACAGTCATGAATCAATTCTAAGATATATCTACACTTAGAAAAGAATACTAGAAAAGACCTAAAACAATCTCCTTTCTATAAATTGGTAGACCATCAAGAGTACAAGCTATAAAAGACAATCTTTCACTATAATAGACCAATAATGATTCAATCATTACTCAATATTATAGCATATGAGAGGCAATGACACTTGTATATCTCTTCAAGAGTTCTTTAAGTACAAATCTAGCTAGAGTTTCCCCAATAACTAGTGGAGGATGCTAATTGAAATAAGAGAATGCATATATATAGCCTTGAAAGGTAGAGTAATCAAAAGAAGTCAAAAGGGTCACATAGACATGTGTCATATTGAAAGAATCAGTTACATTTGCATGGGAGAGACCTGAGTAAGCTATGCCATATCACTAAATGGATTAGTTACAATGAGTTAAAACTAAACCAAAAGCATTAGTTACATTTGTTATAACTTAACCAAAGCCTCAGTTACATTTTACCATTTGTTATGTCTTATCTTTGCCTTCAGGTTCCCACTGAGCTTTTTCTTTTAAACTCTAATGGCTAGTTTTTGTAGTCTAAAATTAATGTTTTATAGGCTGTTACTCCTTTAAGAATTTTATTTAGACTTTTTGTCTCGACCCTTTTATTTCCTTTGTATCAGAAAAGTTTTCCAAAAGAATTCATTCCTTCAAACTTTCTATTTGGCCCTTTTAAATGTTCCTTCAGGTTTCTTGAAGTGGACCTTTAAATTTGGAATGACCCTTTTGGCTTTCTTCAAATGACCCTTCGACAATTGGAAAATACCCCTTTAGAAATGTTGCAAGTGTCCTTTGGATTTTAGAAATGACCTTCCGAAGGGAAAAAATACCCTTTAGATTTTTTGAAATGGTCCACCTTTCTATGGAAACAATGTTTCAAACTTTTTGGAAATGTCCCTTCAAGAAAGCTAAAATGCCCTTCGAACTTTCTAAAAAGTACCTTTTTGCCTTTGGAAATGACTCTCTAAAAAATTGGAATGCCATTTATAAAAATTTACAAGTGATCCTTTATCTTAATAAGGTCGTTTAGAAAAGTTGCAACATACCCTTCGAAAAAATTTAAAGTGTCCTTTTAGCTTGAAAAGGTCCTTCAAAAAAGTTGCATGGATAATTTTCTTGACAAAAGATACCCCTTAGAAAAGTTGAAACATACGCTTCAGAAAATTTGCATGGAAAATTTTCCCAATAAAAGATACCCTTTAGAAAATTTGAAACATACCCTTTGAAAAATTTGCCTCAAATAATTTTTTCAAAAGAATTCCGTCGAATGAAAATTTCAAAAAATAATACTTTGGGAAAATTGATTCAGACAATTTGTGTAAAAGAGTTTTGATACTTAAAAAAAAACTTGAAAACAAGACTTCTAAAAGAATGAACACTTAGTAAAAGACCAAAACAAACTTTATAAAAGAATAGACTTGTAAATTTATTATAGCTTTATCAAAGAACACTTTTTCTGAAGAAAAGCTAAGTACTGAACCTAGACAAAGATATAAAATTAGATGATTTTTACAAATAGGGGTGCCAAATTTTGGCTTGAAGGGCCAAAATTTGGTCAACACCATGACAAAATCTCCAAAATGGCATAAAGACTCTTCAGCTAGCCTTTGTGAAACTAACTTCATTGTGGATCATCAATCAATCATTTTATACTAGACTAGGTAGATTTGACACATATGTATTGTCTAAGGGAGATTTAAAACATGCTATGATAGTCATAAGATGTTCTCCTAACTACTATCTATCTCCTAGACACTTGTATTCACCATCTATAGTCATTCATGTCTTTTGGGCCTTGTTCTTAGCATTTATCATCTAATAATCCCTTAGTTGATCAACCAAATCCTTGGGAGAGGTGTTAGGACACCTGTATATAATATATCTACTTTCCATTCCATGAATTAAATAATGAAAGGTACCAAAAATATATTTCTCACTCTCTCACCTTACAGTCACTATTTATCTTTGACCTCTGTCTAAGACTACCTATGATGGATTGTGTAGCAGGGGCATTTCCATACCCATCTATTATATGTGATTTCTTGGGACAACAAGGTTCATGAGGTGATATTTACTAAGATTTAATGGTGGTATATGAGTTTGAATTATTTTCTTTTCCATAAAATCTTTCAATTTGACATTTCTACTTGTGTGGTATTTCTTTGCCATGCTGCTCATTTAATTTTAAAATATGCCTATTGTCACTCCAAACATGTGTCTTCATTTATGCCCCCTAGAACCCGATCAAATTTGTTCTATAGATATCCTTTAGAGTATCTTGGCCTTGAATTTAAATGTCTATTATTGATCTTTGATTTGCATAAGATATTGTGACACTTGGCAACTCTGCATGCCTTCTATGGACCCTACTATCAGTCTCTACTCTTATACCATGCGATGACCTTACATACAATCTACATGATCAAACATGATTTTTTTTATAAACATATAATCAAATACAGGACATCAATCTACTACCAATTCACCATGATTGTGACATATGGCACCATCATAATCATTCTTAGGATCCTTTGACGTATTAATTTCATGTTCACCATTGATCTACACCTACATGATTAAATGCACACCATTGATATTTTATCTCCCTAATAAAATGCAATCCATTGATCTACTTATAATTGAGTGAAGCTTTGACACTTGGACACTGAAGGCTTATGAACTCCATGGTTATATTTCTTTGAGTCCAAACGGCTAGTTTTTATGGTTTTAATTTGACGTCCCCTACTCTAGCCTTATGGTTCATTTTGAACATCCTCATCTTCTTCAAATAATATATTTCAACCATGAAGTGATTGAATCTAGGGAATTTCTTTTTTTCAATGTGATGATCTTCTCCATAACACCTCTAGGTTCCCATTCATGGTGGATGATTATGCATACATGGGGAATAGACTATTACAATCTATCCTTATCATTTGGAGGGATCTTACTCACTCAACTGACTATTTATGGAAATGCAAGAAATTCCTATTTGGCTTACCAAGGCTTTGATGAACCATTGAGACTTTGTGCAAACCCCTTTCATGTCCCTGAATGCTCAAACACCATGAAAACATGCCACTTTCATATGACTCTAAAATGACCCCTAAATGACACAAAATGTCATAAAGACTTAATTAGACCATGATCAAGGCTAAAAACATATGAAATGACATAAAATAAACTATAACATACCCTATGGCATTATATTAGGTATCTATTCAAGTTCTTGACTATAGGGGTTTGACCCATTTTGACTTGTGGTCAAAATGGTCAACAATTTTGGTAATTTCCCAAGGGTGGTATGTTTTTTATGACATGACAAGTATCCTAATCCTATCCATTGGCATATGGGGTCACTTGTATACCATATTGACATACAAATTACCTTTGACAACACATAAAACATAAGGAAAAGCACACATAATAAGAAACACGTGTTCAGCTAGAATACTTAGGGAACACAACACAACTAAAAGATAACACACACCTATTATACTATTTAAAAACATCATTATTGAGGTGAAACATCTAATAATACCTCAACCAAGAAAAAAAATAGTACCCCTTGCATGTTTATTACACCATGAAGTTATCCTAGCATGAGGAGCATGATCATCACCAATCACTTGCACATGTAGGTGATCAATTAGCCTATCACCTTTGGAACTTCTTATGCTTGAAAGTAGATAGTTTGAAACCTTCATGAGTGATATTTCTTGCTCTCTAAGAACCTTGATTGAGGATGCAACTAATATGATCTTTTTCATATCCATGGGATGATCTCCAAAAAATTATAGATTTGAGTTTATGATAATTATCTCATCTTTGTGCTCTTCTAGGATAATATGTAGTTGATGTTTTGAAATATAAATCTCCTCATTTTCATGATCCAACACCTTTTAATGTGTCTCAACATCTGATGGAGCTCATGACTATCCTTGAGGCACAATAACTTCTTCCTTGACCTAATTCTCTATGTCTAAAACTTCTTAGGTAAAAAATACATCAAGCTCTTTTATGACTATGGGCCCTTGATAAATATAAAGACATTCACCTTAATGTTTTAAAGGAAACTTGGAAACATGATCATTAGCTTCATTAGCAATCTCAACATTAGATATGCAATCTATTGAAAAAAATTAGACTTACCCAACTTGTCAAATTATTTGCATATGGTATTGAGCCTTTGCCATAGTTCTTCATTCACAACATGAAACTCCTCTCCATGCTTGGTGAGACAATAAACATCATGTTTATTATAGGTATTAACCTAATAAAATGTAGACTTATTGAGATGATAAGCAACATTACCAAGTTGATCAAACTCTTGACATATGACATCAAACCTTTGCCATAAGTCATTCTCATCTACCTCATGAATGTCATCATCCAAGGCATCCTCATAAATAATGGGAGTAAATACATTATTATTTCCACTATGGTGCTCAAATAGATTCATCAACCCATCATCATCATACACATGAATCATGTAGCTACCTTTAACAACATGAGAATGTTTAACACTTAACTCAACTCCTTCAAATGAATTTTCATGCATGATGTAATTCCAAAAGTTAGTTTTCTCAAAGTATGCATAAGGATAATACTCATATGCATATTCACCATACTCATCCAAGAACAAATCAAAAGTTACCTAAAGTTTAGAAGCACCATCATCCACATTAGATTCCTCCTTCTCATGGACAACACAATTCAAGTTAGAACTTGTTTCAATGTAAGGATTAATATGAAACCTTGCAAGAGGATAAGTTTTAATGGTCACTTTGGTCCCATACCTTGTCCTAAAGGCCAATAAATACCAGTCATCTAAGAGATATCCACCTATATTGGATGTAAAATCTAATGAAATGTAGATTGAAAAGTGAGTTGGGAGGTTAAAAACAACTGTCTTGGAGAATGGGAAAACTAGGATAAGCATGCAAGAAGACTTTAAAATTTTTTATTAGACCTTTTTTCTTAGTATGTGTACCACCTATTTGGATAAATCATTTTATATGAGGCTCATATTTTAGTCCCAACTTATCATCTACAACTTTGGGCATGACTGAAGTAGAGGCTCCACTATCAACTATGAAATTGTGTACCAACTTGTCACCCATAATGAGAATGAGGTAGAAGGGTGGAGGTTTCTCATCTTTAGTAGATGGTTCGATAATGATGTTTGGGGCATTGTTGAGAGAAACATGGCCATGAATTTGAATTGAAGGTGAAAGAATAGTAGGGATAGTAGATAGTTATTTTTTTATAATCTCATTTTAGCCAGGAATATGAAGGACATCCCAAAGAAAAATGTATGTCTTGGTAGATAACTATTTTTGTAGAAGGTATTTTTAGCTAGGTATAGGAGGAATACCATTATATTCTTGGAGATGAATTAGATTTTAAGTATTTAAGGTAGGAAAATCATGTTGCCTAGCCATGTTTTCTTCAAGATCTTCCATCTCTTCAACCTCTTCACGCTCTTCACTTTCTCAGCTAGAAAAATATTCTTGCTCCTTAAAAGGTAGATTATGATGAGGGTTTTGAACTTCAAGAGGAAGTTTAGACTGAAAGGGTAGATTAATAGGATTAAACACTCTACTACATGATGACCTAGTGAGAAACATGAATTGTGATAACAATTTTATGACAAACCAATGGCCTTGAACTATAATTTATCTTGATGTAGTTGAAAATTTTTGAGTATCACACCAATTTGTAGTTGATGTTGACAAGACCAACATTCACCTTGACAAGTTATCTTGAAGAAAATGGGTCTCACTGGTCATGCCAAAAATATTATCACCAAATATTTCACCATATAAGAGGGGTTTAAATCCTCCTCTATATTTGGGAAACATGGGAACACTTCTAGGTATGTGGGTGTACCTATAGTGGAAGTGAGCCTTTAGATTTAAGGGCTCACTCCCTGAATATATCTTGGAATGCTTATAACCTAAACTAGTACTTGCTTATGGGGAAAAGAGTTATAAATTTAATTAATTAAACCTAATACAAGGGGGTGATACAAAAATATTATTTGCACATGACCATCATATTCCTATCACAATGACATAAGGCATATAAACTAGCTTCAACGTCCTAATAGATTCTAACATCAATATTTCAATATAGAGGTGAGATATATGAAGCAACACAAGGTAAATGAACTAGAGGGAAGATTTCACACTCTAATAATAATATTACACTTTAAAATAGCCTAAAATACTTAAATACACTCTATATGTCTTGTTAGAATAGGAATTCTTGTGTAAACATGAAATGATAAGGCAAGCAAGGATAGAGAATTATCACTAACTCTACCATACATCACTTTGCACACTTATAAAAATATTCATGAACTCAAAACCAAAATTGAATTTATTTTTTAATGGCACAATAAAATGTCATTATAGTAGGTATTTACCATACATGATGTGGTATTAGCTTACAATAGTCAAAATGGCTGCTACTTATAGAATTGGAGAGAGAGGAGAAAAGAATGAAGTAAAGAAGTTCAACGGTAACAATTCAAAATGTTAAGGCATGAAAACCAATTAAATTTTAGGAGAATGGAATGTGAAATATAACATTAATTTCTCCTTATAAAAGTGTCCATATAAACTATGACAAACTCTCCAAAATGGCATACAGACTCTTCAACTAGCCTTTGTGAAACTTCCTTCATCATGGATAATCTCTCAAAATTTTGAAAATGGAATAGGGAGAGTTGACACATATGTAATATATTAGGGAGGTTGAAAACATGTAATGATATTCATAAGATGTTCTCCTAACTGATAACTATCTCTTAGACACTTGTATTCACCATCTATAGTCATTTATTGGTCTTTTGGGCCTTGTTCTTCACATTTATCATTTAATAAGCCCTTAGTTTCTCAACCAAATCCATGGGAGAGGTGTTATGACACCTATTTATAATATCTCTACTTTATATTCCATTAATTAAACCTTTAAAGGTCCCAAAAATAGAATTCACACTCTCTCACTTGGCAGTCACTATTTATCTTTGATCTATATCCAAGAATGCCTATAATGGATGGTGTAGCAGGGGCATTTCCATACCCATCTATTGTATGTGATTTCATTGTAATACAAGGTTTATGAGGTGATTTTGACTGAGCTTTAATGTTAGTATATGAGTTTGAATTATTTTATTTACCATAAAATCTTTTGATTTGACATGTTTGCCTATGTGGCATTTCCTTGCCATGTTGCTCATTTGATTTTAAAATATTCTTATTGTCATTCTAGACACGTGTATTCATCTTATGCCCCATGGAACCTAATAAAATTTTCTATGTGGATCTCCTCATGAGTCTCCTAGCCTTGAATTTCAACATCAACCATTAATATTTTATCTTTATTAAATATTATTACACTTGATAGCCCTATGTGCCTTCTATAGATCCTACTATTAGTCTCTGCTCTTATACCATGTAGTGGTATTTCATGTAATCTACATGATCAAACATGTACCCTTGATTTACTAAACATATGATCAAATTTGGGTCATCGATCTATTGCCAATTCATCATGATTATGATACATGGCACCAACACATTCATTCATAGGATCCTCTGACCTATTGACTTCATGCTCATCATTGATCCACATTTACATGATTGAATGTGTATAATTTATATTTAATATACATGATCAAATATGCATAATTGATCTACTTATGATTAATTGAGGATTTAATACTTGGTAGTTGTAAGGCTTATAAAATCAACAATTATATTTCTTTGAGTCCAAATGGCTAGTTTCTATGTCTTTAATTTGACGTCCCCTACTCTAGCCTTATGGTTCATTTTGAACATCCTCATATTCTTCAAAAAATATCTTTAAACCATTAAGTGATTGAATCCAGGTAATTTATCTTTTTCAATGTGATGATTTTCTCCATATCACTTGTAGGTGCCCATTCATGGTAGACGTTTGTGCATACATGGGAACTAGACTGTTATAGTACATCCTTATCATTTAGAGGGATCTTGATCACTCAATTTATTTTGCATGGAAATATAGGAAATTATTGTTTGTCATACCAAGGCTTTGATGAACCACTGAGACTTTATGCAAATCCCCTTTATGTCCCTAAATTCTTGAACACCATGGAAACCTACCACTTTCATAGATGACTCTAAAATGACTCTAAATGTCATAAGGGATTAATTAGACTATGACCAAGGCCAAAAAAATATTAAATTACATAAAATTAACTATAACATACCCTATGACATTATACTCAGTCCCTATTCAAGTTTTTGACTATAGAGGGTTGACCCATTTTGACTTGTGGTCAAAATGGTCAATAATATCCTAAGAGGAACTTGTGAAAGGCATTGCCAAATTGATCTATGTGGAAGATACATGAGTTGAGATCTATAAAATGTTGTTTTAATATTTTTAGAGGCCCTTTTATTTTTCATGGTTCAGACTGTGGTAGTCCTAGAGGGAATGTTAGCAGTGGTGGAAACAATGGACATCGCTAGCATTGTGAGGAAAAATGAAATAATACTGGTAGAAAAAATATATTCTACTTTGGGAGTGGGCAGAGAGGTTGGTAAGACAAAAATGATAGGAATTAAAATATCATGGGTGGAGGTTCTATCCTCCACTTTTAGAATAAGCAACGGAGTTTTCAAAATAACACTACTAAGAACTAAACCAAAAAAAAAACAAATGAGGAAACTCAGGAAGAAGGGTCTAAAGGATGATCCTTCTTACCTAATTTTTCATCTTTGCTCGATGACTTCCCTTTGTCAACTATAAGGCTTAGTGCCTTTGATCTTTCTAGTTCTTTCTCTTCATCTATTTATTGTTCTACTTCTGCTTATTATTGGGGAACTGAAGGTATGCCCTATGGCTGATCAACTATTATATTCTCTATGAGGGGAGGATACGTTAGATTCCTCTTGTAAAAAATAGTAGCTTTAGTATCTAAGGAGGAGAATTTTTGAGTTAAGGAAATAACAACCTCTTGCACTATAGATTCTTATAATTATTGTGCAAGTGTAGGTGTTTTTAATGGAAATGCAGCTGGGTGCTCTTGGTCCTCTACATCATAGGATTCCAAGTTAATTGGACCCCCTTGAGCTCCCTTGTGCTGAGTCTCTCTCAAACTAGGCTCTTTATTAACAACCCTCAATAGTATGGGAATTCCTTAGGAAGGCCCTTCTTGTACCTTTATTTGTTGATGGGGTATATTTCCCCAAAAATTAGAAGTAGCTCATCTTCTAGGGGTGGAAGCCTTGTATACATCTCCTATACTAAAATTAAAGGTTATTTCTCAATAAACATTAAATAATCCTCTTTTAGGCCTGAAAGGTATTCCCTTTCTAAGACTTGGCTCTCATCCTTATCATTTGAGAGTAGGAAGTCATTGTCATAGGGAACATGTTGGTATGGAATATCAAAGCCTTGAATATGCTTTTGAATTTGACTATGGGGGTCTTAGTCTCTATGTGGTAGGGTAGGCAATTGATAATGATTTTTTCTTATTACCTACATCCCCTAAATATTTTCTCAGTGTATAATAAATTCTACGTATAGTCATAAGAGATCCATAAAATGTGCCTTTCTTCTATTTTATCAAGTCTTCTTCCATGCTCCATCAAATTTGATATGCAATTTATTACTCTACAAGATTATCTAGTACATTTTTAGGGAGGCATAGGGGGTGTAACTTATGATTGGTAACCATGATCACCATATAATCTAGGTATAACCAATAGTCACCCTAAGGAGCCAATGTATTTTCTATCCTCTTTAAAATTTTGGGTAGTAAAGCCTCATGAATTGACTACTATACTTGTGGATATACATCCTCAATAATTTGAGTCATGTGATTAATATATTCATATATGTGCATAAATTGATAGTAATCATATATGTAATTCTTTATATAGATTATGGCTGGGTTCCAAAGCTCCCCTAGATCCCTATACATTGTGCCCATTATTGCATCCAAAAGATAAGACATCATATAAAAATGGCCTACTAAATTGGGCATTTTGCCTTTATGCAAATATTTCTCCATTATATTGAAGCTAATGATCTTTCCCATGGCAAAAATTATGTCAATAGTCATTATCATATCTAGTAATGGAACCTAATCCAGGTTGAGAAAATGGATACTTGACATGCCATACAGTTGGTTCAATAAGGCCATCCAAATACGAACCCCCATTCTAAATTTGCTAATGGGGGTGGGAGACTTTCCCTTTAGTACCATAGTCTCCCCCAAGAATAATCCATGAGCTTATAACTTTCTCAACTGAATTCTACTTGTTCCATATTACCACTCTATGTTTATCAAATATTTCATCTATAATTGGTAGAGATAAGTACCTTTAAAAGTTATCACTAGTGATATAGGCCACCACTGTATGGTGATCTATATGGTACAAGAAGTCATATTATATAATCTTACCAGCAAAGAACAAGTCCCATAGTAGGGCGATGAAGGGCATAAAACTAGGCTTGGCTTGCATGAAGTGTCGTCTTTGTCTCTTAAGAGAGAGTAAGTCTATGACCAATTATTACTGCATGGGTGATATATTTCCTTCATATTAAAATGTGTCAATAACATCAATGGAATCCCATAATTCTAAGTAATTATCATACCTATTATCAAATATTATTGGATCAAACACCATGTCTATAAAATTTGTATACTCCTTGATGGATAATGGGGATGTTATTAGTGCTCCTCTGAAAATCTTAGATGATGAAGCCATTATAATTGTCTAGTGTGTTCAAGGTATATTTTTATGTACTATGAAATCTCATTTCTATTGGTTGCTTATTTACAATAGATTCTTAGGTAGTTAGGTCTTTGTTCATAGAGTAGAAATTGAGTTTGAATTAACCTATGAGTAATGAATAAATCAATAGCTGCATGTCATTGATATAACATTTTGCATTCAATTATAGTTTGTGCACTTTTAATATCCAAAATTCATATACTTTGCTTTACCTGCATAATTCAAATCTTGTTAGTTTAGTTGGTGGGTTATGTTATTTGATAAGTGTTGGGAAGTAATTTAACTTTTTTGGATAAATCTAGTGGGATTTTAGTAGTTAGGAGTTAGGAGTCAGGTTTTATGTTGGGACCAAGATAATGATTTTTACAAACCAAAGGCTCCAAATAAAAATCTTGAATAAGATTCCTAAAGACCAAATCCATTAGAATAATATTCAAACAAAATGTCCAAACAAAATTTGTGAACACAACCTCCAAAGTGCATAAAGTTGATGAAGAATATTTTGGATAAATTATCCAATAAAAAGTCTTGAATAAAAGTTTTGTATGAAAATCTTTGAACAAAATGCCTGACTGAAGAGTTCCATAAAAATTAAGTCCTTTAGAACAATGTTTGAACAAAATGTCTGATATAAAAACTCCAAATAAAATGTTCAATATGAAAACTCTGAACAAAATGTATGATATGGAAACTTAGATAAATATTATTCCAAACAAAAGCCTTGAATAAAATAAAACCCATACATAAGTCATGAACAAAAATCTAATGAAAAAATATTTTGAAAAAAATTGCCAACCACAATATTTGAATGCCAAAATCCCGAATAAAATAGTTCCGAATAAAACCAAGTATCAAAAATTGTATGGTACAAAGACTCCCAAAAAACATTAATAAGTTAGTCCAAAATGTATAATATCATTGTTTTTACTTCCAAGTGTAAATATTAAAGAGAAATCAAATAGAACTTACACATATACGTAGAGAAAAACTTAAGAAATAAGGACAAATCACATAAAAAGGTGGGTCCCCATTTATTTTTTAAATAAAAATGGGATGTTGGGTATAATAAATGGAAATTTATAGGGGGAATACTTCTAAGTACTTGAGAACTCAGAACTTTGTTTAGTAATTTCAAATCAGACGTGAACTGTGCCACATAAAAATATTAGAATCAGAGATATAAAAGAGACTACCAACTACATCATACAACATACTTGTCTTAATCCATGAACATGTGTGTGCTAAATTGATGTTCATTTAACCCTTATTGTGAGGATATTTTCAAAGGCTTGGAGTAGTTGTATGTTTTTATCTAGTTCTTTTAAATCTTATTAAATCATAAGATCTTAAGTATTGCTCTACTACCAGTTAGGCATCCATAGACTTGATAGAGATACCTTAGGTTCCTTCTCTCCTCTTCCTTGATTTTATTTGATCATGATGTGTGGTATCTTGACCTTATTTCATCATGTGATCCTCTAATCTCTTTTAGATTGTATTTGGGCTTTATTGATTGCTCTTTTGAACACATTGGTTTTTCTTCTTTTTTTAATTTTTTTTTTTAATGGAAGGAGAGACAAAAAACATTGTGAACTAGTGTAGTTATAAAACAAATCATTTAGCATAACATCCCTGCCAACTATATCTACACCAATGGTTATCACCTCCAAAAAAGTATTAATATGAAAAGTGGGATTGGTCCAATGGAGTGAGAAAACTTTTTAGATTCATATGGGGTATTCAAGAGAAAATTTCACATACCTGGTAGAAATATTCAAGTATGACACAACCCTAAATGACTGTGATTACATACCTAAATCATGGAGACCTCAAACACAAAAGTATAACCAATTTGTGAATAAACCCCAAGTTGTGAATTCCTTTTTAGTTTCTCTTTCCCATATATATCAGTTTAAGCATATAATAGGGGCACATCTAGTAGGATTTTAGCTGGGTTATGTTAAAATAGAATAATTTAGATTTTCACAAGAAATAAAAAAATGTCTAAACTAGAAAATAAGAAACTAACCTAGAAAGCAAGAAACTAAACTAGAAAGTAGGGAAACTAAACTATAAAGTAGGTAAACTAAACTAGAAAATAGAAAAACTAAATTAATACTACCTCTAACACATTTTATTCATTAGTTAGTGGATTTTTAAGATGGTACAATCATGAATTAATGCTTTAGAAACTATCTATTGATTGGATATGTGAGTTCATCACCTTGAAGGTCCCTTAGATGAAATGCATTGTTGCCTAAGATCTCAAAAATTTGATAGGGTCCAATCCATAATGGGGAAAATTTGTCATGCTATCATTTATTTTTATGGGATTTATCCCACACAATTACTAGATTAGAGATCCCAAATGATTTGACATTTCCCCTTTTGTTAATCACTCTCTTGATTACATCTTGGTGTTTGTTGAAAGTTTATAGGGCCTCAGTCCTTAAGTCTTCCATTTCTATTATATCCAGTAATCAAGATTATACTTTGTCATTAGGTTACACATATTCTTATATGAATTGATAAGTTGAAAACTTTAATATGATTGGGAATAGTAGCCTACATCCATATATCTTGTTTGGTCTACCCAAAGGGCATACTTAAGTAGATTATGGTAGTCCCTAAGCTTATCCCTAACTGATTTATTAAGTACATCTATCAGGTTCTTGTTCATTGATTCAAATAAACCATTTACCTAAGGGTAGTGGTTAGAATATGACTTGATGGTGATTTGATTTTCATGAGCCCATTTAGTGAATTTAGCTGATATGAATGCTGACCCATTATGACAAACTAGAGAAATGGGAGTGCCAAATCTAGTTATGATGTGTTATTTTAAGAAATGAATCAAATCTTGTAATCTAGAATTATTTATGGCCATGAATTTAGTGATCAAGTATAATAATCTATGGTAGTAAGCATAAAATTATGACCTAATTAGGAGTTTGGGTTAATGACACCATTGAAGTCTAACCCCTACTGGGAAAATGGTCTTTCCTCAATAGTAGGTTGAAAGGGCATTATTGCATGTACTTCACTTTTTACTAAATCTTTGCATTCATGACATGTCTTTACATGGGTATGATCACACTTGAAGATTATTGGCTAGTAATAGCCCATTCTTAGGATTTTGTGAGCTATGGTGTTCCCAAATGGATGAACACTACTTATCTTTTGGTGTAGGTTTTATAGAATCTCTTGAGCCTCTTCTGTAGATACAAATCTAAGATAGATGCCTTCATAATTTCTCCTATAAAGGACTCCTTTCTTAATCATGTAGTGAGTTTCTTTGAGCATCAAACCTCTCCTTTGTTCTCAATTGAGTTCTGGGGGATAAATACCTATAAGAAGATATTGAATTATGTTAGTATACCATTCCCCTCTAGCTACCTGGGATTCACATACCTTTTCAATAGTAATACATGGGTCAAAATAAATTATGAATTGGAGGATGACTTGACCCTAGATGATTTAAGTAGGCTTTATTTCTATATTTAATTCTTGTAGCTTTTCCATTCATTTACCTTTGTGTTATCCCAATTGATTTTGTGACAAGGTAAGCTTGAAAGCTAGGTTAAGCATGATGGTGATACTCTTGTTTCTTAGGAGGTAATGGCAGAATTTCTTCATCACAAAATTAATTTTCCTAAACAAAGACTTGAGCTCTTTATGATATTTAATAGGGATATCTTTGAAATCCTTTGGATTATATCTAGATTGATAATGATTCCTTCTTTGGTAATGATATGTTATAAAAGCTTCCCTCAATAACTCTAAATATGCTCTTCTTTGGGTTCAGTAAGATGCCAAACCTTCTACATCTTTTAAAGATTGACTGAAGATGGACACGTGATCATTCTTGATCTTGGAGAAAATAATAAGGTCATCCATATAGATGATTATACATTTAGCTATTAATATTTAAAATATGTGATCCATTAATTTCTAAAAGGTGGCCTTCTGCATTTATTAGGCCAAAAGGCATCCTCTGATATGCATGGGTACCCCACTTTGTAGTAAATGTAGTTTTCATTATATTCTCTGATTGTACTAGAACTTGGTTATAACCTACAAATCCATCTAAGAAAGACATCATTTCAGAGCCACTAACTATTTGAATAACTCATCTAAGGAAGTCAATGGATAGTTGTCCTTCTTAGAAGCTTTTTTGAAGTTTTTGAAGTTGACACATAATATAATCTCTCCATTTTTCTTTTTGATAGGGACTAAATTGGCCACCCATGTAGAATGTATGATTGGGAATACTATCCTTACACTTAATATATTTTCCACTTCTCTTTGAATGAGAAGTTCTAAGATAGGATTTATTGGTCTCTATCTCTATCTGAATGGATTGTGGTCTAGTTTAAATGTAATTGTATGGTTATGACCTTTGGGTAATAGAATTTCAACTCTTCATACATCCATGCAACTATATTGTATTGGGTGAGTAAATCCTTCACCCATTCCTTTTCTTCTAAAGTGAAACTGAGGCCAATGTTGACATAACATGGGCTATTCTCATCTCCCAAATTATCCTTTTTGAAGTTAGACTCATTAGCCTTGGGTTGTATTTACTATTGAGCTTGGGGATCTATATAAAATTATCTATAAGGAAACTAAACTAGTTGGGAGATGATTTTCTTTGAGTTGGAGGACACCTTCATCTAAATCTTCTTGGTAGAGATAACTAACTTCCTTATCATTAATGATTTGGGACTCAAATTATCCTGAGCTAGTTAAAAGCCAAATGATCTATTGGTCATCATCAAAGACTTTAAAAATTTTATATGTTTTTAGGAATATAACGATAAGGTACCAGCTCAATGGAGATTCTCTTTACCTTAGATGCTTGGAGAGGCTCCAAGTTGGTAGCAAAAGTAGTTAGTGAATCTACAACTTGATTTTGTTCCTTGGGAATAGCTAGTATATTTAAAGCCTCAAGGCTCTCAATCAAATCCCATGCTCTATGTTTATATATTTTTGAATAAGAGAACTTACACTAGTATTTATTTATAACCTGATTGACTAATAGCTCTAAATCCCCATTTACTAAAAACTACTTGACATTATTTTTGAGTGAAAAGTGTAATCCCAAAATCAATGCTTCATATTCATCCCTATTTTTTGTGCAAGGGAATTGTAATTTGTATGCTACTAGGAAATTTTTCCCTTGTGGATCAATCAATTCAATTATTACACTTGATCCCTATTTAGATTTGATGCCATCAAAGTGGAAAGTTCATAGCTGATTAGGGTCACAAGATTCTATTTCTTGTATTTCATTTTGTGTAGTTAAAGTATAAATAACAAGGCTAGGGGATTCATAACTTACCTCTTCATTATTGACATTGTACTCTATGATGGGATACTTCATTTCTGGTTCTTGATCAATCCAAATTTGGTTTAGAAGACTCTCCATGGTAGCCAAATATGAGAGAAATTTGTTGAGAGGTATCCATTGAGTGTCTTAGACTAGTCCCTACTCAGTAATAATCCATACTCTTTAGGTATGTCTACTACAAAGATTTCTATAGTTATCTTTACTCATGGCTCAAATGCTACTTAAATACACACATTAATGAGCTCTCCAATTACTAGTACCACTATTTTATCTAGCTATGAAATTGTTATCTTTGATGGGCTTGGAGTTAGGCCAAGATTTTGACAAATATAGGTGGGCATCATAGTTCATAAAGCTCCAAAATAGACTAAGTAATTATGAATATTCTTACCAAATTCCTTGATAGTCATCAAAAAGGGTGGAACCTCTGTCTTGATTTTGTATATGAAATTAGTGTCACAAGCCTTTATTTTCTTTGTAGGAGTTTTTATCTTTTCCATAGGGACCTTCCCTATGATAAAATTCCATAGTAACTCTTTTTGTTCAATAATATGAGCTAATTCATGAAGGGTAATATTTTATTTAATTTTATTCATATCTTCAACAGTGTTGTACCCTCCTCTACTCTACTCCTCCTTATTCTAAGGTTGATTATTCCTTATTGGGGTAGGTGGATTATTATTAGCTTTTGGATTCAATGGAATGGTTGTGCTATTTGGAGGAGTAGAATTTGTTAAGGGATACCTATTCCTTAGGGTGTAACCAACTTATTGGAATTGTTGGAAATCATGGATCTCATTAGTGTTGTCCTCTTTTATGTTGTCATCTTTTCTTGAGAAAGGAAACTCATGAGTCTCAAAGAACATAGTAGTGCTTGAAGGGATAGAGTACTAGTGAAATTTTGGTGGATTATGCATCAAGTCTTGCCTCACTACCTCTCTTTGAAAGATATCAAAAGATATATAGAATTCAGCACATTCACGTTCACCATGCTAAGAAGTATTATGGATTCTACACTAGCTGTACAAAGCTATCTCCACTATATTGATCTCTAGGGGCTTGTTAGACTATTTTATATTATTTTTAGGCCTATTGAATGGTATATTATACCTTTGGAGCCTATAATTATTATTATTAATCAGGCCATTAGTGTCTCCTATCTTTATTTACATGCCAAGGAAGATATTTCTTACCTTCTTAACCATCTTTTATATGGCATCCAACTCTACTTTTGTAAAGTATGTGCCATAGACAACAATAGTAGAAGATGTAGCCAGATGTTGATTCTACTAGTATCCATTTCCTTGTGTATGGTTGTTTAAAAAACTATAATTTGGATGTGTCATCTATGTCAGAGGAGGCAACATGTATAACTGATTCTAATTAAACACAAGGATGTTTGTTTTCACATATGGAACTAGATTCAACACTAGGAGATAGTTTTTAACATTAGGTGTGTCAGATACCTAAGGATTAATCTATTTGTTAATGTTGATAGCCTCTTCATAGGCCAATGCCAAAGTGTTGATAGTAGCATCCCTTCACAAGAAGATTGCAATAATTAGATCCAGAGCATTCTTATACATCTTTAATGCCAACACTTCATTTGGTTTATACGTTGAGCTCAACCGGGTGTACATCCTCTAAAATATTACATTTTATTCATGTATTGGTTTATTGGGCTCCCTCTTCATAATAATAAAGTGTTGTTATATCAAATTGGGGTTGGTGACCTGCCCAAATTGTGAAAGAAAAGTAGTTTGACATGTGTTCCAAGAAGTGATGGAATTCTCTTAAAAATTAAGGTACCAATCATAATCAACATCCATTAGCATGAAAGGAAAAATTATGCATGCAACATATTCATTAATAATATTAATCAATCTTAATGTAGCTTTGAAAGACTTGATGTGCTCTTTTGTCATTCTTCCTACTGAAGGAAATAACAATGATAGATATTTTTTAGGATTCCTTGATAGGTCATGCACATCCCCTAGGATAGAAATAACAAATCTAATCAACCAAGGTGGTTGAGACATGGGATGATTAATAGGGGAAGTGTTCCTTATTAGGGAAGGTTTTCTAGCTCTATTATTAATAGGGGAAACTAGTACAAATCTAGGCCTTCTATGATTTGACAAGGGTGAGACTAGAAGATTAGCTTGAACACTAGATTTGGTCACTCTCTTGGGTGAATCTAGTGTAACTAAATGTATAAATTAACCTCTTTTACCAAAAAATCTCAAGGCCCTCCTAGTGCCATAAAGAATGTTGATGTAGTTTTTATGTACACCAATTTGTAATGAGGTAACCTCTAAAATTTTAAGATATTAATGGAGGTAAAATCCACTCCAGGGCATGAGTATAGGTATGTAGTTTTAACAACTAGGTGATGGAATAATAGGTAGGGCATGCAGGTTGTTAACTAGGATTATGAATGGATGAATGGTTACTAAAAGAAAGTCAAAACTAGGTAAGTTGGTGGCTAGATAGTTACTAATATAGAGTGGGTAGATCTTAGCAATAAAATCAAAAATAGAAGGAAGGGTAGGGTAAAAAATAAAGACTCTATGGCTTCAAGAGTCACCTCTCAGGTTGAATTCTAAGTGGATAAGTGATTTTAGAACCAATGTTTATTGCTAGCAGTTATTATACACACAAAAAACATGGTCAAGCATTATTGGATAATTTAATATATCAAACTCAAGGATCTCATCCAAGTATTCCTCATTTTAGAGTAGTTGTTACACACCCTTACTTAGGATATTATAGCTTGGATTAGGGAGGCATCTGAGATAGCTGTTTCACATACATAGAAGACTATATCATAGAAAGCACCTCTACACACTTAGAAAATTAAAATAGTTAACTTTATTACAAATAACCAATATAATTTCTAATTATTAAATAAATTTTACACATTTAAAACTAGTATATTAATCATAACATGCTAGTTATTTCACACTAAGAATTACTGAATCATACAAACAAAAAGATAAAACCTAATTACACAAAATAATAGAGAAAATACACTTACACATATACTAAAGATCAAAATTGATTTTGCTTCTATATTGAAATTTAATGACCCTTGAAAATGAGGGTTACATATGTTTAAATATAATTGGGGAGGGGTTACATCATCCTCCAAGTACATGCAAAATTTATGTTTACATGACATAACTAGAACCTCAGTTCTAATCTATAGTTTCAAAACTATATGTAATGTATACATATAGTTAACTTACACTTATCATCAATTAAAGTTAGTGTTTATAATATTATGCAATGTGTACATTATTATAAATAATTTAGGTAAATTTTACATTAGGTTCTAAAATAATAAAACACTAGTACAAAATTGATGTTGCTATATTGATATACACAAAACTAGCTATTGGACTAAGGCTGAGTGGATGTTTGCATGGATACATTAAATTTTATGGGAGTTGCCACTATTTTTTTTGGCATTGAACTTGATGTTACAACCTCTATCTTCCTCATCTTCATCTCCAACTCAAGATAACATTTATAACCCACATCATACTACTACTTGATGATGTCTAAGTTGAGTAATAAGGGTTTGTGTACTATGTTAACTTGATCTAAAAGTTTTGAATGCTTGGATTTTATAATTTGGAAGTTGATCTTGAAAATTTCAACTTCTGTTACTTTCTTTCTTGTAAAACTCAACTCAACTTCAATGTCCCCAAGTTCTAAACCCTATAAAATTTTCTTAAAATTATCAAATGCTTCTTGAATGAGTCCATCAAAATTAATTTTGCTAATCAACTTCTAGTAGCATCCCCTGACTTAGATAATTTCAACTTGTCTATGATATTTAATATGAGAGTTTCATGCTCTTGATATTTGGGCATGAATGCCCTAATTGTTTTAACTCACTCTCTAGCTTCTTATGTTCTAATAACCACTAAATTGAGGGAATCTGATGGCTTCAATGGTGTCATTTAGTCCAGGTGGATATATGCCTTATTAGTGTAAATAATCAATAATTTAAACTTATTTTCATCTTAATTTAAATAAGTGATGTGTATAAGCTATATTAGGGGCCAATTCTACCTTGATTGCCTTAATTACCTCAAGAACATTTTAACATTTTGATGTAGCTTCTTGAACTTTAGTCTCAATTCCTACTGGAATATGGATTTTTTGTTGTTACTATTTGACTTTCTATAATTCTTATTCCAGCTATTGCCTTTCCATCTCAGTCCTTTCATGTAATACTATCACAACATCCTTGTGGGTTTCTGCAAGGGACTTGAAACCTTCTATGTATGGGGACTGCCCTAGATGTCTATTTTTTATTTTGGACAAGGATGTCTATTCTTTATTTTGGATAAGCCATATACCTTCTTCCTTTACTCAAGAATGATCTCCCTCCTAGCTTCAACCTCTAGTTTCCTCTTTCTTACCCTTTGAATGCTTCTCAAGGGATTATCAAACAAGGATGTTATTGGTGGTAGATTTTTAATTTTGAGGGAAGCCTTTGATCTAAGATCAAATTCCCATGGTGTGATAACTAGTTGGGTTGGGTTTATTGATTGTGTATCCTTAGCTATAGCCTCCACCTCTAGATCTTCTATTTATTGTTGCTATGAAGATCCTTTGAGAACTCAATTAAGAAGGGATGGCCATATGATTTTAGACCAATCCCACCTCCATATTAGGGGAGTGGATGGACTATATAGACTTGTTTACCCCTTTTGGCCTTCTTTGAGGATATGACAGTAGTATCCTAGGAGGAACTTGTGGAAGGCATTGAAAAATTGATCTATGTGGAAGAGACATGGAGTTGGGAGTTGTCCAATGTTGTTTCAATATTTTTAGAGGCCCTTTTATTTTTCATGGTTTAGACTATGGTATTACTGAATGGAATGTCAATAGTGGTGGTACCAATGGACATAAATGGCACTATAGGGGAAAATGAAACAATAGTGGTAAAAGAAACATCTTTTACTTTGGTAGTGAACAAAGGGGTTGGTAAGACAATAGTGATAGGAATTGAAATATCAGGGGTGGAGGTTCCATCCTTCACTTTTGTATTAAGCAAAAGAGTTTTCAAAACAAAACTAATAATAACTAAACCAAAAATGAGAACAAATGAGGAAACTTAGGAAGAAGGGTTTGAAGGCTAAGCTTTCTTACCTAATTTATCATATTTTCTCAGTGACTTCCCTTTGTCGACTATGAGGCTTAGTGCCTTTGCTATTTATAGTTCATCTTCTTCATCTATTTATTATTTTACTTCTACTTATTGTTGGGGAACTAAAGGTATGCCCTATGGTTGATCAATTTTTGTATTCTCTATAAGGGGAGGAGCCCTTGACTTGATATTATATAAAATAGTAGCTTTAGTATCTAAGGAGGAGCCTTGTTGAGTTGAGGTAGTAGCAAACTCTTGCACTATATATTCCTATAATTATGGTGAAATTTTAGGTGTTTGTAATGGCAATGCAACTAGGTGCTCGTGGTCCTGTACATTAGAGAAGTCCAATTCAATTAGATCCCCTTGAGATCCTTTATTCTAAGTCTCATTAAAACTAGGCTCTTTCTTAATATCCCTCAATAGTAGGGGAATTCCTTGGGAAGGTCCTTGTATTTGTATTTTTTGTTGGGGTATATTTTTATATAAGTTAGAAGCAACCCATATTCTAGGAGGTGGAAACCTTGTATGCATCTCCTATACTAAAATTGAAGGTTCTTGTTTTAGTAATCCTTAAATGATCCTCTTTTAGGCCTACAAGTTTTGCCCTTTCTAATACTTAGGCATCATCCTTAGAATTTAAGAATAAGAAGTCATGGTCATAGGGAACATGTTGGTATGGAATACCAAAGCGCTAGATATGCTTTTGAATCTGACCATTCAGGTCCTAGTCTTTATGTGGTAGGGTAAGCAATTGATAATGATTTCTCTTGTTGCCTACATCCCTGAAATGTTTCCTCATTTTATAACACATTTTGCCTATGATCATGTGAGATCCATATAATGTGCCTTTATTTTATTTTATCAAATCCTCTTCCATACTCCACTAAAGTTGATATGAAATTTGTTTCTATGAAATCTTATCATGTACATACATGGGGAAGAATAGGGGGTGGAACTTATGACCAACAACCATGATCACCATATAATTTGGGTATAACTAGTGGTCACCTCAAGAAGCTAGTGTATTCGATATGCTCTTTGAAATTATAGGAAATGGGGCCTCATGAATTGCCTGTCATACTTGTGGATACACATCCTCAACAATTCAAGTCATGTGCTTAGTATATGCATATGTGTGCATAAATTAGTAGTAATCATAAATGTGATTCTTTATATAGTCTATGGCTAGGTTCCAAAGCTCTCTAAGGTCCCTCTACACTGTGCCCATTACTACATCAAGAAGGTAAGATATCATAAAAAATGGCCTACTAAATTGGGCCTTTTGACTTTATGCAAAACTTGCTCCCTTGTCTTGAAGCTAATGATCTTTCCCAGGTCAAAAGTTATGTCACTAGTCATTATCATATCTATTAATGACACCCAATCTAGGTTGAGAAAATGGATACTTGGCATGCCAGACAGTCAGTTCAATGATGCCATATTAATATGAACCCACATTCTAAATTTTATAATGGGGGTGGGAGACTTTGCCTTTATGACCATAGTCTCCTTAGGAAGAAGCCATGAGCTCAGAACTTTCTCAATTGAATTATGATTATTTCATATTACCACCCTATGCTTATCAAATATTGTATTAGAATTGGTAGAGATAAGTACCTTTGGAAGTCATCACCAATGATGTAGACCATGAATATCTAGTGATCCCTATGATGTAAGAATACATCTTGTGTAATCTTTCCAACAAATAATAATTCCTTTAGCAAGTCGATGTAGGGCATAACCTCAAGTTTGGCCACTATGAAGTGTAATTTTTATCGCTTAAGAGATAGTAAGTCTATGACTAATTATCATTATGTGGGTGATATATTTCATTCATGTGAAGATGCATCCATAACATTGATGACAACTCATAATTTTGAGTAATTAGCATACCTATTGTAAAATATTGTTACATAAAACACCATGTCTATAAACTCTATAAAATCCTTGATGGAAAATGGGGATGATAGCAGTGTTCCTCTAAAAATCTTAAATGATGAAGCCATTGAAATTTTATGGTGTGATTAGAGTCTATTTATATGTATTATGAAAACCCCTTTTTCTTGGTTTCTTGTTTGTAATGGATTCACATGTAATTAGGGATTTATTTTTAGAGTAGCAATTGAGTTCGAATTCACTTTTGAGCAATGAATACATGGAAAAATGCATGTCACTGATATAGCCTTTTGTATTTAATTTTAGTTTATAGACTTTTAATTTCTAACATTCATATACTTTGCTTTACCTTCATAGTCCAAATCTCATTAGTCTAGTTGGTGGGTTACATTTTTAGGGAAGTGTCAGGAAGTAATTTTGATTTGTTGGCTAAGTCTAATAGGATTTTAATAGTTGGGAGTTAGGTTTTGTGTTGTATTGAAGCCAATAATTCTTGTAAACCAAAGGCTCCAAATATAAAGCTCAAACAAAATTCTCAAAGACCAAATCCCTTGGAACAATGTTCAAACACAATGTCTGAATAAAACCTCTAAACATAACCTCTAAAGCACACAAAGCTGATGAAGACTATTTTAGACAAATTGTCTAATGAAAGGTCCCAAAAAAATTCCAATGAAAATATATAAAAGGAGTCATGGATGAAAGAGTTGCCAATATCTCTTAATAGCTTTTGTGCAATCAAGTTGAATCCTATGAAACAATGTGAGATCTCTAGAAAACACATGATATTTATAATAAGATATGAAATCCAAAATGATGCAATTGAATTCTTCATTAGCCTTCTAAAAATAAAAAGTGGGGTACATATAGAGAAAATTAAGGAAACATAAGGAAGCCTCTAATTTTCATAATTAAATAATTATAATAAAATATAATTATCTTATGGACCCTTTATAACTAACCTAAGGAATCTTAAAATGATCATATGCCTGTGTAGGTAAAACCCAGTGGGAAAAAACACTACACTAACACCCCCCTTAAGTGTAGCTTAGGTGAGATGAGAATTGGGTCTCAACATTGAAACCCTAATGAGGTACACAAGTACATAGTGATGAACCTCCATAGGAGGAAGAAGAAGGTGGATCAGCCCTAACCCCAATGAGAGCTTGAAGTTGAACAAATTTACTCTCTATGAAAGCCTTCATCAAAATATCTATAATCTACTTTGATGTTGGATAATATTTAAGATCAATGACTTGCTCATTGATAAACTCCTTGATGAAATGCATGTGAATCTATATGTGCTTGGTCTTTTGATGGAGAACCAGATTCCTGTAAATCTAGATAGTTTTTTGGTTATCATAGTAGATGATTGTTGGCTTATGAAATTGGACACCAAACTCAATGATAATCCCTTAAAGACAAATTGCTTCAGTGGTGGCATTGATAACACCTCTATATTTGACCTCTATAGATGATAAAGCAATTGCATGATACTTCTTGCTTGACCAACTTATTGGACCCAAACCAAGTGAGAAACTATAGCCTAAGGTGGAATTTTGACTCTAAATATCTCAAGCCCAATCTAAATTTGTGTATCTAATAAAATAGACCTCTATTCTTGCTCTGTAGTGTATCCCATAATTGTGCTAACCCTGAATGTAGTGAAAAATCCACTTTGATACTTTCCAATGCAACTCATGTGGCTCCTACATAAATTGGGAGACCAAACTAGCTGCATAGGATATGTTAGGTCTAGTGTGTGTGAGATAGATAAGACTACCCATGAGTTGTTTATACAGTGTTGCATTAATGAATGGTGTAGGACAATCAATCTTAGGGTTTACACTAGATAAGAAGGGAGTAGGAGATGTCTTACAATAATCCATGCTAAACCTCATAAGCAAATCAAGAGAATATTTGGATTGTGATAAAGTTATCTAGTAATCTGACTGAATGATTTCAATCTTGAGAAAGTGGTGTAGTAATCCCATGTCTGTCATTGAAAATCTATTTGAAAGTGCAATTTCCACTATTGAGATGGATGATCGTGAGCTCCCTATAATCAATAATTCATCCACATTAAGAACTAGGATCAATAAAGAATCATCCTACCTCAAGATGTAGACATTTAGATCTAAGTGGCATCTGGTAAACCTGATTGTGAGGAGAAAGGAGTCAATTTTAGCATACCATGCTCGAGGGGCCTATTTGAGTCTGTAGATAGATTTCTTAAGTGTACAAACCAAGGAGGTATCTTTCACAAAGCCTTGTGGCTACTCTATATATATCTCTTCCTTGAGATCACCATGTAGAAAAGCACTTTTTACAACCATTTGGTGAACATCCCATTGATATTAAGATATGATGGCTAGAGTGAGTCTTATAGACATCATCTTGGCTATAGGAGTAAATGTCTCAGTGTAGTCTATATCAGGAACTTGAGAAACCCCCTTTAAAACCAAATGAGATTTATACTTATTGAATGACCCATCTGCACCATACTTGGTCTGATAAACCCATTTACACTAGACCAATTTTCTTCCTTTAGGAAAAGGGACCAAGTCCCATGCTTTGTTCCTGATTAGGGAACTATACTCTTCCTTCATAGCAAAATCCCATTCTATAATGATAGATTCATCATGAAAGGTTTAAAAATCTAAGACAATGGCCAAGTATGCATGTGAAGTCCCCTAAAACTATGATAATGTCCACCTAATATCTGATGGATTTTCAACCCATCCTCTAGTACTTTGAAGTGTCTGTCTAGCCCAAATTAGACAATAATTTGTATGAGATTGTAGAATCAAGAGGTGATTCCTCATCATCTGTAGTGTGAGTGTGAGATGAGGGAGGAGAATCCTTATCACTACTCTTATCGCTTAAACTTTAAGAAGAAGAAGAGTCATCCTCATCATCAAGAGGATCTTGAGGTGGATCTATGTCACTGTTTGAAGTGGAATTAATGTCTAGTGAGAATTTTGAAGAGTCTGCAGTGCCAAGATTATGTTCAAGTGGGCCCTTACAAAAATTGACACTCATTTCAATGAAAAAATCATGAGTTTTAGGATGGAGAAGATTATATCCCTTAACACCCTCTGCATACCCCACAAAAGATGTAAGACTGACTCTAAGGGTCCATTGCCTTGCATTTCTTCTTGAGAATTTGGGCCATTAATGGTGATCCAAACACTCAAAAGTGATCTACTATAGGATTGTGACCGTCAAGCTTCAAAATGAGTGATTCCCTTTAAGGCTTTTTGTGAAACTCAATTTTGAATGTAATGCACAGTTGATTACTTCAACCCAATACTAAGGAGCAAGAGACTTTGATTGAAGCATGCAGTTGGCCATTTCCTTCAAGGTATGATTCTTGTGCTTAGCCACACCATTATATTAAAGACTATATGGAACTATGTATTGCATTTGAATCCCCTCTGATGTGTAAAACTGCTCAAACCTATTGTTGACATACTCTCCACCATTGTCAGTCCTTAAGATTTTGATGGAATATTTTTATTACGTCTCTACAAGTGCCTTGAAGTCCTTAAAGTGATCAAAGACCTCAGACTTATTTTTAAGAAAAAACACCCAGGTGTACCTCAAAAAGTCATCAATTAATGTGAGCATATATCTTGTACTATTGAATGAATGTTTTGGAAATAGACTTGCTAAGTCACTATGGACTATTTATAGCTTTTGTTTAGCTATCCTTTCTTTTCCCTTGTCATATCTCTCTTTTGGATGCTTTCCAAGAGTGCAACCATTTCATAGTCCATATTAGTATTTGAATTTAGGAAAACTTGAAACCATGTCTTGATGACTAAATTGTTCCAGGTAATGGTAGTTTAAATGGCTAAACTATTCATGTCATAATTCTCTCACTTCTTCTACTTGAGTAAGTAGTGTAATTGAGGGCTGATCTTGGGGAAATTGAGAGAAGGTATACAGCCTATACTAATTATTGGCATTCCCATAATCCATGTTAGTGTCACTATGTATCTCCTTGATGACCACTAAATCATGTGTGAACTCAACTCGCTTCCCTGCACCTATGTGAGTGATTTGATATATTGAAAGAAGATTGGTGGATAGTGAAGGAACACACAAAACATCATTGAAGGTCCTGTCACTTACTTATACCAATCCTTTATCATTTAATTCTACCAAAGTGTCATCACCCATGAGAATTGAAGGCATAAAACATAGCTCTATTTCTAAAAATAGATCCTTTGAGGAGGCCATGTGATAGGAGGCACATGAGTCAATAACCCAAGTCAAAGGCTGAGAAACTAATGAAACAAGTGCCTTAACCTTATTTTTACCCTTTTTTCTATCTTTACCTTTTGAAAAATCTTATGCTGATGTGTTCTAAGATGAGGATTCAATATCACTGATGTTGTTCTTCTCAAGTATCTTAGTCAAGGTGTCAATCTTTTTTTCCATGCACTGAGATTCATCATGCCCAAGTTTATTAAAAAAGTTGTAATTGAGTTTTTACTTATTAGGTTTCCCACTTGAGGACTCATTTGATGATGTCTTAAGATTGGCATCTAATTTATGATTCTTATTATGCTCATGATCAGGTTTAGACTATTTATTCTCCTATTTACCACTATTAGAAGGCTTCTTCTTATCTTGATTGATAATCAAGGCATGTGATTTTGAAGACTTCAGTGCACCCATTTGAACCAACTTATCTTGCTCTTGATTCAGATCGAAAACAAATTAATCAAAAGATGGCATTTTAAAAGTGGATCCAAGTACACATTTAGTAGCATAAAATGTAGAGATGAAGATTGAATAGTCATGACCCAATTTTGTAAGCATGGATAAAATCAGCTTGTCATCTATTTTTTCAATGCCACATTGCTTCAACTTTAGTCTCAATGATTTAAACTTTGTAAATAAGTCTTATAGGGTGTCATAGTTACCTAGGCTCAATGTGTTGAGCTTATTCTCTAGCTCATGACCCCTCATGATGTCCTGTACTCCAAAAATTTGTCCAAGATTATCCATACTTTGTTTGGAGTTTTTATAGATTCAACATGAAATAGGAGGTCAGAAGACATTGATAGGTATATAAACCCATAGTCCTTATCACCTATATTATACCACTTAACATTTTCTACATCTATAAATGGCTCAGTTTCCTCACCCATAGTAATTTGATAGTGTCTTTTACCTCTCAAAGTGAGTTGTATTTTAGACTTCCATTCTAGATAGTTAAACAATGTGAATGGTTTGATGTTTAGATCCATTATTTTAGATTAGAATGAGACAAATTGTAGAATTAAAATGAAATCAAAAAAATAAAAACACATTGTAAAAGTACCCCCTAAACTATCAAGAATACCACCCTAAAGTTATAATGCACACACACTTAGTCTTGGACATCGAGCACAGTCGAGAATGTGTCTATGAGCAATCAGTGTGAAAAATTATGAGGGACATCGAGCACAACTGATAATTCATATAAGAGGAAAGGTAAAAAGGTTTGAATAAAGTTTTAATCTATTACACCATGTGAAAAATAGATTTTCACAAAAGTCTTGAAATAATGTCACCAATATGTAGAGCTCAAAAAAATATGCACTTTCAAAAAAAAAAATAGCACTCAAAGAAGAGCTATGGATTGAAATTTATAACACTTATAGGTTCTTACTCAAACATATTTTTGGACACTTTCCAAAAATATTTTTTTTTCTAGACTTGTGTTTTTTCATCCAAAAATCCTAAAATAGAAACAACTTTACTCTATTTCTTCATTACCTTTCACCTGAAATTTGATACCTCCTTGAACATCACATGGGTTTATGCAGTTGCTTGACTTCAATTTCTTGTAGCTACATTACTTATAATAAGTAATGAGTAAAATCTCTTTGAAAACTTGAATGGGTCTCCTAGTGTAATTCAAGTTTTCAAAGAGATTTTACTCATTACTTTTTATAAGTAATGTAGTTGCAAGATCCTGAACCTAGTGTAATTCAAGTTATTCTAGCTACTTGACTTTGGGTTCTTCCAACTACACTACTTCAAGTTCTTAAAACTACTTTACTTATAAAAGGTTATAAGCAGTTGACCCTGAGAAACCCAATTACTTCTTAATGTATTTTAGGCTTCTAGACAACTACAACTTATTACTTATAAAACAAGTAATGAGTAATAAGTAATCTACCTTAGAAAACTTAAATGGGTCTAGTCAGTCTAAATTGAGTTTTTCAACTTGTACAACTTATTACTTATAAAACAAGTAATGAGTAATAAGTAATCTACCTTGGAAAACCTGAATGGGTCTAGCCCAGTGTAAATCAAGTTTTTTGATAGCTACAACTTATTAATTATAAAAAAAGTAATGAGTAATAAGTAGTTGACCTTAGAAAACATGAATGGGTTTAACAAGCAAGTAATGCACCTTGAAGACCTTGATTTGGTCTATAATCAAGTAATTGCATTTTAAGAACCTGATTACTTCTAAGTAATTATGTTTTGAAAAGTCAAAGGAGTTCAAGAACCTGATTTGGTTTATGGATAGTAAATAAGGGTTTGTAGGCTATATTACTTCATTCATATAGATGTCTAACAAAATGGAAGAAATGGATTTTTTGGAAAATCTATGAAGTTTCTCAAAAAACTAAGAACAACCCATTTTAGATCTCAAAAAACCTAGAAAATATATGTGAACAGATTTTTCATCAAAGGCATTTTGACATGAATTTTGAGGTAGATTAATAAAATGCCTCCAAGGTAAAAAATAGCAGCCAGGATAGAAGAAAAAATAACAAGGTGAATGCATGGAGGATCTTACCAAGGAGTTTGATGCATGAGACTATCAGGATAGATTTGATACCATGAAAGATTTTGCCAATATATATGAATAGTTTTTTTGCAATCAAGTTGAATCCTGTGTGACAAGATGAGATCTCCAAAAAACACATAATATTTGCAATAAGCTATGAAATCCGAAATGATGTGATTGAATTCTTTATTAGCATTCCAAAAAGGAAAAGTGGAGTACATATAGAGAAAATTAGAGAAACATAAGGAAGCCTCTCATTTTCCTAATTAAATAATTACAATAAAAGATAATTATCTTATGGACCCTTTATAACTAACCTAAGGAAGCTTAGAATGGCCATATGACTATCTAGTCATAACCTAGTGGGAAAAAGCACTACACGAACACTAGAAAAACTAAGTCCTTTGAAACAATATTTTAAAAAAATGTCTAAATAAAATGTTCAATATGGAAAACTCAAATAAAATGTCTGATACAAAAACTCTAAACAAAATGTCCAATATAGAAACTCTGATAAAGACTATTTCAAATAAAATAATCTAATAAAAAAGCCAGACAGAATTCATGAACAAAAATATAATGAATAAATACTGAACAAAAGTACCGACCACCATGTTTGAATGATAAAATCTTGAATAAAATATTTTTGAATAAAACCAAGACTCAAAACCTACATAGTATAAAGAATCCTAAAAGGCATTAATAAGTTAGTTCAAAATATATAATATCATTGTTTGTATTTCCAAGTGTAAATATTAAAGAGAAATTTGATATAACTTACACAGATGTGTAGAGGAAAACTTAATAAATAATTCCAAATCACAAAAAAGGTGGGTCCCCATTTGTTTTTTAAAATAAAAGGGGGATGTTGGGTACAACAAAAAGGAAGTGATGTGTCAAAGAGAACCTAAAGAAATCAATTGAGAGGTGTCAAGATTAGAACAAAGGTGTAAGAGAACTTGATCTAGCCATCAATAAGGCCACTTGTCATTCAACAAGCCAAAACAAAAAGGTAGTTTTAGAGAGCTAGTCAAGGTATCAAGCAAGCATTCTAACTCCTATACCACTTGGATAAAGAGAGAATCTTCAGAGGAGATACACATGGCATTCAAGACCTATAGAGGTAGTTTCATAACTCCTCTCTTATTTGTAACTCATGAGACACTTGCCAATTCTCTCCCTCCTATGTCATTATCTTCCTCTCTCTCTCACTTTATCTATATATTGATCCTTAATAGGCCAAGTTTATATCCTCCACCTGGGTATGACAAAGCCCTACCCATTTATAGCCTTTGATCAATGTTAGACTAGTTGATCTTGCTAAGTGATATATTCACTTCCTTGGCATTTTTCCCTTGCTAGCATTCATATTTAGTGAGAGTCTTTTTACAGGTCTCTTAAAGTGTTTAAATGAAGTGTGTATGAGTTTAGTGAGTTGTCTCTTCACTAATGTCATTTCATGACCTCTTGTTTATTCCTCCTAACTCAATCTTGTTAACAGATATCCTTGAGAAATAATAATATAGAGAGGCAAATTTATATTAATGTCATGTGCAGGCTAATCTTTTGTTTGAATTGAAATTACAATTGGTTGGTAGTAATCAATTCATATTTGGTGCATCACCTTCATTAGGTTAGTTTTATTTCATGTTTCTCTCTCCCTTTTCCTCCCAAAAATTTAGTAGCATAGGTGATGAGATTAAATAAATATATCAAGGGATCTATCCCTTTAATCGAGAGAATCATCTCTCCCATAGGTCACCCAAAACTTGAGAGATGTTTCCATATTTCACTCAATTGGAGTAGAATTGAACTACCTCTCCAAGGGTGAAAAATTGAGTGACTAAAATAATATATTTAAAATTTATTAGGAGTTTAATAACTCATAAGACACATCCATCATCTCAAAAGGGGGGATTATAGAGCACTTGTCATAGAGACATAAGCCTCTACAAACATAAAATCATATTTCATAGATGTAAAATGGTTTAGTTACATGATAAAAATTGTCACATCAATTCAAATTATGGAGGCATAGACCATGCATATACACTCAATTCAAAGAGACTTGAGTATAAATTCATACACAATTGAGTGCATATGTGCTTAGTTTATAAGAAAATGAAGTACATGTTTCAGCATATACATAAATTTGAGATAAATGTTCTCAAGTTCACCATATTGATGCATAACATTTTATATCAATTAATACAAATTCAAGTGGCATGATATGGATTCATGCACATATACACACTTTTAGAGTTATAATCAATAATAATATTTCAAGAACATATACACTATGATAGTTTATAATTGGAAAATTTTGTAAGGGGCATGATACTAGTTCATGCACATTTACACATTTTAAAGTGAAAACTATTATAGTTGTTTATTTACAAACACTTTTTCAATATACACCAAGTAGTGATAAACCTTGATTCTATTAATCTAAAAAAAATAGTTGATTCATGTTTTTATGGGTATCGATGTTGAGTTTCATTGATGCTTGATGACCATGGCATTAATTATAGTGAACACCTCATGTGGTTCCCATTACTTATCATATATGAGTATTTATTTGGGTTAGTAAATTACATAATTCTCCCCATATTTATGAGGGTTGGGGCATCTTATCTTCCCATTCATAGGTAATTCATAGTTACACAAATTTTAGGCATAATCACCCTAAAATCTCCACGTGCTTCAAAAAGAAAGTATAGTTATCTAATGCTTCAATAACGAAGGATCATCTCTAAAAAAGTGTAAGTGCAACATAATTTTCACCAACACACAAATTTACTCCTTTCTTGATATTTAATTTTAAAATTTCAAGTTCATATTTCAAAATGTCAATCTATGAACATTGAATAGTACATGTTTATTTCATATTTTTCTACTGAGTGACTTGCATAATTGGGGATTCCTATCAAATAAAGTGTGTTTTACACAATCAAGTATATTTTCATTTTACTCTATTAATTATATTAATTTAATAAAAGGGTACATTTTTAGATACTAAAATATGATATAAAATACTTTAAAATGACAAGCTTGGCATCCATTTACCAAGCAAGACTTACATGCCATTCGATAAGTTGAATCTTTTGTTATATTGTTACACACATTCAATAACCTCAATGTATCTTTACAAATTTCATACTATATTACACAAACATATCTAGACCTTCATTTTATTCCTCCTATTCATGGGTCACTAACATATGGATATCGATAATGAACCTCTTATAGCAAAAATAAATTTATAAAATAAAATATTTCTATAGGATAAGTCTATCTATCTAGTGTGTCAATGGTGTGATAAATTACCCAATGGAACTCGTGTGTGTGTGTGTGTGTGTGTGTGTGTGTGTGTGTGTGTGTGTGTGTGTGTGTGTGTGTGTGTGTGTGTGTGTGTGTGTGTGTGTGTGTGTGTGTGTGTGTGTGTGTGTGTGTGTGTGTGTGTGTGTGTGTGTGTGTGTGTGTGTGTGTGTGCGTGCGTGCGCATGCATGTGTGCATGTGTGTGTGTGTGTGTGTGTGTGTGTGTGTGTGTGTGTGTGTGTGTGTGTGTGTGTGTGTGTGTGTGTGTGTGTGTGTGTGTGTGTGTGTGTGTGTGTGTGTGTGTGTGTGTGTGTGTGTGTGTGTGTGTGTGTGTGTGTGTGTGTGTGTGTGTGTGTGTGTGTGTGTGTGTGTGTGTGTGTGTTTGTATCAAGGCCTCACTTGATGGGTGACTTGGCACTTACATTGTAGCCTCACTTGATGGGTGACTTGGCACTTATACATTGTACACATCTCTACAATATTACACATTGATAAAAAATGCCTTATTATTCTCAAATTGTAAAGTAGTCACTAGGAATAGTCACAAGCTAAGTTTGAAGCATAGGAAATACAAGTCAAATGAAAAAATTTAAATTATTAAAACCAAATCATTATCTATAATCATATAGTGAATGAGTGAAATTGTACAATCACTCTAGGTGAGAACTACACATGGCTTAATCTCCCTCCATATATTATTAGATCATCCCATTAGACTTTCATAAGTAGTGATGGATATTTAATGAGGGTTATTGGGGTCAGATCATACCATTAAAATATCATATATTTTTTTATATTTATATCCCTAAAAATCACACATATGCTTTCAAGATGAATGACATTGATTTTTGGAGTTGTGCACATCATCAGGGTTTAGAAATGCACATACAAATAATTCAAAGATAGGTGATCATGACCATATGATTATATATCCATATTTTAACATAGGTAATTATAAACCACTACACATAAATATTAACATTCAATTCTAACCCATATATGATGAAATGGACCCTTTGAAAACAAAAAATAAATTTTTAAACTAGACAAATCACAGTCCTGCTTTAGTCTATTTTCTAATGTTATGATACAATTATAACTAGATATTTAGGCTAAAGCCTAAGTACTTATCCCTTTTTTTACTTAATATATTTAACATATGAAATTTTTAAAATCATTTTAATAAGGTTTAGTAATTTACATTTATATGCATGCTTGAATTCCATATCTATCTATCCAAATTCATAAACTAGTTTCAATTCAATTAGTGTTTCTAAAATTGAATTAGGGTAAAATAATTGAAAAATTATAATTTTAAGAAGGATTTGGATTATTGATTATTAATTTTATATTTATTAGTGTTCTTATATTTTATCAAATGCTGATACTATTGGTTCCTAGTTGTACACCTCCCTAATATGGCCTTACACACTTGAAGAAATTTGGCAAACAATGATGAGAAACCCACTAAAATGTTGTTATATCTGGGGAAGGGTGTGTCATTAAGAATGGACTAGTCTAGATAAAATTACTAAGAGGTACCTATAAAGGGTATGGTCATCTCCCTACTAATTTTGGCTCTACCTGAACCAAGGTGAGAGGACCTATGGGGTAGATTGCTCACATGGAGAGATTATACAATTCAATCTCCATGGCATTATCAACAAAAAGAGACACAAATCTGACTAGAACATGACCAAGCTCGCTCACTCTACCTGAGAAGGGTTATCACATGGAATGAGTAAATATTCTAGGCTAGACACAGAGCTACTTAAGATAGATATGAATGTGATTTCAACCTTCATTTTGAAGAATCTTCAATAACACAGGGGATGAACAAAGGATTACAATGTTGGGATTTAAATCAATAACATAGACACATGTTAAATATATAATGTTTATGCATATACAAGCAAATAACACTTATGATATGCAAAGGGAATGTTATATGTAGGGTAGGATAGGGTAGGATGAGTTGATACTTATAAAAAAGGGGGAGGGTGGTGTGATGGAGGTCTTCAATCAACATGCATTATTTTAACATTCATAACATCATATGATATAAAGATTCATAACACTTAAATGAAAGCTAATGGAACTACCATCAGTGATCTACCTTTTCCTATTGAATCCATAAACTCAGGGCTCCCTAACAAGTTATTCAACAACATGTTTCTAAATATAATGTAGAAATGGATTTATAACCTAGATCTAAGCTCAAGATGACAACCATTAAATGATCATGGAATGATATATCCTATCAAAAACATTTGTAAAACATATTCCTACATTTCATCAGAAAAAAATATTAGAAAACCACATGCATTTTCATTAACTTTGTGAGAAAATATTACATACATCAATGTTTCAAGATGTTGTCATGGGGATAAGCATGGTGGATTTGTTCCATGTTGGATAGGGTAGACATATAGAGATGCTCTCAGAGCTTGCTAATGGCTGTATAACTACAACCACCTTAGCAAGAGAGATAAAACACACATAACAGTGATCCCAAAATGTGGAAGAGTCTATACTAAGGAAAACACTGATCAACATAATGGCTAACCAAACTCTCGAATAGAAGACAAGACTTCTATTTATACATTTTTTAATCTATAACTATGGATCACAACCTAGAAATTTACAAAACAAGCCTTCAATTCTACCAAGATACTTCTAGCTAAAAAATATTCCATTCTACACTTTAGATCATCATCCACTTATAAGAAAAGAATCATTGTTATAACTACCTTTGTAAGGAATGATAAATATTTGCAAAAAACCTTTGATATTTTGATGGAAGATGCCAATGAATTCATGATCTAGATGATGAACTTCATAGTGGATCCCCAAATAACTATTTGTTATCATATGCAACCACCTAGAGATGTTCTTGACCACTTAGTTGCATAGTTTGAGGGAGAAAATCATTTGAAGAGTCAAACAAATATTGTCCTCATGTGCAAATTATTTTGAAATGCTTTCCTATTACTCAATTGCAAATCATGGTCACTTCTAGACATGAAATATCTTTAATTTTGCATGATAAAGAAAACCTATTACCTTTAATGATGGCTCGAGAGTTGATCCAATTGTGACATGAAACAAAAATGATCCACAATCATGATTGGAAATATTTACCATAGAATGGTAGTTAGAAATTATTATATGATTTGAATCATTTCCACATCCATGATAGAACCATGAATTTTAGATGTTAAACCAAATCTTACCATAGACTAACATTTGGCATGCTATATCAGATCTAACTAGGCATTTTTAGGGCCTAAGAGTGGCTAAGTTGACTGATTGGGTGTAATATAGACACTTGTCACTTATTCATGCAATTTGACCCCTTTGAAAAGTCCACCTTAACTTGCATCATTGGATCATCCTTACTTAAGCAAACATGAGCCATAGATCATTCATGAGATGCTCAATTTCTAACTTTGTGGAACACAGTTGTGCCACTTAGCATTTCTACATTTTCCCATGAGATCCTTGAATTTTTAACCTTGGCTACACATCGTCAAGTCTAGTTGGGGTGAGCAAATGCATTATATTGGATCATGATCCAAGGGGTGGAACATTATTGGGAGTCGCCTTTTACTTGACCCCAAGGATATGCCACTTGGCAACCCTATAGGATTCTTATATACTTTGTAGATAGTCATTACTACTTTGAGTGCCCTTATTACACATGAAATTATATTGTTTAATCTTGGGTCGCTTTGACTATTCAACCTTGATTGCATATTTCTAGATCATCATGATCCATGTTTATGCACACCATCAAATTTGCCTCTATTTGAAAACAAATGGCTACTTCATGAGGTCTAAAATTGATGCTCACATGATTGTCTTAAAAGATTTGAATCCTAATAACTAGTCCTTAGAGCTTAAATTTGACATCTGCATACCTATCAAAAGACATCCATGAGACCATCATACCTACAATTTGGAAATATTTCCTTGGAAATTTTTTCCACAATAATTTGATCAATAGGCTCTTAGTCTTAGACATTCCTATTTTCCTCATCACTTCTATCTTCAACTTCTCTTTATCCTAGGCACTTTTGCTGAAAGAATTGAGACCTATCTCCTTATATCTTTGTCAAGAAAATTATTTTAGACATTTTGTCTAAAATAATTTCCTCAGAGAAATTGAACTTAGTAATTTTCCCAAAGAAATGCGATTCTTTTAGACTTTTTGCTTAGGAAAAATGCCTGAAGGAAATAAGACATTTGCTCTGCAACATCTTTTTTGAAAGTACCCTTAGGCCATTTGAACATACCCTTTGAATTTTTTGTTAAGGGTACATGCCCTATAGAATTATCCTTCAACCTTTTAGAATGTCCCTTTAATTCTCTTTAAATTACCCTTTGGATTTATTTAAAGTGTCCTTCTTCCTCTAGACTTGTCCTTTAGACTTTCTAAAATTACCCTTTAGGAATTTTTCAAGGGTGAAATGCTCAAAGGAAATGACCCTTAAATTTTTTTGTAAAGGAAAAATGACCCTTTAGACCTTTTGAAGGTGCCCTTTGGGAAAATTTCAAGGGAAAAATGCCCAAAGGAAAAGATCCTTCATAAAAATTTCAAAGGAAAAATGACCCTTCTGTAAGTGTCCTTTAGAAATTTTGCAAGGGCAAAACACCCGAAGGAAATGACCTTTCAAAAATTTTACAAAGGCAAAATGACCCTTCAAACTTTCTGTAGATACTTTGGCCAAAATAAATAAGTCCTGATAATTCTTTCAATCTATTTGTGCAAGAAAAATGCTATAAGGAAAAGTGCCCTTCTGACTTTTTACCATGGATAAAAAGTCTGAAACAAATCAAATAGCCCTTCAGGAATTTTGTTTAGGTAAAATGCCTAAAGGAAATAGTCCTTTGGGATTTTTGTACAAACAAAAATCTTGAAATAATATGGCTTTTAAATAATTTACATGAATATTTTTCTGAAAGGCTCTAAGGACTTTACACCAAGAATAAACTAAATTATCACAAGGAATTACATGATAGAAAGTGCCAGAAGGAAATACACTAAGTTAAGACCAAGTTAAACCACATAGTCAATTAAACATGAACTTGACCTTTCAAAAAAACACTGTGAAATAGGAATTGGAATAATTACTTAAACATTGGTACTCTATTTGGTGAATGGATTTGGAAATTTCACTTGATAAGGGCCTAATTTATTCAGTGCAATTTTGGGAACTAACATTGGCTCTCACCTGGGGATGCATACCCCTTGTGAGTGTGCAAAGAACCACAAAACATAAGACCAGGTGCCAATCTATTGGGTTATTAAGTCAAGACTTAGCAATTTTTAGAAAACATCCATAAAGGCTCAAAAAAACATGGTAAACTTGAAAAAATAGATCAGGAGGATCTGGAAATGAAGACACAATAGAAAACACAAAGGGAAATTGTACAAATAGGACCTAAAATAGAGGGGTAACAAAACAATAGAAAGATAAAGTAACAAAATAATATACAATATGGTACATTATTCAGATTCAGTCAAGGAAATGCTTCAGATATTTTCCATTATCTAGCAGGTCCATAATTCTACCATCCCATAGTATCTTAAAAATTTCCAACAACTTGGTGGCTAAGATGAAGTAAACTCATCTCTACACTTGCCTGAAGGATTTGATGATATGCTATAATAAGATGACACATTGAAGCAAATCCTATCTACATGGTCTAAAGTTTGGATAAGACCAAGACAAAATATTCTAGTACTCTTTTATCAATTGTAAATAAACATGCTTCTTAGCTACAATTAGGTAAGTACCAAGCAAGAGTGCACTAGGATTAGTAATGACATTTATGCACTCAAAGTACTTCTTGAAATAAAATTGAAATAATTCATCCTTAGGGGCATAAAAGATAACCCCATATTCACTGAATGACATTCTCCAAGCAATTAATTTATTGTCAAACCTAGCATCAAGAGCAATTGGTTGTTCAATAATTCCCATATTCCCAATAGAATCACCCAATTCTACACCCATGTCTAGTACTTCTTTCAAAGCAGACTCTAGATCTTCAATTACATCATGATTGGGTAACTCATATGCTTGTGTTATACTATAATCACAATAACAATCATATGTAGGGACTCTCTTGACCACACTCCAAAACCATTCTACGGAAGTAGAAAACATCATTTCCATGGAAGTAGAAAACTAACCTAAGAAGTCTTGACAATTGAACATGAAAATTGCATATTCATGTTCATCTGAATCTTTGTTAATCAACTTAGCAGTATCACATGGGGGATGTAAGAGGAAGCAATTGTCACACCAATCAATGTCAAGATATAAATCCACATAATTTACTTTGGCATTTAATAGATCAAGCACTTCCATTCCAACCTCCAAACTTATCTCCTTTATCTTTGATGCAAACATAGCAGTGAGACAAGGTTCTAACAAGTCACCTTTTGAAGGATGATCTCAATCCATCCATCTTTGTAAGAAAATAGAAATAATTCTCAAAGATAAAACTAAAATATTCAAAATAGGCACTGATCTTCCTTGAAACCAAAAAATAAAGTCATAGTCACCACTAGAATCAAAATTTTAGAATATAATAGTTAACAAACTGTTGTGATACATGCTAAAAATGAACTTTTTTGAAATTAATGAGATAGAAAGAAAATAAAATAAAAATTTAAAAATAATGTTCAAAAGGGGAAAGACACCTTACAACATGTAATATTTTTAGTTCTTTACAAAAATACAATAGAAGTCAAATTGTCAAGCCTCAAGAATTCTTGGCACGTCCCCAATGGAATGATGTGGCATTGACAACCAAGATAATCTGACTATATAAAATCTAACATGTAGAGAAACTTAAAATTTGAAATACTTATAGATCTATCTCTCTATAAGAGTCCCCAAAAACATAGGTGACAATAATTATGCTTGATAATGATGCTAGAAAAGTTTTGGTTCCAAATTATACACCTCCCTAATCTAGCCTTGCACACTTGAAGAAATGTGGTAAATAATGATGAGAAACATGCTAGAATGTCATTATATCTGGGGAAAGGTTTGGAATCAATAATGAATCAAACTAGAGAAAATGATTGAGAAGCACCTACAAAGGGTATGGTCAGCTCCCTATTACTATTGTCTCTACCTGAACCAAGGTGAGAGGACCTATGGAGTAGCTTGCTCATATGGAGATATTCTATAATTCAATATCCATGGGGATTATCAACACAAAGAATCATAAATATAACTATAACACAACCAAGCTCACTCACTCGACCTGGGAAGGGTTGTCACACAGAATGAGCAAATGTTCTAGGCTAGACACAAGCTACATAAGATAGATATGAATGTGATTGTCAACTTCATTTTAAAGAATCTTCACCAATATAGGGGATGAATAAAGGATTGCAATGCTCAGATTTAAATCATAGAATGTAAACACATGTTAAATTTATAATGTGTATGCATATGTAGGCAAATAAAACTTATGATATGTAAAGATCATGTTATATATAGGGTAGGATAGGGTAGGATGAGTTGATAGTTATAAAAAAGGGGGAGGGTGGTGTGATGGTGGTTTTCAATCAACATGGATTATTTTAAAATTTATAACATAATCTAATGCAAAGATTTAGAATACTTAAAAATAAGCTAATGGAAATACCATGAGTGATCTATCTTTTCCTATTGAATCAATAAACCTAGGGTGCCCTACCAAGTTATTCAACATGTTTTCAAATATAACATAGAAACAAATGTATAAACTAGCTCTAAGAATAAGATGACAATAATGAATGAGCAAGGAATGAGATGTTCTATCAACAACATTTGTAAAACATATTCCTGCATTTCATCAACTAAAAATAGTATAAAACCACATGCATTTTCATTAAATTGAAAGAAAAATCTTACATTCGCCAATGTTTCAAAATGTTGCCATGAGGATAAACATGGTGTATCTGCTCCATGTTGGATAGGGAGACATATAGATATACTCTCAGAGCTTACTAATGGTTGTATAACTACAACCACCTTAGCAAGAGAGACAAAACACACAATAGTGATCCCAAAATGTGGAAGATCCTATATTAAAAAAGACACGGACCAACACTATGACCAACACAATGGCTAATCAACTTATTGAATAAAGACAAGCCTTCTATTTATACATATTTGAATCTTGGACTATGGGTTGTAACTTTAAAATTTTTAGAACAAGCCTTCAAGTCTACTAAGATACTTCCAACTAGAAAATATTCCATGCCACATTTGAGATCTTCATCCATTGACAAGAAAAGAATCATTATTGTAACTTAATTTGAAAGGAATGATGAAGATTTGCAACAAACCTTTGATCTTTTGACTAAAGATGCTAGTGAATTCATGATCTAGATTGGGAACTTCATAATGGAGGCCCAAATAATTAGTTGTCATCATATGTAACTACCTAAAAATTCTCTTGACCACTTACTTGCACATCTGGAGGGAGAAAATTATTTGAAAATCCAAATAGATTTTGTCTTCATGTGCAACTTATTTGGAAATGATTTCTTGTTAGTTGATTGTAAATCATTAACACTTCTGGATAGGAAATATATTCTTTGTGTATGCCAAGGAAAAACCATTAATTATAATGATGGTTTGGGAGTTGATCTGATTATAACATGAAATAGAAATTGATCCACGATCATGATTGGAAATATTTGCTCTAGAATGGTAGTTAGACATTATTTTATACTTTGAATCATTTCCATGTCCATGAAAGAACCATAAATTTTAGATTTTAAACCAAAGCTTACCATATACTTATATTTGGCATGCCACCTCAGATCCAAATAGGAATATTTGGGGCCTAAGAGTGACTAAGTCGATTGATTAGTTCTAATTTGGACACTTGTCACTTCTTTATGTAATCTGACCCCTTTGAAAATTCCACCTCAGCTCTCTTCATTGGATCATCTTTTCTCAAGTAAATGTGAGTCATAAATCATGCATGAGATGCTTGATTGCTAACTTTGTGGCATGTAACTATACTAATTACTATTTTTATATTTTCCTACGAGATCCCTAAATTTTCAACCTTGGATATGTGCCATCAAGTCTAGATGGGCCGAGAAAATGCACTTTATTAGATCATGATTTGAGGAGTGGAATTTTTTTGGGTACTAATTCTTACTTATACCTAAGGATATGCCACTTGGTAGCCCCATAGGCTTCTTGTATAACTTATAGATAGTCACTACTACTTTGAGTGCCCTCACACCATGTGGAAGTATCTCACTTGATCTTGGGTCCCTTTGATTATTTAGCCTTGATCATGCATCATTAGATCACTAATTAATGCACATGACTAGATCTACCTCTATTTGAAAATAAGCAGCTACTTCACAGGGTCTAAAGTTGATGCTCGTGTGACCATCCTAGAACATTTGAATCCTAATAACTAGTCACTAAAACTTAAATTTGATGTTTGTATGCCTGTCAAAATATGTCCATGAGACCATCATACCTAAAATTTAGAAATATTTCTTTGAGAATTTGTTCCATGGTAATTTGATTAGTGGGCTCTTAATTTTTGACATTCCTATTTGGCTTGGCACTTTTGTCTTCAGCTTCTCTTTATCCTTGGTACTTCTACTGAAAGAATTGAGGCTTAAATCCTTGTGTTTTCATCAAGATAACTATTTAAAATATTATGTCTGAAACAATTTCCCCATAGAAATTTAACTTGGTATTTTTCTCAAAGAAATGCAATTCTTTCAAACTTTTTGCTTGGGCAGAATGCCTAAAAGAAATAGGACTTCTGCTCCATAATAACTTTACTAAAAGTACCCTTTGACCATTTGAACATGCTCTTCAAAAGTTTTTTCAAGATCACTTGCCTTACATAATTTCCCTTCAGCCTTTTGGAATGGCCCTTTAGATTTCTTGAAAGTGCCCTTCAAATTTATTGAAAGTGTCATTCTTCCTCCAAACTTATCCTTTGGACTTTCTGAAATTACCCTTCAGAAAATTTTCAAGGGAAAAATACCTGAAGGAAATGATCATTCAGAAATTTTGCAAAGGTAAAATGACCCTTTAAACATTTTGAAGGTGCCCTTCACTAATTTTGCAAGGGTAAAATGCCCGAAGGAAAATATCCTCTGAAAAATTTGCAAAGGCAAAATGACCCTTCTAGAAGTGTCATTTGGAAAATTTTCAAGAAAATGCCTAAAGGAAATGACCCTTTAGAAAATTTTCAAAGGCAAAATGACCCTTAGGACTTTCTATAGATAATTTGGCTAAAATAAATAAGTCCTGACAATTCTTTCGAGCTTTTTGTGAGGGCAAAATGCTTGAAGGGCAAGTGCCCTTCGAACTTTTTTTTGCGAATAAAATTTTTGAAACAAATGACCCAAAATAAATTAAATATCCCTTCGAGATTTTTGTTCACATAAAATTCCTGAAGGAAATGGCCCTTCAAGCTTTTTGTGCAGATAAAAAGCCCAAAAAAACATGGCATTCAGACAATTGTACGAATATTTTTTCTGAAAGGCTCTAAGGACTTTGCACCAAGAACAGACCAAACTATCACAAGGAAATACCCAATACAAAGTGATTTAAGGAAATAAACTAAGTAAAGACCAATTTAAACCACATAGACAATTAAATATAAACTTGGCCTTTCAAAGGAACACTTTGAAATAGTAATTGGGCTAATGAATTAGACATTGATACTCGATTTGGTGGAGGGCTTGGGAAATTTCACTTGACAAGGGCCCAATTACTTTAGTATAATTTTTGGCACTAACATATACAATTGATCAAAAGGTAAAATGGCCAAGTAGAACATGATAGGAATTACCCCATAATGGTGAAGAGTCTAAGGCTTGGATGTGCACAACACAATTTTTTGGTTAATTACAATTTGTTGTTTTATTCAATACAGAACATTATAATATATAGTGTATTATTATCCTATAAAGTAGGAGTCAACACCAATATTCAATCCCATAAATATCTCTATCATATCTCCCAAAAAATCTCCTTTATTCTATCTCACAATCATATCTATGTAAGTTGTTAACACAACCTTTATTGTCTCAAACAAAGTCTTGTGAGCTACAACTCACTTTATTTATTTTTCATACATTATTAATGGACTAAACATATCTATATTACCTCCCACTATATCAACATCAAATTCACTTGATAATACATCTGTTACATTTAGAATCACACATTGCCCATATTTTTTTGATATATTTCTTGAACATAATATTGTTTAATACTTTATACCAAAAATACAATGATACAAAATGACAAAAGATAAGTGTCAACAAACTCTACTTTATATCTTTATATATAGAGATATATATGACTCTAACTATATGACTTAAGAACTAAACAAAAAATCTAATAACATTGACTTTTTAAAACCATAATATATTTATAAAACTAAAATTAAAACCCAAACAAATTTCAAATAAATTTAAACCTAAAACTATAACACATAATCTAAAAAGACCAAATGACTAATAAATAAAAATAAAAATAAAAAATAAAAAATAAACAAACTAAACTATAATGATAACTAAAAATATAATTATAAATCTAAAAAAACATAACATAAAAGAAGTACCATGATTCATATAGCCAAAACCACGTAATTAAAACAAAATTTAATTATAAAAAATCTAAAACATTTAAAACCATCTACAAACCACTAAAAAATAAATAGGAAACCACGAAATAAAATCTAGTAAAACTTTAAAACATCATTTTTTATTAACATCCCATGATGTTGTAGGGGTTGTGATGACAAACAAACAAACAAAAGCATTGCATGTTAAAAACATCAAATGCCTTTTTCAACCTTAAACAACTTTCATGTTCCAAAATATTTCTTTGAATGCTTTCTAAGGTTTTCTACTCTTCGTATTCAACTTTCTATAACAATTTTATTCTCAAATTTCATGATAAGCTAATTTTCATGAGGTTGTTTAAACTATTTAAAATAAAAAATCAAATCCTCCTTGAATGTGGAGCCATGCAAAGCCAAACCAATCCAACACAAATCTAAGTGCAGGCTATGCTTCTAAAATTCAATGTAGTAAACTTGAATGCAAGATTTGAAATCCAAATATGGTGTATGCCATGTATGGCCCAATCCACAAAAAACTACATTGCCTTTCTACTATCAACATGAATGAAAAGCCTACCAAATGATAATAATTTTACACATGGTTTACTTGCTCAATTTGGTTACGATTAAGGTCAAATTTGTAAAGAAGTCCCAAATAATATTTGTTTTGATACCACTGATATGAATTACCTTATAATGGTAAAGATCGAAATGTTCAAATGTGCACAACATATTTTTTGGGTCAATCACAATTTATTATTTTATTTAATAGAGAACACTAAAATATATAGTGTGTTATTCTCATATAAAATAGGAGTCAACACCAATATTTAATCCCACAAATAATTTTATATGATCTCCTAAAAACTCTCATTTATTGTCTCACTCACAATCCTATCTACGTGAGTTGGTAACACAACCTTTATTATCTAAAACACTCGTGAGATGCAACTCAATTTCTTTTTTACACATTAATATAACATAATAATGTGAATCTTGAAAGATTATTCCTAATAGAACAATATGAAAATATTACCTTCATGATATTTATTAACAAATAAAGACAATGTTCGATCGTTATAACCATGAGTAATGTGTATTATTAATAGAATAATCATAAATTAGGTTTGAATCTAAAACTATAAGGGTGAAATTTAAAACGCTATAAGGATGAAACCCTAAGGGAGACCTAGGTTTTGACATTATATGAGAAATGTATAGGTTCACCAATAATTTTTACCCTAATTTGGTTTTAGAAGTCCTAAAATGATAAAAACTAGCGTGTAAATTTAGATTGATAGATATGGAATTCAATACTAGATTTGAAACCTGAGATTGATTACAATGATTTTAAAAGTTGAAGATGTTAAATATAGTAAGTAAAACAAATTTATAAGTGTTTAGATTTTTTGGCTTACTATTTGACAATGCTTTATTATAATAATGGAAAACATATTGGAACAAACATGTGTTTCGTCAAGATATGGAACTATGTTTCTTTCTACATAAGGTTAATTTCATGGCCTTTTTAGGTCAGTATTGACTATCGATATTAACATATAGTGTTTGATAGTGACTTGTGAATAAAATAAGGTTTATGACCATATTTTCACCTTCACATATCTCTAAAATATCTATATGTGTGATGTCAAACCCAGATTATGTGTGCAATTGTACAAATCAACCTCTTGTTTAACCCTAAAAATTAGATGTGGGGAATCTAAGGTTAAAGGTGCAGAGATAGCTTAGGGTAAAAGGATGGTAGACTATCTCTAAAGTAGGCTAATTATTTGTGAAAGTCATATAGAAAATATGGTAAATTTATTATAGTGTGATGCTAAAGATATAAATTAAGTCTATGCTAAGTATTTTAATGATAATGAACATAGGATACTTAAATAATTTTGATGCTATATAGATATGAATCTAGAATAGATAGAAAGTGTATGCAATTAGAAATGCATTAGATCCACAAATCAATCCTAGCTCAAAGAAGATAGATCTTACTTACACCTCCAATTGGGGATACAATAGATAATCAGGAACATGACCAATATGGATCCACTAGATCCAATTAGGGGATATCTTATCACAATAAGATCACTAAGGAGGGTTTGAAAGCCTTTAGTCAGATAAAAATACACAATAACCCTAACTAAGTCCTATATTTTCATATTCACTATACTAATAATAAGTAAAGCAAAGAAATCTAATCTAGTGCTCATCAAAACTTTTGGCACAAAGTGGGGGTTAGTAAACAAATAGAAGTAAACATGCATAAGAGAATCCTATCTAAATTATGTATAGGTAAAACTCTAATGCAATGAAAAAAAAGAGTAATATTATTCAAAAGCCATTACTTATGCTACTTCTATCTATTAAATAAAGGAACAAAGTTAGAGATACTTGAAAAATGAACCCATCAAGACTTAATCTCTCCCTAGGCCAAAGGTGATTCATAAGAGGTTGTTGTGGTTTGTAAGTATCACTGAGAAAGGCCAAAACATCCAAGACTTCTCCACAAGACTAGATTCCTCTCCAAGTAGAAAACCTAGGCTAAGACTCCTCAAGTAGAATAGTGGAAGAGAAAATTGTAAGGGAACACAAATGAATAATAAATCTTGATGTCTATTAAATAGTGATAAAGTGGATGTGTCTATATAGGTAGATTTATCCCTAAACCCTTTTGAAAGTTTTGACTGACAGTGTCAACCCAGTTGACCGAGTATCATTATTGACAAAAACTCACTAGATCATGGATTAGGTTAGCCAAAATCTGACCTAAACCCTAAATAAGTTTTGCTACTAAGAGTACAAGGTTGACACAAATTACATAGTCATGTAAACTATCAAAAGGAGTTTTAGGTTAGAAAAAGGGACAATGAAGGTGAAAAATGACTAGAGGAATGTGAAAAATAGGAGACAAAGCTTAGGAGAATGATTTTAGGAGCTGGTTGGATTGGTAATAAGTGGTAATAAGGGACAATAATCTTATAAAGCACCAATGTTCTACCCAATCCTTTCTTGATGTACCCTTAGGGCATATACTTAGATAAATTCAGACTCAACAGGTCCTGTAAGATAAAAAGCATCAGTAATTGATAAAGTTTGAAAATATTATGTGTATACATATACTCCACTCAAAGCTCATCAGATGTCACTCAAGTGCGATAGGGGATGGTGATTCGAGAAAGAACATAACAATACACAATGCTGAGGCTAAAAAAATGTAGTATTTTAAAACATAAAGTAACTGAAATTGAATGGCAGAAAGGGAAATAACTAAAAAAAGTAAATGTTTGTGTACCTTAACATACTTTTATCACTATATGGTTATTTTTTATGTTTGTATTTTTGATTATGGAGGGCATAGAGACTGCTTTTGACAAACCCAAGAATATAAAATTAAAGAGCAACAAATAAAACATAGGAAAACCAAGATAACTAGTGCTATATGGATAGGACATACTTGGAAATTTGGCAAGCTGGGGTGACAAGTGCTATGTTAGATCAAATGACCATGTTAAAATTTAGAGTAAATCAAGTAACCAAAAAGACAAGGTTACTAAAGATTAAAAAAACTCAAACATGTAAACCTTAAGTAAGAAAGGCAAACTCACCAAATCAAACCAATGATACATGTAAACAAGATAGTAATCAATTATCAATGTGAAAGCAATAACAATCATTAATTACACAAATATGGATAAGCAAAATGGTAAAACAACATTGATAATAATCAGTAATAATCCTAACTCAATCATCAATGGAAAAAGGTGCATAAAAGGGAAAACAACATTGATGAGTGAGAAGTAACAAACCAACCTCACTCAATAATGGAAAAAGTACATGAAAGTATAAATGGACTCAGGTATCCAAAAAAAGGGGTATTACAACAATAATAAATAATATAAAATGATTAAGACATATATAGAAATGTAGATCCATGGTGTAAATAAAAATGTCTATAGTTACTCAAGCATATTGTTTTGTTCTAAGGATAGATAAGACTGAAACAAAGTAGTGCTAGCATGTTTTTAAGATGTGAAGAAGAAGGAAATATAGAAGAAGGGAAAATAGATTTAGAATCACAATTTACCTATCAAAGGGGGAAATGAAATGGGTGGATGGGAGAATGAAATAAAAAAATAATGTAGAGGAATTCTTTATCAAAGTCAAGACACTCAAATTAGGTTTTTCAAAATAAGAGAACATTTGATCTTAAGGACTCTGAAGAACTTCTCTTAGCCATACAAGTCTTAGGTCAACAAATGAAGTATGTAGATCATCCCATGAAAGCTATATGCATGAAAAGTAAAATGGACCTACCTTCCCACAACATGTTTCCCATTCCTTAGGACCCTTTATAGAGTTGTTGGTCTACTATGAAGATTGGGTACTTGCTTGAGAAAGTAGGTATTACCATAGAGTTTATTGAATTCTCTTATTTCAATAGAGTACCCTACTTCACCCCAATAGACCTCAAATTTATTATGAGGCCAATTGTGGAGTTTGATATTCAATTTAGAGATAAGAGATGTGCTTGTAATCACATCTTTTGGTATGATTTTGACTTTTGAGATTTGTATATTGCCTTTTATATATCATTGCCTTTTGTTTCAAATGATTTGAATTTTAACTTTATTGATGTATTTTTCTATTCCTCCTCCATACGGATTTGGAAAACCATAAATGGGTGTTAAAGATGACTTTCATTTGAATACTTTGGACTTGGTTGCTTAAGAGATTATTTCAAAGAGCATGGTGTCTAAGAGTCTTGTAAATTCAAGTTAAATAAAAGTAATGTCTTGTCTTTGACCTTGTTTTATCCAATGTGGAGTGAAAAGAAAGTAAATCAAGAGGAATGAAACATGGAACAATTTGAATTACTTCAAATCAAAAAATATGCGACAAAGGGGTAAAAAGGGATACCATGATATAAAAGTGTAATTCCTTATCATAAGAATGATAAAAATGTAGAAAGATTGGCTAGCATGTTTATTATACAAATTTGATCTATAAGAGATTAAAAAATTAAAGTTGAGAACAGGGATCAAAATATCATAACTATTATAAGACACAATCTTAAAAAAGGAATAACAGGATGGTGATTTTATGAGGAAGACTAGGTCCTGCCCATGGTCTTACACTAAAAATCATAAAAGAGAAAACCAAAGGGCACCAAAAAGTGTGCAAAACACTATGAAAAGAGGATAAAAATACATCATGAGGAAGACCAGATCTTATATCTATTTTTACAATGCCAATCATGAGAAAAAGGGAAACCAAAAGACCCAAAAAAAGAAGGTCTAAGGTTTGTGAAAAGAGAGAACTATTGTAGAGGGTGAGACCCATGTAAGTATCCTGAAAAATGTGTTAGAAAGATAACATATAAAAATCATGAAAATAAGGGAAGGATTAAGCAAAATGCTTTTTGAGGAATTGTGCATTGGTGGGTTCTTTGAAAATATGACTTTTGGTTCGAAGGTGATAGGTACTTGGACCAAGAATATCTTTGACTAAATAAGGGTCCCACAATTTTTGGGCATATTTACCTTCTTTGTCATGATGTAGTCTAATTTAAGGATACGATCATCAACATTAAATGAGTAAAATTTAACTCATTTTTTATGTTTGGACATTTGGGCCTTGTATTGGTGAGTATGTTGTAAAGTAGAAAGATGATGCTCATCAAAGAGATCGAGAGCACGAAGATGAGCTTCACATAATTTTTCATCAGATATGATACCATGGAGAGATATATAGAGAAAGGGAATCTTGACTCATAATGGAAGGATTGATTCAAAACCATAGACTAGAGAGAATGACATTGCCCTAGTGGCAGTACATATGCTACTGTTATAGGCCCAAAGAGTAGGATATAGATGAAGGTGCCAGTTCGTGCAAGTTTCATGAATTGTCTTTTAGATAATTTTATTAAGAAATTTTTTTGTGGCCTTAGCTTGGCCATTACACTATGGATGATAGGGTGTGGAATTTTTTTGATTGATTTCAAATTTAACACAGAGTTGTTTGATGTATTTGTTTTTGAAATTACCACCATTGTTCGAAATGATAATATGAGGGACACCAAAATGATAAATGATTTGATTAAGGATGAATTTGGAGATGGTGGTATCGATGACATTAAAAATGGGCATAGCCTCGAACCATTAGGTAAAATATTTGTAAATATGATTATAAATACATTCCCATCTTGAGATCGAGGTAATTTTCCTATGAGTACTAACCCCTACATGGAGAATGGCTAGGAATATTTGATATTTTGAATCTTGACTAGAGGTCAATGCATTAAATCATTATGAATTTGGTAAGGAGTACACATTTTATAAAATTTGATGGAATATTTTTTAAAAGTGGGCCAAAAGTATCCCATACACAAGAATTTATGGGTTGTAGCATGTTTGCTATAGTGGCCATCATAAATTCCCCCATGTGCTTGTTCAAGGAGATGAGGAACCTCATCTTTCATAACACAAAAAAACAAGGTACCTTCAACATTTTGGTAATATATGATGCTATATATAAATCCATAATTAAAATATTGTTTGTGAATGTGAGTATTTTCATAGGAATTTAGGTTGGGAGGATAAGTTTGGTGGTCCAAAAATTGAATGATGTATTTGTACCATGGGTTTTGTCAAATGGTGACAACCTGAATGTGGTAGATTAGAAAACCATGTGGTTGAATAGATAATGAAGATTTTATTTTTTAGATAAGAAAAGTGATATCGGTGAGAACTTGGTGTAGATGAAAAAGAGATGATGAAGAAGCAAAGGAATCAACAATAGAATTTTGATCTTGAGGGATAGGCTCAATAGTGAAAGAAATGAAATATGTAGTGAGAGTAGTTGAAATTTGATGATAAGAAATGAGATTCTCACTTTTTTATTAGTAATCACCATTGACTTGGTGGAAAATGAGTTGGGAATCACCTAAGGCATGCAAGTATTAGATATGTAATTCAAGAGCAACTCTCATTCCTAAGATTAAACATTCATACTCTATCATGTTGTTAGTGATGCCAAATATTAAGCAAAAAGACAAAGGGATGATTTTACTAAGAGGGTTTATAAGAATACAACCTACCCTAGCTCTTTTAAAGCATTTAATACCATAAAAATGAAGGGTCCAAGTATCCTTATATAAATCAACATTAATTTAGGAAAGTTCTTTGATAACTACTTTTGATTTAGTAGTATCAGGGAGGATAGGAGATTCATTGAGATTACTTGCTTTGAGATCAACATTGAAGTTATGGAAGTCATCTTTAAGGGATATGGATTGATTGAGACCTTTAATATATAGGATATTATCATCAGGAAGACTATCTTGAAGGTGATCATTAGCAGGCATAGGAGCGGAAATAAGTTGATCAATGATGATTTGTCCTTTAATAGATTTTTGAGTAATAATCAAGAGACCAAATTCTATGATAAAGACCATCCACTTCCCAATTTTGTCTGTAGGAAGAAAGGCTTTGGAGAAGAAGTGATGAAGGGGATCAGAATGAATGATAATATAAGTGGTCTAATAAATCATATAATGTCAAAATTTTTCAACTGTAAAATATATGGTGAGGTAATCACATTCAAATTTTGTGTAACATTTCTCATAATCAATGAGGCCTTAGATGATGTAGTAGATGGCATGCTCTCTTAATGTATCATTTTATTAGGAAATCATTGCCCTAACTAATATGGGTGTGGAAAAAGTGTATAATATTAAAGGTTAATCATTGGAAGGAGGATGAAGAGTAGGTGGGTGAAGTAATGATTCTTTCATATTGTCAAATGCTTTTTGACATTGATCTTTCCATTCTAAAGCATTACCTTAAGAATAAAATTGATAGATTAGATACATTAAGAAATTTTAGAGATGAATCATCTAATTTTCCCAAATTTATCAAGATAGTGGAAATATATAGGATGGATCAAGGAATGGGTATGTTGACAATATCATTAATCTTGGCAGGGTCAACATCAATACCATAAAGAGAGACTAAAAGCCTATCAATTTTCCAGATGTGACATTGAAGACACATTTGTAAGGATTTAGTCTAACTTTGTAATTGAGAAGATGATCAAAGATGATGGCAAGATCAAAAAGATGAGTCTTGTGACATTTGGACTTAGTAATGAGGTTATCCACATAGGTTTCTATAATTTTATAGATAAGACTATGAAATATATGATTCATTGCTTATTGATAAGTAGCTCCATTTTTTTTGAGTTTTAAGGTAATTTTAACATAGAAATAAGTGCCCCATTTATTGGTAAAAGTTGGTTTATACTAGTATTTGGGGGAAATGTGAATTTGGTTATATCCTAATAAACTATCCATAAGAGATAACATTTTATAACCAGTGGTGGAATAGACAATGGCATATAGTGAAGGTAAAGGGAAATTTTCCTTGGGATAAGAAAGATTAAGATTGTGTAAATCAATGTAAATGTGAATGACCATGGTGACCTTTTCATAAATAGGGACTATGTTAGAGACCCATTTAGAATAGTCCACTAGTTTGATAAACTTAGCATTGAGAAGTTTGATAAATTTTTTATGACATAGGGTGGAGACTAAGGGTGGAAATTTATATTGCTTTTGATGCATAGGTTTAGCATAAATATAAGTGATGATATTATGCATCACAATGTTAGGGTAAATATTAGACATGTTCTCATAGGACCAAGTGAATATCTCATGATATTTATCAAAAAATAAACTAAAGTTATCATGTTCGGTTGGTGAGAGTTCAAAAGAGATGGTAATAGGTTGAGGGAATGATGGAGTACCATATTTAATATGATTACTTTATTTTATAACCATAGAATTTACATATTGGAAGTGGTATGGTGAATTAGGTAAATAAGAAATTGGATTAGCTTTATGGTCAATGCTATCAATGAAGTTGTTGAAACAAGGGGCTTTATTTTTGAAATTTCTAAGTTTGTGATGTTGCTAAAGAAGTTGAGGTTCTCAGGCATGAAGTAATTCAAGAATAGCTTCATCGCTAGGCAAAGTGGGAAGAGGACCATAATAATTGACATCTAATTTAAGATCAATAATTTGATTACCATGGCAATCATATTTATAATGTATCTGATAGACAACTGTGTCCTTGGCATCTAATGTAATCATTGGAGTAGGAGTTGATGGATTAGAAGGGATTGGTATAACATTAGTTTCTTTGATAGGGGAAGAATCAGATGTAATGATGGGATTTATAGGTGGTAGAGAAGATTCATGAATCTCTAGAGGTCTGGAAGGTAAGAGTTTTTCTACCACCCAAGGAGTATCAATAAGTGGAGAATTAATAAGAGGTACATGACCTTTGAGAGCTAATTCATAATCTATAGAAATGGTGTGAACACCTGATTAAAAGCATGTATTTGAGATAAAGTTTTATAATATTGTTAAACATCCAAGACTCAAGATTGAGCTTGGGCCATGATGTATTTATCATCATAAGTTGGAGAAATGGTACATGCTTGAGATTCAAGGGGAGTTTCAGAAGGTGAAATTCCAAGATTACTGGACTTTTGTGAAAACATGATTAAAATATCTTGGAATAATTTGGCCACTCCATACTCATTGCATGTGAAGTCATCTTTTGGTAAAGAAGGTTCCTAAGCATTGCATAGAGGGGAAAAATCAACGTTATCATCAATGAGAGGAATAATGTGATCACAAGGTAATAAAGGAGGATGCCACTCTAATATATAAGGAGGTAGCTTAGTAGTGTTGTAATTATGTTACAAGTCATTAGGTTCATTATCATCCCAATCAATAAGATTGAATTGTAAGTCTAAAGTAATGCTGATGAACTCAGATAAGGGAGAAATATTTATGGCAGGAATGGTAGGGATGTGATATTGATATTTTAGATTAGGAATTTGAATACTCCAAGGGTTGGGATCAGCTTCATGTTTATACCATTTTCCATTAGGTAAAAATTTGATGCATTGGCTACTAGAAGAAGTGATGGCCCTCATTATATGAGTACAAGGGCAACCAAGGTGTATGTTATAATATAAAAGCAAATCAAGGACCATAATTTTAGTTTGAATGGTCTTAGGTCCGATTCTAAAGGGAAGCCAATTACAACCTAGTGGCTTTTGATTAGTTTTATCAAATCCATAATAGGTGAGGCATTTTTGCTTGAGATGAACCTTATTATATCCAAGATGTTTGATACACCAAAAAGATGTCACTTTAATATTATAACCTTCATCAAATAAAAGTTTATGATAAGGGTAGCATTAATGGCTACATTAATGAATAGTGGTGGATCATCGATAGGAAAAAAATTTCATCATTAATCATGTCCTCTTTAAGAAATTCAATAGAAGGTTTAGAAGAAGGACAAATAGTTTCAATGGTATGCACATTGATAGGTTGAGTCTCAATAGAGGGTGGTTATTCATCTATATAAGATGGATCATAGATTTTTTATAATTATTGTATAAGGAACTTGTGAGGATAAGAGGAAGTATAGACTAACTCCATAAGTGGAATCTTGTAAGGCATAGAGTTAAGTTCTTCTTGAAAGTTCCAATGAGATTTAGAAGAACTAGTATGAGTTTTGTAAGGTAAGGTAGATTTTAAAATAATAGAAGTTATTGGGGGTTCAAAAGAAAGAGGTGGTTCCTAATGGGATTCTGAAGCTAAATTATTGGTTGTAGTATCTTTGAGAAGTTGTTCTTCTAAATATGGTTTCTTAGGTTTTGTGATGGGATATTTATGAGATGGTTTGTGATGATAATTAACCTTAGTTATGCTAACATATTGAGAATTATTGTAATATTGGTCATATTCAGCATCAATAACACAAACATCCTTGGTAGTTTGTTGATTATTAACTGTGTAATTTTTTTTTAGTTATTAGAAGAAGAAGCTTTGGAAGCTTGTCATTTTGAGAAGTAGTGTTTTACTCTTGATGATGAAGGTTGATCATGGATTCATGATTAAAGGAATCACCTAACATATAGGAGATAAAAAATTTAGTAAGCCATCGACAAGTTTCATGAGAGTGACCAATGTCGTCATGGAACCAACAAAATTGATTAGAGTCATATCATTTAGGATGATTATTATGATAAGTAAATGATTTAGAGGGAAGTAAGAATTATTTAATTTCACAGTGAGTGGTATGTGAGAATATGGGGGAGTGTCAGCTTTGGAAACTCATAGTTTTGTTTGAGGAGTATTTTTGGGGATGGCATTGGTAAAAGTTTGAAAATATCCTTTAAGGAATTTGGTATTAGGTTTGAATTGCTTCATGAGGAAGTCTTGAAATTTTTATTGGTCAAGAGCTTCATTAAGTGTTTGAGGAGAAGAATTTCAAACCTTATATTGAAGAGGAATTAAAATAGTTATAAAGAGTTTAAACAATTATTCATAAATCATGTTATGGTTGGCTTTATGGGCTAGAGATTTCCATATTTTGATAAAATCATGACCTGATTCGGTGAGAGATTGCTTAGCATTGATGAAATGGCTAAGGAAAATTTTAAGAAGATCATTATGTTGAAACTCTTTAACTAAAGGATTTAATAAAGCCTCAATTTTCCAAATGGAATGTTGGGGAAGTTGGTTAAACCATTCCAATACATCACCAGTGAAGGTTTTAACTAGAAGTTTAGTTGTGGTGAAAGTATTAGTTTGCATTCACTCTTTGTAAACATTACCGAAGGATTTTAGAAAGGATGCAGGGTCTTTAGTCCCATCATACTTGATAGTTGGAGATATATTACCCATATCAATGGACATGATGGAAGGAGCAAAATTCTCATTTTGGATGTTTTTAAGATTTTTGTTATTCATGATAGCTCGAGGAATAAAATTTCCTAAGGCATCTCTAAGAGGTGGAGATATAAATTTTGGATTGACTTGAGGATTGGGAGCCAGAGGTTGATTAGCCATATTGATCAAATGATGTTATAATTACATAATTTGAGAGGTGTTATAAGTTTTAATTATGTTCATTTGTTGTATGATGTATGCAAGAAGTTGAGTCATATCAATTAGTGGGTTGGTGTTTATAGGATAACTCCTTGAATTGGTATTAGGGGGAAGGTTATTGGAATGTGGATTACCCATGGGATTGTTGGATCCAAATTATGTTGGAAATCTTGAAGATGAGAATTGTATTGATAGGTATAAAAAGGATCATATCCACCTACTTCATCTTGAATTATGATTTGAACCATGCCATAATCCATAGATGAAGGAGGGGAATAGGTGATCCCAAAGTGAGGGTTTTCTTGGGAGGAAAAGAGAGGGAGAAATGAATATCCCATATAATGTCTAAATGGATTCAATTTGTCCAAGAAGATTTTAATAGGGGACTTCATGATGATTTTAAGAAATGAACAAAATGCTAAGGAAAGAAAAATAGAGAACTAAGTTGGAATCAAGGTCAGAAATAAGAGTACAGAGTTGAATAGGTCAACCTAGTACTACAAACTAGGAAAAAAATAGTCTGATAGAGATACAAGGTCAACTAGGTTGACCTAATACTATAACATGACTAGTAAGAGGGATACAAATTTGACAAAATCAATGTTTTATTATTTTAGGAAATTAGGTGTTTAATTCCTAAATAATAACTGTGTCTGAGCAATGTAAATTAGTGAATAATATGCTTTAATTAAAATATTGATTTATGTAAATAAATAATATTTTTGCCTTTTCTAAATATAGAAGGAAGTGAGAGAAAATAGAACTTCTCTTATTCTGGTTAATTCAAACTAAGACATGGCATGATACTAGAGGAGCAGGACTAGAAAATAGGTTGGAATAGGTTCTTAAACTTCATTTCTAGGTTGAACATGAGCATCAAAAGTGGACACCCTATTGTCCAATGTTGTATTCCTATTTTCGCACTATTGTCTTGGGGATGAAAGATTTATGGGTTTTGTTCAATAGGCCTGTGTTACCCTGTCTGTGAATTTTTGAGGCTTAGAAGCATATGGAGCTCATTGTGTGTCTAATTTAGTCTTCAAAACCCTTACAAGATATTTGTGCCTGAACTTGAATCCAATTTGGGAAAGAGAGAGAAGGGGTTAGTGTGTAAAGGATACAATAGATGCCCTTCACACCCTATATGTGGGCATGCTACCTACATACTAATACTCTGAAGAGGGATCAAGCTTATGTAGTTCTCTTATTGAAGTGATTAGTGAAATTATTTGTGATGTATGTAAATAGATGAAAAATTGGATGTACTTTGGATGACTAAGGATTGGTATGAGTGCTTGAATAGGCTTGTAATGCTCTTGGAAGGCTGTATGTAGAGAATAGGGAAGAGTACTTGAGTGTACTTGCTTGTATTCTTGGTTCTTTCTTATAAATGAGTGACAACCCTTCTAAATGGACTTTTAATGGAATTTTATAGGGTAATTAATGATTAATGAACTTGTATTAGGTTGATATGGAAAAAGATAAGGATTCAAAAAAATATGACTAATAGAGGTAAAAATGTACTTGGACAACAATGCCAAAAATAGGACACCCTAGGTTCCAACACTCGTATCCAATTTGGGCACTATTATCCTAAGGGGGTGAGACCTAGGGGGATAGATATATGACTAAAAGGGAAACCTAGGTTTGAAAGAGCTAAGTTTGAAAGGCTATGAATGACTAGGAATTAGTGAAAGAATAGTCTAGAAGGGTTATGGGAGCAAGAAGGAGGACCTGGGTTGGGTGTCATTAACCATGCCTAAGTCATCCAATTTTGAATTTTATATGACTAAATTTGCCCCCTTTTATTATAGTGATGTAACAAAGTGAAATACTAGAATAAAGGAAAAACTAAAGCATACCTAAACTTACATGTAAGGGAGAATCTCAAGAAGTCGTGTGATGATGGATGTGCATAGAGATAACACACTATGAAGTATGAATCTATTATGATGCTATATTGTGTTGGATTATGATGAGTATATGTTTAATCAAGAGTAATATCATGAATAGAGTTGAGTGCTCAATTCCTTGGAAGGTGGTTCAAGAATACAAAGGCTGGCCCTTTAGCTCCATCATCGTCAACTAAGTGAAGTTAATGAATCATGTGTGTGCTAATCTATGTTTGGACTATGTGTCCAATCCCTCTAAATAGGTGGCTCAAGAATACAAAGGCTAGTCATTTGGATCCATCATTACCTTGAAAAGTGAAGCTATGAAGTGATACCAATATAGAATAGATGTCATATAAAATCGCTCATGGAGCCCATGGATGTGCTAGAAATCTGACAATGTGGCATGGATAGCCTGAATGTATGTTAAAAACTAGGTCACTCTTGGACATTTTAAAAGATGGAGGTTAGGATTGTATGAAATCCAATCCAAAACTGATGTAATAGGCTTATATGAAAGCCAACTTGAAAACTTAGGTATTAAAAAAGTTAGACTTGTATGAAATTTCAACTCAAAAATGATGCCAACCACCTATAGATGGATTAAGGTACACAACTGCTGAGAATGCTTAGAATAAACTGAACTTAGAAATAAAATAAGATCAATGTGTTATGCACATTGCTCCCAATCACTAATGTCTCAAACATAGATTCTGATTTGGAAGTTATCCCAACTACCTAATCTAAACTAAAAGTGAGAACCATCATGTTGTGCATGATAACCCCCTATATCTAAGAAAACTATACTAAAATTTATGAATCTGACTAATCTAGAAGTGCAAAAATTATCCCTAAACTAAATTTTTTGCCTATTTCTAGAAAAAATGAGTGCTTTTTATAGATAAGAGCACCAAAATGTGGACACCCTTGTGTTTTGTGCTACTATCCATTTTTGAGGTTGTTGTCTGGTGTGAAAATTGGTTACTGATCTAGAACTGTCACTATTTTTCTACTCTATTTTGACCAGTTTGACCTTTGGATTTTATATTAAATAGTATAAAGGTTGTTTTTTCAACTGTTAGGAGCTTTGGTATCTATGATTAAAACCCCTATTTTATGCCCCCTCTTTTGAGGGTAGGAATGATGAACCTACAATGACTGCCCTTAGAAGGAAAGAGTCCTGCAAGTGTGTTAAGTTGTATAGATATATGATATATCATTTGATATTTGACAATATATTTCAAGATATAGCAATGTTTGTATTGATAGATTGTTAGATAAATAGGGGTGTGCCTAGATAGATATAAAAATGTGAAATCATGTGCAAATTATTAAATTATAAATGTTACATATTAGTTGTTAGCTATTAGTTGGATGGATGGAGCATGATGTCCATCATGGCATCTAAGAAAGCAAGGGAAATGCATGATATGGATCATGGCATTGCACACATTAAAAAACAAACAAGAAATCAAGTAAACAAGCAAGAAATAATAAGTAAACAAGGATGGCAAGGGGCCATGCAAATAAGGGACATGAGAACATGTCACTCAAACTAGAAAACAAGCATGGAAGGCATGTTCAAATGCCACATATAAATACAAATGAAATAAGCAAAGTTGGCACAAGGGCCATAGGCACATAGAAGAGTACAAGAAAAGGACATTGGAAAATGTTCTAAGGCATACACATGAATAGAAGTAAAGGACATTAGAAAATGTCCTAAGGCATAAGTAGGAGTCAAATAGGAATTTGAAAATACAATCGCACAAGCTATGCTAAGAAATGAGAGAAAGAATGTAATAATTGGAAAGATATAAACACATATAACTAATCAAAGAAAATGTTGAAGTATGGAAAACATGTGTAGTAAAAGATTAGGTATATTCTAAGAGATACTCAAGTGCTAGATACTAGTGAAATTCTTATATAATATTTTGTGTAAGCCATAAAGTAATGTACATCAACATGATAACTTAGAGTGTGTAGTGTAGGAATGACATAACCTAGATGGTGTAGTCATATAGAAGATGACCCTAGTGGGTATGTATATCAATGTGTGTCTCAATTGGAGAAGTAGGAGTGCCCCCTCAATGGGTAGAATGAAGTAATTAAGTAGCTGGATATCATTACACACACTCAAAGAAGATCAAGTGAAGAATGGTAATGTAGAAAAATTGACATATAATATCATGAAACAATAAATGTAAGTCATATCATGATAGTTTTAATATAAATCATGGATGATACATACAATCAAAGTTTTTTTAGTAGTTTTTTAGAAATATTTAAACTATGTACAATCAAGTAGGAGAGATTATGTACAATCAATGCTAAGAAGAAACTATGTATAAGCATGTATGTAAGGAAATATGTACGTGATAATATAAAAGACTAGGCTAGTGGGGGGAAGGGATCTAAAGATGGAGCCTACTATGGATGGAAATGAAGGAAAGGGCCATGACCATCATCAAATGCCTCAAGATCATCATCATAAGTATCATCATATGCTATAGATGCTATTTTTATTGTGTCATCATGATGAAGGTGAACCAAAGGTTACTTTGGTGGGGGAGATGCTGACTCCACTCTGGAATGTTTAGTCCTATTAATAGATGACTTTAGTGGAAGTGGTAGAGCTGGTGGTGGTGGTGTAGTTTTATTATTTTTTAGAATAATGGAGTTTTATTCCTAATTAATAAATAGGTCTAGTATAAAGTAAATTAGTGAATAATATGCTTTAATTAGCCTACTAATTTATGTAAATAGATAGTATTTTTGAGTTTTATAAATATAGGAAGATGTGAGAGAAAATAAAACTTAACTTATTCTGATTGATCCAGACTAAGACAAGCCCTGATACTGGAGTAACAAGATGAGAAAATAGGCTAGAACAAGTTCTTAAACTTAATTTTTGGGTTGGATAGGAGAACTAAAAGTGGACACCCTATTGTTCAGTGATATAGTCTTATTATGGTGCTATTTTCCATAATTTGAAAGATTTTTGGGTTCTATTTGGTAAGTATGTGTTACCCTATCTATGAAAATTTGAAGCTTAAAATCCCATGAAGATTGATATGTGTCTGATTTAGTCTTCAAAACCCTTAAGATATCTTTGTGTTTGATCTTAAATGGTAATTTTAGAAAGAGAGAGAAGGGGTTCATGTGTAAAGGATACATTGGATACACTTCACACCTCATGTGTGGGCATGCTACCTACATACCAATACTCTGAAGAGTGATAACCTAATGTAGTTCTCTCATTGCAGTGTTTGGTGCAATTATGTGTTATATAGGCAACTAGATATAAAAATAGATGTACTTTGGATGATTAGGTACTGGTATGAGTGCTTGAATAGGATTGAAATGCTCTTAGAAGGTTGTGTGTAGAGAATAGGGAAGAGTGCTTGAGTGTACTTGCTTGTATTCTTAGTTCTTTCTTGTAAATGAGTGTTAACCCTTCTAAATGGACTTTAATAACATTTAATATGGTAATATGACCATTAGAGGTAAAAATACACTTGGAAAATGGTGCCAAAAATAGGACACACTAGGTTTTAGTGCTCTCATCTAATTTGGGCACTATTCTCCTAAGTGGATGAGACTTGGGAAGATAGATCTAGGCTTGAAAGGGTTGCCTGGGTCTAAAGAGAGAATATAGAAGGCTAAAAATGGTTGGGAATTAGTGCAAGAATAGCCTAGAAGGGTTGTGGGAGCAAGAAGGAGGACCTATGGGTTGGGTGTCATTAACCATGCCTAAGTCATCCAATTTCATATTTTATATGACTACATTTCCCCCCCTTTATTCTAGTGATGTAGCAAAGCAAAATAATAGGATAAAGGAAAAAAATAAAGCATACTTGAAATTACTTATAAGGGAGAAGATCATGAAGTTGTGTGATGGTGGATGTGCATAAAGAGCACATTATGAAGTTTAAATCTGTTATGATGCTAGATTATGCTAGATTGTGTTGAATATATGTTGAATCAAGAGTAATATCATGAACGAAGATGAGTGTTCAATTCTCAAAAAGGTGGCTCAAGAATGAAAAGGTTATCCCTTTAGCTCCATCATCACCAACCAAGTTAATTTAATTAATTATACATGTGCTAATCTATGTTTTGACTATGTGTCCAATCACTCTAAATAGGTGGCTCAAGAATATAAAGGTTGGCCTTTTAGCTCCATTGTTTCCTTATGAATTGAAACTATGAAGTCATAATAGTATAGAATAGATGTCATATGAAATGGGTCATAGAGTCCATGGATGTGATAAATATATAACAATGTGGCATGGATAGCCTGAATGTATGTTAGAAACTAGGCCACTCTTGTCCATTTTGAATGATGGAGGTTAGGATTTTATGAAATCCACTCTAAAAATAATGTACTAGGCTTATATGAAAGCCAAATTGGGAAATAAATTATTCAAAAAGTTAAAATTATATGAAATTTCAACTCAAAAATGATGCCAACCACCTGTAGATAGATTAAGGCATGCAACTGCTGAGAATGCCTAGAATAATCTAAACTCAAAAATAAAAGAAGATCAATATGCTACACACATTGCCCCCTATCATTAATGTTTGGAACATGGATTTTGATCTAGAAGTTATTCCAACTTCCTAATCTAAAATAAAATCTAGAACCATCATTCCATGCATGATAATCCCCTATATCTAAGAAAACTATATTGAAACTATTGAATTTGACTAATCTGGAAGTGTAAAAACTATTCTTGAACTAAATTTTTTTCTTGTTTATAGAAAACTTGAGTGTTTTTATACTTGGATAGGAGTGAAAAAATGTAGACACCCCTATGTTTGGAACCATTTTCCATTTTTGGTACTATTTTCTGGTGTGCAAATTGGTTATTGATATAGAATTGTCATTATTTTTCTATTATATTTTGATTAGTTTGACCTCTAGATTCTATACTAAGTGGTCTGAATGTTGTTGTTTCAACTATTAGGAGCTTTGGTCTCTATGATAAAAAACCCTTGTTTGAAGCCTCCTCTTGTGAGGGTAGGAATGATGAACCTATAATGACTACCCTCAGAAGAAAAGAGTCTTACAAATGTGTTAAGCTGTATAGATTTATGATATAACATTTGATATTTGACAATATGTTTCAAGATATAACAATGTTTGTATTGATAAATTTTTACATCAACAAAGGTATGCCTAGACAAATATAATAATGTGAAAGTATGTGTAAATTATTGAACTATAAATGTCACATATTAGTTTTTAGTTGGAGGGATGGAGAATGATGTCCATCATGACATCCAAGAAGACAAGGGAAATTCATGATATGGATCATGGCATTGCACACATTGAAAATCAAATTAACAATCAAGAAAACAAGAAAGAAGTATAAAAGTATGGCCAAGGGGCCATTCAAACAAGGGACATGGGTACATGTCACTCAAACTAAAAAAAATCATGGAAGGCATGTTTAAATGCCACATACATATAAATGAAATAAGCAAAGTTGGCACAAGGTCCACAAGCACATAGAAGAGTACAAGCAAAGGACATTGGAAAATGTCCTAAGGCACACACATGAATAGAAGCAAAGAACATTAGAAAATTTCCTAAGGCATAAGCAGGAGTCAAATAGGAATTGGAAAATGCAATCACACAAGCTATGCTAACCAAGTAGATAAATTAGGTAATAAATGGAAAGATACATGCACATCTAATTAATCAAAGAAAATGTGAAAGTATGAAAAACATGTGTAGTAAAATACTATGTATATGCTAAGAGATACACAAGTACTAGATAATAGTGAAATGTTGATATAATATTCTATGTAAGTTATAGAGAAATGTACATCAGCATGGTAACTTAGAGTGTGTACTGTAGGAATGACATAACCTGGATAGTGTAGTCATGTAGAAGATGCCCCCAGTGGGTATGTCTATCAATGTATTCTTGATTGTAGAATTAGGAGTGCCCCCTCAATGGATAGAATGAATTAATCAAGTAGTTGTGTGTCACTGCACACACTCAAAGAAGATCAAGTGAAACATGGTAATGTAGAAAAATTGACATACAATAGCATGAAATAAAAAATGTAAGTCCTAACATGATAGTAGTAATGTAAAGCATGGATGATGCATACAATCAGAATGTTTTTGGTATTTTTGATATGTTTTGAATGTTTTTGTATTTTTTTAGAAATATTTAAACTAAGTACAATCAAGAAAGAGAGATTATGTACAATCAATGCTGAGAATAAACTATGTACGAGCATGCAGGTAAAGTAATATATACATGATAATATAAAAGACTAGGCTGGTGGGGGGAAGGGATCCAAAGATGGAGCTTACTAGGGATGGAAATGGAGGAAAGGGTTGTATCCATCATCAAATTCCTCAAAATCATTATCATAAGTATCATTATATGATGTAGTTGTTGTGTTTATGGTGTCATCGTGCTAAAGGTGAACTGAAGGTTGCTATAGTGGGGGAGATGCTAACTCTGCTCTAGGATGTTTAATCCTACTAGTATATGACTTTAGTGGATGTGGTGGAGCTAGTTATACTGGTGGTGATATAATATAAATAATGCATCAATCATGTATTTTATCTAGTCTCTAATGTAAAATTGTACATGGGTTTTTATCATGGCCTATAATCCTATGAAAAATACAAAATGGGGAACCATCCTGATGTGACAATCTACCAATAAATCTATGTCATATTTTAGGTAAGGTGATCAATCCATGATCAAGTAATATTTTCAACATAAAATATGGTTGATGTTGTGTGATACCTATTTTAATATAAATAAATAGATTTATATCAATGAAGTAATCATGTGAACTCTATGTGCCAAGTGATTTGTCTATAGCCATGAGTGTGGAACATATCTTGAGAGTGTAGTGTGAGATGATAAAAGTGATGTAAGATGTGGGATGAGATATCTAGAGTCATCTTGGTACTCTCCTTGGCTGACTGGTGTAAAGCTCAATCCACACAAATAGTCATCTATGAGTGTGGGTGTTGTATTATCATTTGAAGAAGCTTGTGAATTTGTATCAACATCATGTACATATGGTAACTCAGAATTTACCCCAAGGGGTAACTATGCTATAGGAGTCTCCTCAGCTGTAATAGTAGAAGAAGATGTTGCTACCAAAATATCTATAATAGATGGAGTAACTATGGAATCAACTAGAATTATTGGTGCTACTATCAGTGGTGGTAGATGTGTAACATGTGTCAAAACTATGATCAATGAAGTAGTTAGAATGGATGAAGTTGATATGATTGGTGAAAGAGTTGGTGTTGATTATGTGTTTTTAAGTGGAGTAGTGTGGGAAGTGATAGTCTCACCAAATGTATATGTATGTATTCTATCAAGAGAAATGCTATGAAGTGGTGGTTTTACTATGAGATGGTGTCCCATCTGATGAAATAGTCAAAGATGACTCTATAAGTTGACAATATTTGAATGGCTACTTATTTTTAAGACATGTGTATAGATATCCCTCATGGAAAAACTTAATAAATCAATGAAGAATGGATGGGATACACCTATGGTATATATCCAAGGTCATCTGAGCAAAAGACTATAGTGAAGTAGACCTAGCATGACCTAAAACTATGTTGGGAGGGTTTTTGGGCCCACCATGATATCTAAAGTAATAGTACCTAATGTCTATCATGGTATATCATCGAACCCTCAGATGTTATTATATACTTTTTGCAATGATACCAAATCTACACCTATGGCTTGTAAGAATGTTTTATTACATAAATTTATTTTGGAACCACTATCAACAATAACTCTCTTGACTACGTTGGTTTTGACTTGTACTTATATGAATAGTGGCAAATTTTGATCAATAATTATCAAAGAAGGCATGCCCTCACTATCAAAATAAATCACATCTTCTATGGTTTTTAAAGTGTTGACTGCTGATGTAAAATAAGAAGGTTTCAAATCAATAGGTAGAGAAGTTTGAGTGAGTGCCTGATAAAGAATGTCCTTTAGTAAATTAGCTTTATGAAGTAGTTCTAACATGGAAATTTTAGCTAGAGTGTTCCAAAATTGATCAACAATGTCACATGCCTTGTGTAAATATGCTTCTATGGGTGGGTTGGACTTGGGATGGGTTGGAATAATAGGGTGATGGAGCTCCTGAGTAGGTGGAGGAGGCATAGTAACATGTCAAGTAATAGATCTAACTACAATATCTAAAATTAATATAGGAGTAGTAGTAACTATGGGAGGAGAGCAAATATAATCGATGGGTTGAGGAGGTGGAGGGACAAAGGGTATCAATTGGGCTCTCTAGTGAAATGTAGTTACTTGGGGAAGAGTGGAATAGACCATGCGACATGACTCAATATAGGGAAGGGGATCCAAGGGAGGTGATGTAGGAGATGGATCAAAATAGTTAATGATAAATTGCTTAACATCATCCCATGTAATGAAAAATAAACATGAAATGCAAAGAATAAAACTTTGTACTACTATATGATAAACTTCATCATTCATATACATGATAGGACCTATTATGGTTCCCTGATTATTTGCAATAAATATAAGAAAAAATTGTAAATAAAAGAACATCATTTTTACAATTTAGCGAGAGATGTAAGGTGATATTGCAAGAAGCAAAGAGGTGCTAGTATATACAACTAAATATTTTTTTATAAATACTTGTGCAAAATATTATGAATTGTTAATGTTGAAATTAATTTTTTGAGTTTGATATGCAACTAAAATTTTAGAAAATGATGTGAAAAGTACTAAAAAATAATTGAGAGTTTAGTTGATAGAACGAGGGTTTTGAATGATTTTTTTCAAGAGTAATGTAATAATTTGAAAATTTTAGAGAAATTGGTAGAATTTTGCTTGAAAAATTTAGTAATAATTAGAAAATATTTCTAAAATTAGCAATATATTTTTCCTAGTGTTTTGAATATATTTGTATGCAAAAAGGACCTAGTATGTGCAAAATAGGGTTTGAACAAAATATGTGATATTTTTTCAATTAATTGGTAGATTTTTTATTTTTAAATTCAATAAAAATCAATAAATTATGGAAAAAAATTAGAAATAATTATCCCTAGGATTTCTAGGGTTTTGTGCAAAAATTCAAAGTCAGGTTCACCAAATGTTTTATTATTTTAGGAAATTAGGTGTTTAATTATTAAATAATAAATGAGTCTAAGAAATGTAAATAAATGAATAATATTATTTAATTAACCTTATAATTTGTGTAAATATATATTATTTTTAACTTGTCTAAATATAGCAAGAAGTGAGAGAAAATAGAACTTAGCTTATTCTAGTTGATTTGGACTATGACAAGAACTAATAATAGAGCAGTAAGACTAGAAAATAGGTTAGAAAAGGTTCTTGAACTTCATTTTTTGGTTGGATAGGAGCGTCAAAAGTGGACACCCTACTTTATGATATTATAGACCTATTCCAACACTATTGTCCTAAGGTTGAAAGCTTTCTAGGTTCTATTTGGTAGGCCTGTGTTACCCTATCTATGAATTTTTGAGGCTTAAAAGCCTACAAAGCTCATTATGTGTTTTATTTAGTCTTCAAAACCCTTAGGAACTCTTTATGCTTGAGCTTGAATGGTAACTTGGGAAAGAGAGAGAAGGGGTTAGTTTGTAAAGGATACACTTGACATTCTACACACCCCATGTGTGGGCATGCTTCCTACATACCAATACTCTGAAGAGGGATCAATCTAATGTAGTTATCCCATTGAAGTGCTTGGTGAAATTATGTGTGATGTATGAAATTAAATGTAAAACTAGATGTACTTTGGATGACTAGGGACTGGTATGAGTGCTTGAATAGGATTGAAATGCTCTTGGAAAGCTATATGCAGAGAATAGGGAACAATGCTTGAGTGTACTTGCTTATATTCTTTCTTATTTTTTGTAAATGAGTGCCAACATTTATAAATGGACTTTAGATGGAATTTTATAGGGTAATTAATGATCATGGGTTAAATGAACTTGTATTAGGCTGACAATGAAAAAGATATGGATTTAGGAAAATTTGATCATTAGAGGTAAAAATGCACTTGGATAACAATGATGGAAATATGACACCCTAGGTTCTAGTGCTCCTATCTAATTTGGGTGATATTTTCCTAAGGAAATGAGACCTAGAGGGATATATCTATGCCTAAAAGAGCTACCTAGGTTTGAAAGAGCTAATTTTGGAAGGCCATAGATGATTGGGAATTAGTGAAATAATATCCTAGAAGGGTTGTGGGAGAAAGGAGGACCTATGGGTTGGGTTTCATTAGCCATGCCTAAGTCATCCAATTTAACATTTTATTCTCTCATAGAAGTGCTTGGTGCAATTTTGTGTGATGTATGCAATTAGATGCAAAATTAGATTTACTTTGGGATGACTAGAGACTGGTATGAGTTCTTGAATAGGCTTGAAATTCTCTTGGAAGGTTGTATGCAAAGAATATGCAAGAATTATTGAGTGTACTTGCTTGTATTATTTATTATTTCTTTTAAATGAGTGTCAACACTTTTAAATGGAATTTGAATGGCCTTTTATAAGGTAATTAATAATTATGGGTTAAATGAACTTGTATTAGGTTGACAAGGAAAACGATAAGGATTCAAGAAAATTTGATCATTAGAGGTAAAAATGCACTTAGACAATAGCACTAGAAATAAGACACCCTGGGTTCCAATGCTCTTGTCTAGTTTAGGAATTACTATTATAAGGGGATGAGATTGAGGGGGATAGATCTAGGCTTGAAAGGGATGCCTAGATTTGAAAGAGCTAAGTCTAGAAGGCTACACATGATTGGGAATTAGTGAAAGAATAGCCTAGAAGGATTGTGGTAGTAATAAGGATGACCTATGGGTTGGGTGTCATTATCCATGCCTAAGTCATCCAATTTTACATTTTATATGACTAAAATCTACTTAGTACTGTAACTTGGAAAAAAGATAGTCTATTAAGAGACTGTGTCAAACAAAATGACAATGTACTGAAAATAGGAAAAGATTTTGCAATTTAATTTGAAATAATAAGTGAAAGTAAGCACATAAACAATTGGATCAAAGATAATGTTAAATTATGGAACATAACATAAAACCTTGCACCATCACTAGATAATGCATGTTTTTATAGTACAATATACAGTGAGAAAAGAGCAAGTAGTCAAGTGAAAATTAAATTCTAGTTAAGTGGTCACCTTGAATGTTAGATTATTATAAAGTGTTATTTTAAGTGTGATAGGGAAGTTGGCTGAAAGTAGGAAACTAGAAAGTAATTTATGGATGGTTTCAAGACATTTAGGCTGAAAGGGATCTATTTTAGTAATAGTAATGGCTTGGTATTGGGGCCTACCCCCTCACTTCATAATCCCATAATGATAAGGGTATTAGGTGCTTTGCCAATATATACCATTAACTACATGTTTATTCTTGTCTAGAAAACCAAGTCAGCTTCCCCCTTGGTGATGAAATCCAAGTAGGTAGGCCTTGGGTAGACAAATGTTTAAATGTGTTTTGAAATTATATGATTTGGTAGTGTGTTTAAGAAAGATAAAAATAATGCAAATAAATGGTATATTAAAAATCAACCTAATTAGACTATGTGATCTACTCTAAGCATGAAAATAACTAAAAATAAAGTGTGCATTAATTACTAGCATATAATTGTTAATTTATAATTTAAGCATGATACAGAGTTGGTTCAAATGAAACTATATGTAAACATTGAAAAAAAAATTAGACATGGTCACAACTATATTACAAAAGTGATATTCCTTAAGAACTAAGTCAACTAGGTTGACCTAGTCTTTTAGATAGAAGATAGACTATAGATCTAGGTCAACTAGATTGACCTACTTTATTGTAGGATTGTAGTTTTGTAGACTACAAAATTTGTAAAATAGACTTATAATGAAGAACTAAATTTAAAGAGAGAGAAATAAAGGAACCTTGGTGGGTTGGAAGATGCTAAGATCTGTGAAATTTTTGTTAAAGTTCCTTAAATTCTATTTTCAAGTTATGCCAACTGTGTCAACTAAGTCAACTTAGTTTTATAATTAATTATTTGTTGAAGACTATATAAGATGATTGAGTCAACTTGGTTTGTTATCTAGAAGCTAAATGTGATAGTAAGTGGACTTGAATCACTTAGTTTGTTGTTCTGGAGATAAATAAGAGACTACATTGACCTATTCAACATAGTCCATTGTCAAGAATTGAATAAGAGTATAGTGTCAACTTGTTTGATCCAATAACCAATATCTGATGAAGACCTACACAAAAAAAATAGTCATTTTGATGTGATTATTTGTTAAACCTACACATAGAAGTTGGAAACTATACTAGTCTGGTTGACCTAGTATCATAAATATAAAAAAATAAAAAAAATGATAGAAATGAAAAGTGTGAAAGAAAACCTGCAAGGGTTAGGTTCACATTGAGTTCACCAAAATGCATGCAATCATAAATGTATTAGATCCAAAAATCAATCCTAGCTTAGAGAAGATAGATCTTAATTACACTTTTGATTGGGGATATATTAGATAATTGGGAACATGACCAATATAGATCTACTAGACCTAATTAGGGGATCTCTTACCATAATAAAATCACTAGGGAGGGTTCCAAAGCCTTTAGTCAAGTAAAACTATGTAATAACCCTAACTAAGTCACTGTGTTTTCATATTCACTATATTAATAACAAGTAAAACAAAGAAATATAATCTAGTGCTCATCAAATCTTATGGAACAAAGTGGGGGTTAGTAAACAAATAAATTAAACATGCATAAGAGAATCCTAATTAAGATATGTATAGGTAAAACCCTAATGTAATGGAGAAGAAGAGTAATATTATTCAAAAGTTATTACTTATGCTACTTTTATCTACTAAAGAGAGGATCAAAGTTAGATATACTTAACTAAAAGAAAAACCCATAGAAACTCAATCTCTCCCTTGGATAAAGGTTCTTTGTAATAGGTTGTGGTTCATAAGGGTCACTAAAAAAGGCGAAAACATCCAAGAATTCTCCACAAGACTAGATTCTTCTCCAAGTAGAAACCTTAAGCTATGACTCCTCAAGTAGAATTGTGGAAGAGTAGATTGTAAAGAAGCACAAACGCATAATAACTCTTAATGTTTCTCAAATAATGGTAAAATGGATATGTTTATATATGTATATTTAACTCTAAATCTTTTTGAAATTTTTGGCTGACAGGGTTAACCCAGTTGACCTAGTATCATTATTGAGAAAAACTCATTAGGTCATGGACTAGGTTGGCCAAGAGCCAACCTAAACCCTAAATAAGTTTTGCCAATAAGACTACAAGGTCGACACAACCAACATAGTCATGTGAACTATAAAATTAGGTTTTTAGTTAGGAAAAGGGATAATGAAGGTGGAAAATTACTAGTGGATTGTGCAAAATAGGAGACAAAGCTTAGGGGAATGTTTTTAGGAGTTGGTTGAATTGGTAATAAGTGGAAATAAAGGACAATAATCCTATGAAGCACTAATAATATACCCACCCCTTTATTGATGCACCAATTAGGGTGTGCACTTAGAGAGATTAAGACTTGATGGGTTCCTGCAAGATAGAAAGCATCAGTAATTGATAGAGTTTGAAAATATTATTTGTATACAAAAATTAGATTGGATATGGATATGGAATAATAACCTTATTATAGAAACTTTACCTTTATAAAAATAGATGTGACCACCTGGATGTTTATGGGTTCTATGTCACCTTCACTTTGGTGCATGCAGATTTAGGTTATGGAATATCATTCATTACCAAATAGAAAATCCCTAGTTATTCATCTTCACATTAGTTGTAGGAAAAATGGGTTAGTGGGTGTATAGTGTCAAGCTTCCCTAAATAACCCTATGTTTTAGATTAAGGTAAAAATAGGTTTTGAAGGGGCCTCAAAACCCTTTACATCAAAAATAAAGATAAACCATTAAGCACAACAAGGTTTAAAAAAACCTAAAACTAGTAAAACAACAAAACTAGGTTTTTCATGGACCTACTACCAACAGATGTGACCAGATAAAACTTTCTTCAAAACACTGGAACTTGGAAATTTAACAGACTAGAACAGTAGCCTAAAAAACCTCCCAAGCCAGTAACCAGTAAACTAGACAAGCAACCAATTTACCTACATAAAAAACCAGTCAGCATAAGGGAACATTAGATTTTCCTTTAGAATTAAGATTTTCCTTACGTGACTAAAGGTTCTTATCTAGAGGGGGAATCGAAGGCTTAGACTTATTCCTCTTAATAGCTGTCCATCCATCCTCTAACTTTTCTACCTCAGCAACCCATACCTTAGAAGACAAAGACCCTTGTAGCCCAGGGGACACTGACACTGCAACAAACTCCCTGTGAGAATCAGATGATGTCTGGCTCCTAGGGTGATCCTTAAAAGTAGGGGAAGAGACTAATACCTCCTCCACCACTGACTTAGAAAGATCATTAACCATAGTCTCCAAAGGAACTTCAAAGGCATGTTTCAACAAAGAATCCTCCATAACCATTGGCTCGAAGTGAACACTATCCTCAGTCTCTGAATTAGTTGAAGCTTCCAAGGGATTTTTAACCATGTAATGCTTAGAGGAGGCCTCAGCCCACCAAGAAGGTGGTCGCCTAGATTTGGATTTCTTAGTGGTACAATGAGCAGCAATATGACCCGTCAGGTGGCACTTCCTACAATGAAAAGGGATACCCTCAAAATCCAACATTTGTGTCCAAGTACCCCTTAGGGAATCCAAGAAAATCACCTCAAGAAGGCCCTTAAAAACATCAAGATCTACTAAAAAGTGTGCACAGGTCAAATGGTAGATACCCAAAGTTTCTGCATCCACATATAAGAAGTCCCCAATAGCATTTCTAGTAGTTTCAAAAATCAAATCATGCCAAAGATGTATTGGAAGATTAGGGAGCCAGACCCAGATAGGGAACTTATTAAAGGATTCTAAGAGAGGATCAAAATCCTTGTACCATGGCTTGGCCATTAGTGGATATCTTCCCTGCCAAGAAAAATTATTGTGACACAAAATAATCTTCCTGTCCTTGAAGCTTTGGAACTTTACTATAACAAAACATTTAACACATGGGAAGATATTGACACTTTTTTCAATAAGTGGCATCCAGTTCTTGGAGATCCAACCATGTAGATCTGCAAGAGAGGGCCAAAAACCATGGAAGCAAAAAATAGCAGCAAGAGAGGAAAACTCTTCTGCCATTTGGAAGATGTCTTCAACTGATTCAGGATCTAGAGTTACCCTAATAGGCTCTAAAGCACTTATAGGCAATACGTGAGAAGTCCCAGATGAGGCATGAGGAATAGCGTCATGTAATCCGTATTCAAATGCAGCCACATCAACAAAATTCCTTCCCCCAGAACCAAGACCTGAACCAGGAGCAGGAGATCCATAAGCCAAACGTGGGGCATTAGGAAGAGAACCCCCAGCCACAGAAGAAATCCTATGTTAATGAGTGTTAATGAGTGTTACCTACATAGATAATACTTTGAAGAGGGCCTCAAAATTATTTAGTTCTCCCATACATGTTGGCTTATGTATGAATTATGCAATATGTTATGAGCAAGCACAAGAATGACCTAGCTTGTAATTTAGATATTGTGGCTCATGGAATGTTCCTTAAGTAATTTAGACTTGTAGATGTATTTTCCCTATGATTGATATGAAAATAGGAGAAAATAGGGAATTTTTGATTTCTTACATACTTTATAGAATGCTTTTAGTAAATTTTCCTAGTATTTTTTAGGTGGTAAATGAATGTGGATTGATTCTATATTTATACCAATCCATTTGGAAAATATATTTCACTAAGTCACCTAGGCCAATCATAAGAATACATCTCATTTGTAAATTATATGACTTTAGGGAATTGGACACTTGCATTAGGATAGAAAACTTGTGTTGACATAAGTGTTTAACTAGGACATAATTGTCTAGGTAGTTGTAAAATAGACACATTTCCAAAACTCATAGAGATGGAAGATAAGCAAGTATATAACATTCTAGGCAAGATAGAAGGCCCAGGTCATCAGAATAACATTGGTTAGATTAAGAGATAAGAAATTAGGCACATAAATATAATGTATGAGATCCTTTTGGGAATAGGAAAGGTCTATAATCTGAAGGTACATCCATAATATGCAGTTTCCAAGTGTATAAGGCTAAGGTGTTATATAATTTAAAAATAATGTCTACATTTATCCCCCCTTTAATTTAGTAATAAAATTGATAGTTTAAAGGAAAAATAATGTGTACCTGAGTGTATATAACATGCATTGCCTTTGCTTGAGTCTAACTTGAGTGATTTTTTAGTGTCTCACCTACAATCAAGAACATGTTATAATATATAATAAGTGCATATAATATAAAATCGATAGCATTGAAATGATTGAAATTGAAGGAGAGAAGGGTTTAGGAGTACACTTGTGTATCAATGTAACTATTTTTCCTTTTAATAAATTGATTTGAAATAAGTATCATTATAAATCATTAAAATTGAGATTAAGACAAATATAAAATATGGAAAGTACATATATCTTAAGATATAGATATATCAAAGGACACACTCCCCCAATCTTGGATAAAAATGTGAGTTACCACTCAAGAGTTGAGATTAGCTCAATCGTGTAACCCAATCATACTTATAACATGGTAAGTATGAGTGAATCAAGTACAATCACACTATAAAACTAGTGAGAATGGATTATATAATCAAATCCAACCTATAAAATTTGAAATATTAAGTGATTTAATCACCTCAAACATACTAAAATGTGAACCAACTATTGTAGTATACTGGCTCAATACAGTCCATAACAATTTAACCTAGTGGGTGGTGATAGTCATTGCAAGAATTTAAAATCTAATATTAATTTGATTTTGTAATATTAGGCTTACATTACATATCAAATTGACCTTATATATGTATCATATTGAAATTATGTATAATAATGGTACCAATATATATATATATATATATATATATATATATATATATATATACAATGAATGTGTATATGAATCATATAATTATGAACTTGGCCAATTTGAAACTATGTAAGTGTGGAGAAAATGTTTCCAAAACATTCCTCCACTATAATCTAAAATAGAAAACTAATGTAAGTGGAAATGTGGAGGACATGTTTCTAAAACATGCCCCCACTATAATCTGGGTATGCTAAATACTTGTGTGGAGAACATGTTTATAAGACATGCTTCCACTAAAATACAAGTGTTTGAAGAAAAGTGTTAGTCATGCCTCTATGACATGGCCCCATTGATATGCCCCAGTTTGAAGTGAGGGTAATTAGAAACTAATAGTTACCTTACTTTGAAAGTATAGATAACCATGTAAATTATGAATATAAAAAGTAGCATATATAAATAACATGTCTAGATAAATATATAATTAAATCATGAAGAATGTGATCACACCAAGTCCTAAGATGTATGATGCAGATTATGACAACATATAGATAATAAAAATACAAGTTCAACAAACAATGAATCCCACACACAAGATAACTCAATAAGGAAATCAAGAGACAAAGGTCCAAGGATCTCATATGTCACATAATCAAAGGGATTTGACTTATTCAAATATCCACAAAGTAAGAAATGACATATTCAAATTTAAACATATAATAAATGAAGACATATTCAAATGTCAAAGTGGAAAACAAAGGCATGTGGGTTGAAAACAATGATACATATTCAAATGATCAAATAATAAATATAATAGAAAAGAAAGACACTCAAGGAAGTGCATAAATGTAGGCATGAGAAACCAACATAAACATATCATCCTAGTCCTTGGATATATGTGTTAAAAAAATGTTAAGTACATAGCATATCAAGTACACTATAAAATATATAAGCATGAATAAAGACATGTGTAAATACATATATGATATCAAACATGATAATGTAAAATGACTATTTAATGATATAAAATGTATGTATCATGATCAAGGAGGTGGATTCACCCAACATCCTAGTGATATGAGTAGAGGGAAATCCCAACATCTAAAAGTGCATAGATCATGTATCTTTATATTCCTATATCACACTCAAAATATGTGTGAAACACATGTATACATATGAAATATTTATATGTCATATACCAACATGAAACCAACAACATATATGCCAAGGCAATAATAGGACATATAAATATTAAACATATTTATGGATTTTTGAAGTTTTTGTGTTTTTTTTATATTTTTTGAATTTGTGAAAGGAAAAGATTGTAATATGATCTCATCCAATGGATGTTCATAAATGTCTTCCCAATGTGAACCTAATGTAATAAAATAATGATGCTTCTTAGGATCATTCATAGGTGCAATATTAGTCACTATTATATGTGATGCTCTGGGAATGTAAAATAACACTTTTTGGTTGTGAAGAAAAAATAGTAAGAGTAGGGGTTTGTGAAACCCATTATTGAGTGTCTATGGTTTGTTTGGAACAAGAATAATAGGAACATGTGTAGGTTATTTGGATATATAAATATGGTGTCTAGTAGATGAGGATTATGTGGAACCCATTATGGATATCTAATGCAATGATCTCTCAAGTACTAGTCACCTAGTAAAGGGAATTACCTGTTTCTTAACCTTTTGCATAATATTAACCGTATAAGGTTTGATAATTAACTTCATGAGAATAAATTTATCTTGACCAAGAGAATTTTCATATGGAATTATAGGAACTATAATTACTCAACCTATCATGATTGTATTTAACACATCCACGTACTATATAAGGTACTGCTCAAAGTTTATGTATCCAACGACATCCCAATAACATATCAAGGACACCTGTGGAAGGTATAATTGATAAGGTAGTAACCACATGGACATGACTCACTTGTAAAGATAATTAAATCTCACCAAGAACCTATTTTGAGATCCCATAAAATATTATAACTGATATGGTCTAAGGATGAAAATAATGATTTATATTTAACACAAATGCATAATTAATTTCATGGTAAAAACATTCACACTTGCACCATTATCAATCATAAAACTATGTATAGGTTGGTGGTCATGGTGTGCTCGAATGAATAAGGAATGAATATCAGTGTCATCATCCCTAATCTCACTATCATCAAAGTTAAAGGAGGTTGTTTGAACCATAGGAGGTGTATGTCATGTATAGGTACCAATAATACTATCCAATGGGTGATCATGATGAAATGGAGGAGGTTACACATTATATTCCATTTACACTTATGGATCCTTATTTGAATTATCTTACAAAGGATTGTTAAATATTTTTTGATTGTGGTGGTCACCATATCTAGAGGATCATCAAATTTAATCTTTTGGTCATCGATGAGGTCTTAGATCTTATGCTTCTAGGTAAAGCATCAATTCATATAATGCCCAAGGCCTTGGTGATAGTCATAATATGCATTCACATCATACCCTTTGGGTAACTACTCATATCAACCTCTATAAGATGAGGGAGAGATATAATATGACACTATACAAGACATAGGAGTAATGAAGTGGGAGACTTAGGTAAGAATGTATATTATCTCCATGGTGAATTAGATAAGACAATCTGATTAAGTTGTTGTGAACCAAATTAACTATGGTGATTGTTTCTTTTTTAAGCTCTTTAGTTTTGACTTTATAAATTATTTAATAGTAAACTTGGTATTATATGTAGAATTAGTTGGTGTATTTTTTACATAATTAAGTTTGTTCAATGATATAAGTTTCATTTCATAATCATGAACAATGTAGCATAAGTCATCAAAATATTTGAATAAGGAACAATCAAACTTTCCTTGAAAATATATTAAATCTCTTTATCTACCATTGGAATGGTTATTTTAGCTAGAATTTTTTTTTTACCTTAAGATGTATTCATTGGTTCCTTGTTTTATTTTTTCAATTTGGGCATATGAAAGATTTTTAGTAATGTTAATATATAAGTGTGCCAAAAATTATCTACAAGGGGTTTGAAGGCATTTATTTATTGAGTTAGTAAATTAAATAAACATATCAGAGCATGATGCTCAAGGCTTATAGTAAATAATTTGGTTAAAATTTTATCATTAGTGGAATAATAAAGGCATGCCACATACAAATATTGAATATTTTATTTAGGATCACCATTGCCATCATAAAATGTGAAATTCAATGCAAATTTTTTTTTGTCAACAGGTGCAAAGATATATCTAGTGTAAGAGGACTATGCAACACCTCTTTTGAATAAATAACATAAGTATATTTCATAGAATTTTTTTCAATATTTATAACCTTAGTTTGTAAAAGTTTTATAGTTTGGACAAGATCTTTCACCTCTTGGTCTTTTAGTTTGGATATTTGAGAAGTCACCTAAGGAGGTGTAATCATAGGTTAGGTAGACATAGGCATTGAAACTAGTATTTGAGTTGAAGAATTTTGGTTTCCCATGTAAGATGTGTCAAAATTAGTTTCGAGGAATAAAGGTTGAAATACATATCTTGTGCCCCCATTAGAAGTATGAAGCGGTAATGTGCTCAAGGGAAGGGTTTTTGTTATACGGGAATGACTCATAGATCAAATTACATGATCAATAGATGGACCTACTTTTGTATATGTGATTTTTGATTTTCTAATACGATTCTTAGTATTTAATCAATATATTTAAGGTTTTGATGAATACACTTATAAAACAATGCAATTGCTTATACATCCTCATGATTTATTTGCTCATGTTCATTGGTTTCATTACACTAATGGTTTTCATTATTAGAATATTATTCTATGATAACCTCATCATCATGTTTTTCTTTATCAACATTGGTATCATCATGATCAATAGGATTGGGTTCGTCATTGGTTTTATACATCTTAGGTGGTAAGATGGTAAGCTCAATTTATTCAATAGGCACACTTCCTAATATAGGGATATGTCTAAGTTTCATGAAAAATATTATAATAAAGAATTAAAAAATCAAAATAATATGAAACCCTAGTTAGCTAAAAACCCTAGTAATAAAAAAAATTTATATTCACACAAATTGGGTTCACCAAATGTTTAATCCTAAAATCTAGGTGTGGGGAATCTAGGGTTAAATGGGTAGAGATAGATTTGGGCACAAGGATGGTAGAATATCTCTAGAATAGGGATATTATTTGTGAAATTCATATAGAACATATACTAAATTTATTATACTAATATGATAAAGATAAAAAGTATAATTATTCTATATATTTTAATGATAATGAACATAAGATACTTAACTGATCTTGATGCTAATAACAATCTAGATTTAGATTCTAGAATAGTCACCTAATTCTATAAATTATACATCTATAGCTATGAACACTTGTAACAACCTAATATGGTTTCATTGATTCTACTATTTAACTTAGATATAGGTGTCTAGTATGAAATACTTGCTAAAAAAGATGTGACCACCTAGATACTACTAGGTTCTATGTTGTCTTTACTCTAATGCATTCAAATATAGGTCATGGACTATCACTTCTTGTCAAATAACAAAATACTTTTTATTTATCTTCATATTTTCTATGGGAAAAATGGGTTAGTGGGAACATGATGTAAATCTACCCCAAAGAACCCTCTATCAATGAACATTACCTACATATATAATAATCCAAAGAGGGCCTCAAACTTATGTAGTTATCCCTTATGATGTTAGATTTTGTGTGAATCATGGAATGTGTGATAAGTAATTAAGACTTATGTAGTTATCCCTTATGTGTTGGATTTTATGTGAATCATAGAATGTGTGATAATTAATTACAATAGTGACCTAGGATATAACCTGGGAAATGTGGCTGATGGAATGCTCCTTTAGTAATTTAGACTCATATATACATTGTCCCTATGAATGATATGGAAATAGGAGAAAATAGGGAAGCTTTTCTTACTTGAGTATTTGATAAAATGCTATTGTTAAGTTTCCTTGGTCTCTTTTATGTATTTTTTTAGGTGGTGAATTAATGAGGGTTGATCTTATATTTATACCAATTCCTTTGGAAAATATATTGCATTAAATCACTTACACCGACCATAGGAATACATTTCATTTGTAAATTGGATGAATTTAGGTCATTGTACACTTGTGTTTGGATATGACACTTGTGTCGACATAGGTGTCTAAAGGGGATGTAAGTGTCTGGGTAGTTAGAAAATAGGTAAAAGTATATAACTTGTATATATAAAAGATAAGCATATTTATAACATTATGGGTAAGATAAAAGGCCTAAATCATTAGAATAACATTAGTCAAACTAAGAGATAAGTAATCAGGTACAAAGAGATAGTATATGCAATCATTTTAGTAGTAGGAAAGGTATAAAATATGAAGGTGAATCCATGATATTTATTTTCAAAGTGTATAAATCTAATTTTATATATAATTTAGAAATAATGTCTACATCTCCTTTACCTTAAAACCTAGGTGTGCTTGTGAGGGCTAGAAACCTAAAAAAACTAAGAAAGTGTAATGGGATGAGTTGAACCTAACAAAATACATTGATGATTTAACACTACCCACATATCTGATATTCAAAGGATGGAAATCAATTCACACATAGTTCTCCCACCTAGTGTTATTTTTATTGGTAAAAATTAGAATGAATGTAAAGAAAAAACCAAACATAGAAATAAATTGATCACACAATATCAATATTCTATTATTTCCTTCTTCTACTCATTGCATATGAGATAATACAAATCACTAATATAGGAAGTGTATGAGATAAATAAGGGGATATTGAGATCCCTATAAACTCTCAACTACACAACCAAATGACTATATCAAACCACCCTACATAATATTGTTGTTATTCACAATGAAAATATACCACACAAAAATATTAACTTACTATTGTTAAAACTAACAATATTCATGTTTGAATAACAAGATAATACACATTAATAATGTGAACATACCATAAATCATCCCCTTTTGAACATTATTAGTCCCTATTCTACACCCCCTTAATGTGAACATGGAGAAAACATATATTCCATAAATGCACCTATACTCATGATTTAGTGATTTTCAAAGGATAATCACAAACCTTACTAATGGTTTTACTATGGATTACAACAACCAAAATGGGATGGTTTTCAAGTGGATTACCAACCACCATAAAAATGGTTTTATAAGTGACTTACCAAAAACCACATCATGATGTGTAGTATAGTTACTAGCTCTCTTCACTATCACATATTTAGAGAAGTTACAGAGGAATTTTTAGTTCAATTATTACAAATAGTAACAAGGATACATCATCTATTTTTATTCACTAAAATAAAACACAACTAGAAAATAAATGTCCCACTAATGTAGAAGTGGCCCTATCACTAGTGGCTAATGAGAGGCTATGAAACCTCTAACCTCCATTTACTCCATCCTACAATTATATATTCTTCTTACTCAGCTAATATGTTGATGAAGCTCATGTCATTATTGATAACAAGGCTCCCCCACACACATAACTGATACTTTTGATATTTGACTTAGGACATCACATATAAGTTATAATGCATCCTTGTATATTTGAATAGTTTTGAGATTTTTGACAATTTAAGTATTTTGATAATCAAATATTGACTTACAAAAAATGAATCAAGATACTTTATTGATATAAATTTTTTTTTTAACTTTTGTCTCATTTTTGACATAAATGACATTAACCATTTGATGGTTATGACAATACCAAACATACCTAATTGTAATATTAACCTCAATGACTTGGATAAATTTTATAAAAGACACAATTAAATTTAATTATATCTTAAAAATAATCAAAAAAAGACTATCGACTACCTTATGATATGACTTTCATAAATCAATTTTGACTTTGTAAACAAAAAATTTATACTAAACATGTATACTAAACCTTAAATAAATTAAATAAAAAATGTATTTAAATACTGTTTGACTTGATGTTACATACAAGGTGTAAAACTATTAGAAAACATAGAGACTGGAATAAAAATAATTCCATTTTGGAGGGTGATGGTAGATAGAATACACCCAATAATTTTGAATGCAATTGCACAAAGACTGAGAAGTATGAATTTAACCTATAACATATATGTCCTTGGAACTAAAAAAAAATTGGATTTGAGTTTGTAGTGTGCAAATAGATCAATTGTATCATCGATATATTGTTGATAGAGAACTATGATCCTTATGGCTCAGTTCTAATAACTTGTATAGGATGAGATACAATTGCTTTGATACTATGTAGAACCAATCCATCAATTTAAATATAATATATGGCTTTAAAAGCAATCATTTAGTTTTTCAATACATAGTATAAGGAAACACATATCCATCTAGGTTGACATTGTATGTTGTATGAAGAAAGATGAGTAAATAACTTGCTCAAATGGTGACATGGTAGCATATAACCATCACTGAGGTCAATCTAACATTGGTGGTGATTTAGGACAATGAATATCAGATAAAGTACCATATGACTGAAGCTCATATTTTACATAAAGAATGGATCCTCTGTCACTATTAAATATTCCTTGAACAAATTCAAACCTCAGATCTAGTATATCACTGAATGCAATAATGGCTCAAAGAATAGTTAATAAAATCTATATAATGCACACTAATCAAATGACTCAAAAATCACATGATACATCAGATTATGATATCGATCCCTCAAAAAAATCACTAGCCTTTAGCTGAAGAAAATATGTATTTCTTCACTAATGGAAATCTACCATAAATAATGAGTGTGCCAAATCTTAAATGTGTATATTTTAAAGTATATAACTTTAGATTTTAGTCATTATGTATATACACCATGATATAAAATGTATTACTTGTCCTTCCTTATCGATTTATATAGTAAAAATCTAAATCTGTGAAAGAGGTCTTAGATAGAACTAATTTAGATACTCTTGTATTTAATATTTGTGGTTTTGAAGAATATTACTTTCCAAGAAATCTGATATGCCAAACAGTCTATGCATCAATCACAAAAAAAACTCTAAACTATTTTTCAAGTTCCTCTGAAAATACTTTATTTCATTCACATGGGTGAATCATATTAAAAATAACCCCTTAAATTATCATTAACTCTCCATTATAAGAATTAGATCAAACTTCTCTAATACTAGATATTGATACAAATTAGAGTGAATGTATAAACAAAACCAAAAACATAAATAAATTGATCACACAATATCAATATTCTATTATTTCCTTCTTCTACTCATTGTATATGAGATATTACAAATCATTTATATAAGAAGTGCATGAGATAAATATGGGGATCCTGATATCCCTATAAAATATCAACTACACAATAACCTAACTATATCAAACCACCTTGTATAATATTATTGTTATTCACAACAATAATATACCACACAAAACTATTAACTTAATATTGTTAAAACTAACAATATTCATGTTTGACTAACAAGCTAATACGTATTAATAATGTGAACATACCCTTACAATTTTATGATTTGGATCATTCAATATATGAATAAAACTCATGATTTGGATTTGATACTTAAAAATTATTTCTTTGACTTGAATTTTTTATGCTTTAGATATGGCTTATTACTATTCCTAGTGATCAATTCACAATTTTGGATAAATAGGGAAAATTTTATAAACATATAGTAGTGTAAAAATGTGTATTATATAAGTTCCAAGTACCCTATCAAGTGATACCTTTATTTGTATATATGTGAGTTCAATTGACTAATTTATCACACCACCAACATGATAGGTATATGGGCTGACCCTAAGTAATATTTTATTTTAAAAAGTAGTTATTTTTTTGATAGGGTTGATATTGATAGGTGCAAGGAAATATCAATTCATGATACTGACTCAGTTTGATGATATTTTTGTGTAGGATAGTATGTACTTGTGAAACATGTAGTGAGATTCTTGTAGGAATGTAATATAATAATGAAAAGGTCAAGCTTATAAGGTAGCATGTAGGTGTGAGAGAATGGCAAGTTAGGGCCATAATTCTGTGTCAAAGTCATGCATGGTAAATTTATGTCAAGCTTGTCATTATCATTTACTTAATAATATATTTTAGTATCTAAAATAATTGATTTGAAACAATGCTTATTTAGTAGTCAAGTTCCTTGGTGGCTGAAAATATTTGCTTTTTAATACAGCTGAAGGAACATTCGAGCTTGTAGAAGATAGCTAATGGCACAAATTATAAACATGTGAAATAGCATGGTTAATAAAGAATTACTTCTATACATAGCCTCAATAATTACTCCTAAAAAATATGATGTCCAAGTTGATTTCACTGTAGGAATTTGTATAATTGGGCCACAAATAATTTCACTTCTTTACATGCTTGCTGAATTCAAATTCTCACCCCAAAATGTCAAGGAAATTTTATTTCCTAGCATATCATTTATTTTAAGTGTTCTCTTTTTACCTTCCAAGCTATCTTTTTTTTGTATTTTTAACATAAGATAAATTGACATGACCAAATTGATAATGTCCACCATAGCTTTATTTGGTATTTTTGAAATATCAATTTTTTTCTTGAAATATAATTGATGTATTGATATACTTCACTATATTCAACATAAGGACATAATATCAATGAAAATGGTAATATTATTTCACATGAATTTTTAAAATGATTATTTATTATATTTTATTCTCTAACAATTCCATTTGATAATACATATTATTTTCTATTTTTAACTTGTTTATAAAATCCATTTGCAACCTTGTTAATACATGTCACACACATTTTTTCTTTGTCACTATCAAAAAAATCAAATCTAAACAATATTCCACATTTTTTATGCACATTATCAAAGTTTAGTATTTGCCACTGCTCCTCCATTTACTGACCATTATTTTCAAAATTTAATTAATTTGTGAATAGTGATAACATTTTTTGGAGAATAATTCCCCTTAGAAAGCATCCCAATAGTTTTTTGTGTACTAATTTTGGTTGGTGAACAAATCACACTTTCTAAATTATTTGTTTGCATTTTTATATTGTACATGCCCACTATAAGTTTAATTTTTTTGATCTTACTATGTTTTGATGCTATAATATTTAAGTCAAGTATAACAACAGTCCTCTTTGAAAATAAAGTAAATACTTATTTTGGAAAAAAAACAAAAATGGAAAAATGTTACCTATGGACAAAATGCGGGGTGGGGGTGAGAGGTAACTTACCTTTCATAATTGAATTTTATACATTGGAATTTAATAATATAAATAACATATCCTTATTTAATCTCATGGAATGTAACAAGAACACTAAATTTTATATAGAAAAGATTGGCTGGGGGGTGGCGGGGGGCAGGGTTGGGGGGAGTAACATACCTTTCATAATTGAATTTTATATATTGGAATTTAATAATATAAATAACATATCCTTATTGAAGCTCATGGAATGCAACAAGAGCACTAAATTTCATTTGGAAAATACTTGTTTTCACATGCAAATCATTGTAAATCAAAATGCAATGGGATATATTTTTTCTAAAAATGAGTTGATAAGACATATCTATAATATTTGTAAAACATGTTTCATTTCGATGTCTTCTTTGATAAAATACAAAACATCATTTTTTAGTTAAATATATAACCATCATGCCAATATCAATGCTTATTATCTCAATATGAATGATCTTAAACCAAACATTATTTATAAAAAAATCCATACGCAAGAACATTTAAATAAAGACATTTTTTTACTATAACTAAAAACATATATTTTTTTCCTTTTTTTGTAATTGACAAATATTCAAAGGAATATTTTACCTTAGAGGAAAAAAAAGATTAATGTTTAAAAATTAAATATTACCTAAAAATACATGAAAAACATTAGTAAAACCATCATTAACAAGGAGAATAAAAAATGATACCAAGAACAAAATTGTATCACTTAAAGTAAGGGTACATTTAATTTGATAAATAATTACCATTATGCATACTACATCAATTATATATACTTTATAATGTTATATTTTTTTAATACATATAATATATATATTAAAAATATGATATATATTATAAAAACATACAACCAATATCTATTTTTTTGTTGAACAAATATATGTTTATTTACTATTAGAATTTTATGTGCATGATCAGGATAATCTTTTGTTGCTTTAAGATTCAGAACTATAATACCCATTTTTAAAAATTCATACCTAGGTTCATATTTAGGAGTATGATGGACACTATCATAAATAAGACCAAATCCTATAGATGAATGCCCAACAATACATAATCTCAAAAAATAAAAAATGTAGAATTTTGAAAACTTTAACTAATATTTCACTATCACTTTTATCTCTAACATTAGAGGCTTACATAGTCTACAATGTAAAATGATAATAAGTTGTAACCTATTAAAGTTTTATTATCTCATAAAGTGTGATGTTATTAACGTTAACCCATCTAATCAATTCATTATCTAGTGTACATGTTTTATTTTTTCGCTATATTTATCATGCAAAAATAAATATGTAAGAAACAAGTAAACTAAATTTACAATATTACATTATTTTTTATTTTATTAAAATACAATATTTTAAGCTATGGTGAATAAAATAATAGGAATAAAAATAGAGTTAATTTAAAATAAAATCATTATTTTTAATTTTCAAATTATTCATGTTAATTGATAAAAAAACTAATTAATAAATTATCATAGTTAATAGAGGATATATATTTTTAATAACATAATGAACCCAATAATTATTAAATGTGAAATATTTCTAATGTATTCATTCATCAAAACACATATGCATTATATATAATCAAACTATTTCACATTATAATATATATCAAAAAAAATATAATACCATGAATTAATTTGGCCATCATAAGTTAATTGCAATTCAAAAAATATATAAGCTCACATTATCTTATAAACAAAAAATAATTCATTATTATAAAGTACTTAATAATTCAAATATTTAAAATTAAATCTAAAAAAACAAATGCCTTTAAGGATTTAAAAATAATAATATAAGATTTACCACTCTATATAAAAACCATTATATCTTTAGCCACCAAAACTAATTTTCAATAAGCAAAATATCAAACAATGCTTAATCAATTATGAATATTATTATTCATTTCTACCAAATAAGGGACAAATTCATCAATATTGTGATGATATAATACCATATTAGGAAATTAACATAGATTCATTAATAACATTGAAAATATATATATAAACATAATGCAAAATGAAGTAATATTACTTTGCGAGTGAATCAAGTTACAAAGAGAGAAATGGGAGTTGACAAGTGGGGAAACCACAAAATGGAGAAAATCACCACAATCTATTATAATATTTGAAAACAAATATATCCAAGTATAATAGTAAGTAGAAGCGAAGAGAAAGAGAAAAGAGTTGCCTCAAGTTAAACAAGGCATCATAAGTTTGAAATAGTGAGATTTTTATAGAAGAGAGGATAAGAGAGATATTTAAATAGAATAAGAGGAAGGATGAGGGAGTTACAATAATCTCATCATGACCTTAACAAGCATTCTTGGTGTGTTCCATGTGTCATATTCTCAAAGAGAGCAAGGATAAGTGTGTGACATGTCATGAGAGGAGTTATTTATGGAAGTAACTCATAAATCATATAAGTGGAAAAAATAGGTGATAGATACCTAATAGATATATGATAAAATTCATTTATAATTATAATAAATTCACACATAAAAGAGACACTGGATAATCCTAAACTATCTTAAAGAATAAAGTGAACCCAAATAAGGCTAGTCTACAACACTTCCCCTTAAGCTTAATTTGAGGTTACAAAAGTGGATAAAAGATTTTATAAATAATAAAGGGAGTTTAAAGTATATGATAATCCTTGTTAATAGAAAATTCTTTCAAGAGGAATTATAATAGTCTAAGAAAGAAATAATAAATAAGGTGTTGCCAAAAGTCACAAGGATGAAAGTGTGATCATCAATAATATCCAAGAATCATGTTTGGATAATATGGTCAATTCATAATAGAACAAAGATTACTAATAAAGAATAATGATCAATGAAACCCTACAAAATAAACAAGTTAACACCAATCTTTTAAGTTGACTAATCAATATGCTAAAAAAATAATATCTACATACATAATGTAATAAAAGTAGATATAAAACAAGGCAAATGGAGAAAGGAAAAATTCCATCACAAAGTGAAAAATATTACATGAGAAAAATTTAATCAAAATAATCAAAAAATATTTATTTTCCAACAAAAAATAAGGAATGTAAAATAAGAGTTTGAATTTATCAAAACAGAGACAAAGAAGATGTGTTGCTTGAATAAATTATTATATATGAAGCATTTTAATAATGATCATATGAAGACACATAAATTTCTCTTGAAGATACATTATATTTAGGTATCCAAACATTTTAAACTTTTAAATTATGAGATTTAAACATTTTCCAACAATGCAAAGTGTCATGAGTGGATTTACCACAAGATTTGTATCGATGTAATTTATAACATTTAAAGATATGATGCTTGTATGTTATACAATATTCATAAATTTTATCATTTTTAACCAAATAATGACAATTAGAATAATTATAATTGAAATAATTCATATGATAATTAGGAGCACTAGTGTGAAAAGTCATTCTATGAGGAAAATAAGATTTAAAATTTTCATTAGAGTTAGTAGGAGTATTAAAATTGAGACCTTTACAACTTACATTAGATTAAAGCAAAATAAGATCAAAAATAACATTTTCAAAATTATAAATATTACCATTTAATAAACCATAGATCACATAACTTTTAAGCTAGGGTTAGAAATAAATTGTTGTGAAGTAATACACTCATTAGGAGGTGAAAAAACAATATTACATGTTTAGGTATTTTTAAAAGATGAAAGATAAATATTATTTTAGAAGAGAGGAGGAGAGAAATATTTAAATAGATTAAGAGGAAGGATGAGGGAGTTACAATAATCTCATCATGACCTTATATGGCCTCCTTGGTGTGTACCACATACCCTATTCTCAAAGAGAGTGGGAAGAAATGTGTGACATGTGTGGGGAGGAATTACTTGTGCAAGTAACTCCCAAATCATAAAAGTAGACAAAACAAGTGAGAGACATCTCATAAATATAGGATAAAGTGCATTTATAATTGCAATAAATGTACATATAAAATAGATACAAGATAAATCTAAGCTAGCCTAAAGGCTAAAGTGAACACAAATAAAGCCAATCTCCACCACTCCCCCTTAAGCTTAATTTGGGGTTACAAAAATAGAAAAAATAATAAAAAGGAGATTTGAATTACATAATATCAATGTATATTTTTTAATTAGTAAAGTAAAAAATTGAAAAATAAATGATTAATTGAATTGTAAATAATTAACTATTACTTCACTACATCAAAATGACATGAATACATATATTATATTTTAAAATAACTATTCACTTAAATTAATTGAAAAATAATGAATATAATATTAAATTAAAAATTTGAAAAAATAAAGCTATCAAAAATAATTATTTGAACTAATAAAAAAATAAAATTTATAATATAAAATTTCTTTGAAATTAAATCAATTTATCATATTTAATAAATTAAATTGAATGCTTATGGTATCAATACATTTAATAATATACTTTTACAAGTATGGTTTTCTAATTAGGAAACTTTAAAATAATGTATTTCATCATAATCTATCATCCAACTTAGGATTTATTGGTTGGGTTTCATCTTTAAAATAATTTCATTACACACACCGATTATTAGCTTCAATAAAGGTGCATGTGCCTAGATTTTGAGTTAGTGTAATGACACCATTCATTTCTTAGGATTGATCAAACTTGAGTTTCTTATAAATTAAAAAACAATAATGAATATTTTAATGGCTAATTTTAAAGTTTTCACTTATTGGTCATAATAAAAATAATACTAATTTAAATTAAATACTTATTTAAAAAAATAATCAATATATTTGAATTGAAAAAAAATATTAATTAAATAAATATTAAAGTTTTATATAAGTTTTAAAAGAATAAACCAAACAAAAATCTACTTTTTAGGAAATCAAAGATATTACCAATATGGTTTTGTTGTACATACATAAATGCATGACCCTACTCTAGGCACAAATAATTTCTTGTAAAATATAACTTTATACCTACAACTTTTACCTTCCCAAAACATTTAAACCAATGTTAAATATCTTCTAATATATTAAAATAATTAAGGAAACATTTTTTTTTCATTATGTGAAAATAAAACTCAAACTAACAGTGTAACATTGGTTAATATTATGTTTGTTTGTAATATTCTTGTACACCACATATATTAAGGTTACTGATGGGTTGATAACACATCAAAAAAATATTTTGGTCATTATTGTGCACTTGAAATTTAAAATATTAATCCATGTGACCAACATGGGATGTATCTATATTATAATTATTAATATATAACTATATAAATTATATTATTATATAACAATATATATTATATTATATAATAATAATATTAAAATTATTATTTCCCATTAATGTGTCCTTGGTAATAAAGTCAAATGAAAAAGTAGATTAGAGGAAATATAGGAGTCTCCCCCTAAGTTGGTTTAAACTCAAATTTGATGGATCTTGTAAAAGCAACCTAGGGGAATTTGGGATGGGTTATGTTTTGAAATATTGTAGTGGTTCACTAATCAAAACAACCTCAGTAAAATTTTTAGATGGTGCTAACAATGAAGCAGAGTCTCAAGTTCTAATAATTGGTTTGGAATTAGCTATGGATTATTGTATTGACTCTCTAATCATTGAAGGTGATTCACAAGTGATGGTTTAAGATTTAAATAACCAAAAATCCAAAGCCTAAAACATTAATAATATTCTGGCCAAGGCATGGCAACTTCTTAGCCAAATCAAGGAATGGAAATACTTGCATTATTTATAGGAGTCTACTAGGGTAGCCAATTTATTGGCTAATGTAGGGATAAACAAAGTGGAGATCAATCATATTGATAATTGCAAAGATATGTGGTTGGATTTTGATGGGATAGTTAACATAGATTTATAATGAGGATGAGAGTTGAGGAATGTGTGAATTTTTATGAGGCTACCTAATGATGAGTGAAATTACTATATGGCATGGGAGATTTCATTCCACACTTATATCTATTATAGTTTTTTTTATGATGACATAGTTTGGTGTCTTTTTTGGGTAGCATTGGGGCCAAGGATAATTTACAAGATTTTTATAGTGCAAAAATGGAGAAATATTTGGTGGAATAAATGACCTATATGGTGGTTTTTAGTTGTAGTCCCAGAAGTTAAATAGGGTTAACTAGGTTATTTTCTTCATGTAGGATGGATTATATATTCTAGGTACCATCATCTGAGGTAGAGCAAGAATTTGATTAAGTGGTGGAGGTGGAGGAAATTGGTCTTAGCCTATGCTAGGGATTTAACTCAGAGATAGAAGTGATTTTTGATATTAATATCCTCATGTTGGTTTTTGAAAAATTGAAGGTGATGAAGATGGTGGAATTCTTCCTCAGGTCTGAATTTAAGTTGAATCTCCTCTCACAGATGGAGTTAGTTGTTACAGGGTCATTTAAGGAGATATTATATTTGGGTAAAGATGGCCTCATTTTCCTCTTAGTCTAAATTTTTAGGTCTTTAGAGGAGCACTTAATTAACCTCTTTAGTTTTGATAAGGACTTTTCTGAGGTTTGTTTGGTATAATAAGGGCTAGAAATAGAAAATAGGGTGGTTCTTTTAGACTTATCTGAGCTAGTGGTTTGGAGAGTAGTTCAGAGAACACGTGATCATATTGACACTGTGAAATTCCTTATTCAAAATTTATGGTTCACAATTAATTTGGTAAGTAGGTTTTGATGGTATCAGGGTCTTCCTTCTTGGCTAGGGAGGTGCATGGCGGTGGAGGGCTCAAAGTGGAAGTGTCAAGTATAGTTTAGGGGGTGTTTTTAGGTCACTTGGAGGATATTATGGATCTAGTCAAAGTGAAGGTGAAGTTTTAGCCATTGGAGGCTAAAAGGTAACTACTAGATAACAAAATCATGAGTGTGAGCTAGGATGGCTAGCCCCTCATTGTACTAGATGAATAGTCTGAGGTAGTTAGTTTCTAATTGAAGGTTTTTTCTTAATGTTCATAAGCTAGTATCTAGTAGCTCTTGACACTATTATAGTTAAAATTTATATATGGATGTTCTTTTAATATAATATAACTAGTTTTATTTAAGTGGGGTTTTTTGGTAATTAGTTAGATGCATTGAGTAAATTATTTTCTCAAGCAAAGTCTATTTTTTCCCTCATTCTACTTTTTATTGGGCAGGGGTCCTACCGACCCTGATATATATCAAAAAAAATATTAACATTATTATTACTCATAATATTAACATTATTGAATATTAACATTGTCTCACTATATACCTATATTAATATAATATTTATATAATTATATAATATTAGATAATATTTAAAATATAATTATAATGTAATAATATTTTATCATATAATAGTAAACCAATCTATTCTAAATATAATGTCAACTCTAATTAAAGACCTTGCTCGACAACCACACCTTTATTGATATAAATAAAAATACTACAAAAATATTAAAAAAGGACTTTGCCTAAATGTTTAAATTAGATCGAAAAGCCTTCTTTGCCTAGGAAGAACCTAGTGATAATTTATAAATATTTAATAATATAGACCAACATGAGAATGATAATAAAGGGATCTCATAGAAATGAAAAGATTCCCCTATATGCATTCATTTTATAGACACAAAAAATATTAAACACTTTATATGTGATGTGTTATAAGCATGGAATTGTGATTATATTCATCTTCTAACTTCTAATATGGACCATATATTAGATGTGGAACGAAGGACTCAAATCAATGGGTGAATTTATATCAATGTAATTATGCATGGTGTTACATCCTATACTTAATATATCCAAAGAAAGCTCGATTTCTCACATATAATTAAAATAAATTTTATGATATGATGGTTAGTTTATGGGAAAATAATTTAATATTGAAAGAATAATAGAATAATCAGCTCAAAGAAAAAAAAAACTAATGATGTTTTATATTATTACACCACTAAACTTACAAGGTGGATAATTAAAAATAATGTGATCCTAATATGCCCTATCTAAATCTAAAGTTGTTTAATTACATGAAACACAAAAGAGTATTAATAGAGTTCCATTTTTAAGAATCCAATGATTCCATATTGTCAAATAATATAATATTATTAAAAATAATGGAAACATAACCAATTATTTATGTTTTTCAAAGGGCAAATATTAGCTTGATATGATGTTAACTTAGACAATAAATTTTTATCCACTATTAGAGTATGCCACAATTGAGGATCAAGACTAAATAGATATGAATGCACAAATATATGAAACATTCAAATCAAATATGTAGAAGAGATAACCTATTTTAAAAGTAAAATCAAATATGAGAAAATAAAAGTGTTCATTATCCTTCATTAGCCAAATAACTTTAAGAAAGGTACATTTATATAGAAGTAAAAATAAACTAAAAATTTGAAAATAGGTAAAGCCAATATTTTCATAAATTCTCTAATATGAAACCTAAGAAAGCTAAACAACATGTGTGGGAAAAACCATATAATATTATAAAACCCTACACTAACACCTTTTCTTAAGCATAACTTAGGTGGGTAGAAGAATTGGGTTCTGATAATAAGGCCTAATGAGGTACCCATGTACATAGAAAATATTCTTAGAAAAATAGAGAGAATTCCTTTGAATTAGAGAGAAATAAGGAAGGAACTAAAAAGGTGCCCTAGAGGATGTTGTTGAGCTACCCAAACTTGAAGAAAAGATTAAAAATGAATATAATTTATATTAGTGAAAGATTTGTTGAATATAATATTAATTTGATTTGAATCTTGGTAGTAGTGAAGATCAATGACTTGTTCATGAATAATCTGTCAAATGCAATTCATGTGAATATTGATATGATTGGTCCATTATGGAAGACTAAATTTATGAAAATATGGATAGTGCTTTGATTCGCATAGAAAATGATTGTCGATCATCCAAAATAAATGCCAAACTTAATGAAAATCCTTTTAAATCCAAATAGCCTAAGTGGCAATATTAACAACTACTCTGTATAAGGTAAAGATATAACATTCTACTTCTTACTTGACCAAATAATTGGTCCTGAACCAAAGGATAAATTATATCCTGAAGTGGACTTACTATTTTGAATAATAATATCCCAATCTAAATTTATATACCCAATCAAATCAATGTCAATTCCTAATCCATAGTGAATCCCAAAACTATAAGTACCCTCAATCTAGTGAAGAATCCACTTAGTTGCTTTCTAATACAACTCATGTGGTTCCTACATAGATATAATGTCCATGCCCACTACATATGAGATTTTAGGTCTAGTGTGTTTAATATAGATGAGACTGCCAACAAGTTTTATATAGAAGGTAGCATCAACCAAATGAGAAGACAATCAAGATCTAGATTCACACCAAATAAAAAGAGAGTTAAAGTTGTATTAAATTTAGACATGTTAAATCATGAAAGAAAATCAAGAGCATAATTAGATTGTGAAATATTAATCCTAGAGCTAAACTAAAAAAGTTAAATCTTGAGGAAGTAATTTAACAATCACAAGTCAATCATTGAGAACCTATTAGACAAAGTAGTTTTCACTACTACAATGGAGGATTATGAAATACTAGTGACTAAAATATCATACACATATAGAATCATAATCAAAATTGATTCATCCTACTATAAAATGTATTAATGACATTCAATGAACCTAATTGAAAGTAGAAAAGAGTCCATATTAGCATACCAAGCCCTAAGATCATTTTTGAGGCCATAGGTACATTTTCAAAGTCTAAAAAATAAGGAAGTATCTTCCACAAAACCTTGTGGGTACTCCATGTATATCTCCTCCTTGAGGTCAACCTAAAGATAAGTATTCTTCACATCATTTGATGAACATACCATCAATGTGTTTCAATAATGGCAAAAGTGATTCAAATTGAGTACATTTTGGAAACTAGGGAAAAAGTTTAAGTATAGTTAATCCCAGGTACTTGAGAAAAATCCTTTACTACCAAACATGATTTAAACTTATATATGGATCCATCTATTGAAAATTTTGTTTATTAGATCCATCTATTTCAAATAATGTTTCCCCTTAGGAAGAGGGACAAAATCCCAAGTGTTGTTCCTAACCAAGGACCATACTCCTCTTCCATAGTAGTGTCCCACTATAGAGTTCCTAATGCCTCATGAAATGACTATGGATTAAAAATAGATGAAATGAATGCATGTTGGACATTTTAGAACTATGAATGTTTCCTCATTTTTTATGGATATCCAATCCAATGGAAAACACTTTATAGTGTTTGTCTAGCCCAAAGAGGGCCAAAATACCATAGAACTAGGAGGATATTCCTCATCTTATAACTATTATTTTGGAGAGGGAGGAGGTGAGTCCCCATCACTACTCTTATCATCAGAATTATAATAAAATCCTCAATCATTAGGAGGATACTCAGGATATTTAAATAATTAGAAGTGTCATCAAATCCTAGTGAGTCTAAGGAAGATGGATAAGTGTCAAGTTTGGGGTCTAAAAGACCCTCCTAAAAATGAAAACTTATCTCAATGAACAACTCATGAGTGGTGGGATGCAAAACACTATATCTCTTAACACCCTCAAGCTATTCAATTAAGATGCAAGGTTGACTTGAAGATGTAAGACTGACTATGAGGTTCCATTCTCTTACATTTTTTCTTAGGAATATAGTCCATAGCATGAGATATAGACATCAAAAGTGTTTAACTATGGTTTTATAACCACTCCACACTTCAAAATAAGTGAATTCATTTAATGCTTTATGAGGAACCCAGTTCTAGATATAATACAAATAGTTAATGGACTCATCCCGTTATTGAGGTGAAAGAGATTTAGAGTGTAGAATATAGTTTTCCATTTACTTCAATGACTTATTATTGCATCGTAGAATGCCATTTTGATAAGGACTATAAAAAATTGTATATTTTAGTTCAATCCCATCTAAAGTGTATAATTACTTAAAATTAAGGTTGACATACTCCCCACCATTGCAAGTGTGTAAAATATTAATGGATTTACCTGAGTGTTTTTATACATGGGCATTGAAGTCATGAAAGTGATCAGAGATCTCAGACTTCTAATAAGTAAAATATACCCATGTGTACTTTGAAAAATCATCAATAAAGGTAAGAATATATCCAGTTTTGCTAAATGAAATCTATGGAAAAGGATTAAAAAAATCATGGTGGACTAGCTCTAAAATTTATGTAGCTCTCCATGATTTTCCTTTATTATAATTCTATTTAGGATTCATACCAAGTATGCAACTCTAGAAAATGTTTTCATAAAAATAGACATGAGACAACCTAAAACCATATCATTATGACTAAGTTTCTATAGGGAGTGATAGTTAAAATGGCCAAATAACTCGTCATAATTTACTCACCCCATCTTCATGAGTAAGAAGTGCAATAGAGGGTTGATCAAGATAAAAATGTGAGAAAGTGTATAGCCTATATTGTTGATCTACTTTCCCAACTGTAACTATAACATCATTATGAAATTACCTAATAACCATTGAATCAAGTGTGAAATCAATTTTCTTAACTGAATTGATGTGAGTGATCTGATAAATAGATATGAGATTAGTTAAAAATTAGGTAACACAAAGAACATCCTAAAATTTCCAATCACTCACTTCAATATAACTTCTCCCATTAAATTCTATAGAAGTATTATCACCCAAAAAAATGAAAGGCATAAAATATGGCTCTAAGGACAAGAAAAGATCCTATGATGAAGCCATGTGGTCTGAGGCACTAGAATCAATCACCCATGTGGAAGGTTGGGATGCAATTGCAACAAGTGTCTTTCCATTACCTTTTCCTTTACTACATTTGTTTGCCTTGAAAGACTCTTATGCTGATGAACTTTATTTTCTTGAATTAGGGAGTCTGATGTTATTTTTCTCAAGCATCTTTGTTAATTGATCAATTTATTTCATCATACATTTGGTTTAATCATGCCCAATTTTATTATAGTAGGCACATGTGATATTTTATTTCTTGGGTTCCCTCTTAAAGAGGATATTTTAGTTGATGCTTTGGACTTAGCATCAGTTTTATAACCCTTTATTTACTCATGGTTCTTCTCATTCTAATTCTTCTCCTCACTATTAGAAACCTTATGCTTATAATGAATCATATTTAAATCATGTGATTTAGAGGAATTAAATGTACCCATATGAGTAAGCTCATAATGTTCTAGAGTTAAGTCAGTAGTAAAATCATCCAAATGTGACATGGTCTATATAGCTCCAAGGGAATTCTTGGTGACATGGAAGGTAGAAACAAAAAATATAATATTTATAACCCAATGTGGAAATGATTTAAATGATTAGTTATTCATCATTTTTGTCTATGTTACACAATTTCAACTATAACTTGAGTGATTTGAATTCAGTGAAGATATCTTGTATAATGTCAAAGTTACCTCAACTCAAATTTATGAGTTAATTCTCTAGCTCATGACCCATCGTTACATATTACTTTCCAAATATTTTTTTCATTATGGTCCAAACATCATTAGGAGTATCTATAGATTAAATCTAATAGAGTGAGTCAATTTAAATTGACAAGCATAGTAGACTGTAGGCCTCATCATATATGTTAAACCACTTCATCTTCTCTACATTTGGTGTTCATTATATTTTTGTACCCATCATGATTTGGTTTAAACCTTTAATATGTAAGTAGATTTGTACTTTGGTTTTCCACTTGTGATAGTTGAATGGTGTAAGAAGTGGAACTAGATTTTCATTTATAGTTTAGAAAGGCAGTCTGTATTAAGCTCATAGTGTGAAAAAATAAAGGAAATAAAACGCCAAATGAGCTTACATATGTTTAATTTTACAAGGCTTGAGAATAACTCCAACACGTAGAGATATAAAAACTTGCACTTTCAAAAAAATGGTGCCTAAAAAGGAGCTACTTACTAAAAATAATGTGAGTTTGAAGTTCTTAAAAAAACTCCACCTTGCATAAAAAATTAGACCCAAATTTTCATTCAAAAGTTAAACCCCCTTGGGTTAGTTGTGACAACGTGATAAAATTGCATATGACCAAGGGATGAGAGAAGTAGAAATAGGGGGTAAAAGATATTGGGGAGTGGAAATGTAGGTGGGTAGAATCTAAGAGTGGTGGAGATGGAGGTGGGAAAAAAATAGAGTGTGTTTACATAAGGGGCATGTTCTAAGGGATGTTTATAAATACCAAAGAGTGCCAAAATCTACAATAAGTGGAAATAAGAGGTGGCATAAATTAGCAAGAGGAAATATATATTGGTTGAACCTAGGAGTGGTAGAGATGGAAGTGGGTAGAAACTAGAGTGTGTTTGTGTAAGGGGTGGGTTTTGAGGGATATCTAGGTAGGTCTTAGGTTCTATTGAATGTCCATCCATATCTCTAATTATGATTGATATCTGAGTAGGGATTGAGTTTTCGTTATTGTGTTAGAGGTATAATCACTGAGGTGGGGTAAATCAGTGAGCCTAGATAATCCACCTTCAATTTCAATCCTTTCAAAATCTTAATCAATTATCACAAGCATTTATGAAGCATGCACGTCATTCATAACAATGGATAGGAGAAATAATGCAAGATCAAGCACATAATACATGACATATGTGGGAAAATCTCTTGGGGGAGAAAACCCATTAGAACTTGAAATTAGAGTACTATCTTATAATAAAAATAACCAATTTAGACCACAATCCCACAAGGTGCTACCACACCTGTCTAGCTGAGTAACCACAATAATTAGACTTTTAGAAAGCTTCACCTTGCAAGGAGGATACAACCCCCTAGATGTTGAGCAACCACAAAAATACCTATGAACATAACATCCCCTAAACATTTATTGGCTACCAATATAATGGAGATAAAAATTATATCAACTATCTTTAACTCTACACACTCAAATCATCCAAAACATCCTTTGGGATCACCATAGACCTCTTCTCTCATCCTCAACCACAAGAACACTATTATAACATAAGAAACATGAACCATAAGTCATACAAACTTTACTCAATATTTTCTAGTCATCAACTCATCTACTAGGCACTCTCCCTCTCCTTTTATCCACAACTCTCACATACACACACCTCTTTCAAGTCTAGAAACCATCACATTTGGTTTCACTATTTATAGAGCATTCATGATCATCAACATCTTGGTTAGAAAATAGGCATGAATTAACCCTTAAGTCATCTATTACATTGAGACATAGCTCAATACCATCCACATAGGTGTGTCATAGCACATATGGGTCACCCTTAAGTAGGTACGCCTTTCAATTAGGCCCTTATAACCCTTATAGGTCTCATGGAGACCTATTCACCCATTTATCACTTCATCAATAAAAAACAAGAACATAAGACCACTTTAAAATTCATAGGTCCAATCCACATGACTTGTTTTACATCCTAAAATGATCACAATCATCTCTACTCACCTTTGCATATGCTCAATCAGCTCAAACAATGACCTTGTATACAAGAACACCATGAATGAATACACAATGAAATTCTTAAGCATTGTTCATACTCATTATATATTGATCACACTTCCAAAATACATACATATGATTCTCATGGAGTCTAAAACACTCACCAATAACTAAGACATTATGAAACATTGAAACAACATCAAAACAAGCTCGAACAATCTTCTCAGGTCACTTTCAGGATAGAGTCAATGGCACACTTAGCTTTAGAGATTAACATATTTTATTTTACATATAATTAGATCTTATAACTAGGTTATTTTGATGTATCATGGATTCCTCTACAACTTTTCTTTTTAATCCATCAATAAATTTGTCTTGGATCAAAAGTTATAGACAAAATATAGAGCACTAGTTTTTCCTTTGAAAATTCAAATATTTAAATCCCAATGGTCATAGTTGAACTTTGAAAATATTTTCCTCATCTTGTGTATTTGAATCTTAGATTAAACATGCATTTTAAATCTTCTTTGAAGTATCTCAACCTTTATCTTTCATCACTCATCATTGGATCTTCATCTTGACTATTTGAAATAATGTCATTCATAGATCTCCTATACGTAGCTCAGTATTTATCTATGTTAAACATTGGACACCTTGAAATAATATTACTCAATATGCACCATTTATATGTATATGTACAAACATCCTCTCACCATTAGACCTTAAAATAAACCTGATCTTTAATTTTGCTCAACATTAAACTTCAAACACTTGTCCTCATCTCTCTACTTCTTGACACCTTAGAACAAAAATGCGATGTTGATCCTTTTTTAAGGAGATCAATATTTAAATTTGTTAACCAACAAACACTTTGACTCATTTGACTCAACATGCACCATATATCTTCATTGTATGATCACTCATGAGCCATTAGATCTCCATCCAGTCTTGATCTTTAACATTGTGTAAAATAGACTAAGTATGGGGACCATTGCTATCTACATAAAAGGAAAACTTTACATAGTCATATATTTTACCTCAATCACTTTCATGTTCTCAAATTTGAACCATATGAACTAGGTAAAATATTGAACAAACCCATATGACCATTTCTTCCTGAAACATTCATGTATGTGAGATATGTCATCACCAAACTAATTACTTGACTCTTTATTTTACTTAGAAAAATAATTCATTTGATATCATATTCATTTCACACCATTTATCTTCGATGGAATTAAATGTAAACTGTTAGATCTACCTTTGAAAATTTACTAAGTGTTAGAACTTGGTGCACTTTTATCTAAGGGACCAACTTTGCACATTAGTAAATTTGATTACACTTAGTCATATGATCTAAAAATTTAACCATGTGATATCCTAACATAGGATAATCCATAAATGTATCTATCAGATCTTGGAACCCTCACACGTGTGAGATATGATGACATCAAAATTCCTCCTCAAAGTTTTTTGCTACACACCCATTTATGCCTAGATGAATAAAATAAAGAACTGGGTCAATTCCACCCATGCACACAAGCTCTAAAATTATCCTTGACCATTAATAGGACCCATTACACATGATCAATACATTAGACTCATCCCTAATAATCTTAAAACATTCCAAAATTAAAGATCAACCAAGCATACTTCAAGCATACTACGACAAACACATTTCACACATTATGATTATCACTTAGACTATCAAGGAGCTCATCTAGTCACCTAAAAACCTCCATGAAATAACCATGACATCATTATAAACTCTCAAAAAATCTCCCCCTTTTTAATTTATGTCAACACCCATCATAAAACAATATACAACTCACTTTCCTTCTCTCTTCAAGCACTCTAAAAAATGATAACTTTCTCCCCCTTTGACACAATGACAAAGTGAAAACCAACTAATAGTTAAGACATAAAAATAATACCACTAATATAATACCATATTATAATGATAGTAAAAACTCCCCCTTACCTTGAGCCTAACTCTTCTTGCTTTCACAACATCCTTCTTTCTACATGCCAACATTCTTCTTCAACAAAATAATGCAACCAATTAATAAAGAACCTATAAGATAATAAAATATGATGGAAATCACCAAGAAACATCTAAAGGGGACTCCCCCTAAGATATCTGAGCCATTTAACCTATTGATCATCTTCATATCTCCACACACCATGAAGAATCACCACATAGGCTTACTAGCCTTCTCTCTTAAGCCACCTCAATGATCATCAACAAATATTTATGATACTCACCAAATAGGAAACATATTATAAACCAACATTATAAATCACCTTGAAACATACATACATTGATATTGTGATGAAATTGAGCAAAAAGCTTTCTTCTTTACACTAGGCCTGTCTAGTCTCCTTGTAACCCTACTTGGAAATCACAAAGCACACAACTTTCTATAGACATAAATTCAAGATATGAAACTTCACATATATATAGATCCAATATTCCCCCTAAATAACACCAACTTGCATCACCTATCTCATCCTTTGAAAAATACTTCCTTCACAAACCTACTAGCCAATTAAGCCTCCAATTTGAAAAAAACTTGAATAACTTGAAATCCACAAACCTTTAGATATCTATGAAGCTTTATTTGAAAAACCATTCAGCCCATTCAACCTATAAATAAGAATCAAACATAAAATCATAAGGAAACTACTTTTATAACAAATCCCAAAACCCTATAATCTCAAAACAAACAAGATTAACAAACCTCCTTCTGGTCGATTCCCTCCTCTAAAACTTCTTGCACACATGGAGATAACCATCACACACTTATAAACCAAAATTTGAGCCTCTATACCTTTGGAAAATTTGACTTCCTATAACCCATTTTAGGCTTGCTTTCCCTTAAGCCAAAACTGAGAAAACTGATAGTACTCAAAAATCTTCAATTGGCACAAACATGATCATCAAGACACAAACCTACTTAGAACACATCACAAAGAAGTGTATATAATTTTTTGAGCATCAAAATCTTATTGAAATTGCATAAATCTCATTAGGATACTTGGAAACACCCATTTTCACCCTACAGACACTACATACATAGCAACACTTGCTTCTCCACTGAAAGGAGTCTCTTAAGAAACATAGATAGAGATACCCTACTTCACAATATCCTAGAACAATGTGAAACTAGGATTTTCCCACAACTACTCATATTAATTCTCATCCTTGGTCATCTAATACTTGTAGTTTTTATTTTTATTAGGCTTAAGAGAAACAACATGCTCAACCACTACAACATTCTCCTTCTTTTCTATGATTGAATTGATAATACATGGAGATAACAAAGATTCATGACATACCTTTTCACATGAAGAATCTTCCTTACAATTAAAAACCTCATCACTCAGCATAGATAATTGATGTTCTTTGCATGAAAATTTCTCAACAACATTAAGATGTTTACTTGGATCCATACTCACCTCATAACTAGCCTTAACTAGTACCTTAGTCCTCTCTTTGAGCTCAATCTCTTTATCCACAACATGAGCAGATAATGAGAGGCCTTGACACTCTTTAACTTCTATAGCATTCTCCACCATAACAAATAGATTACTTGGACCAATAGACCCATCATGACTCATACTTACCACATTTGGTTTCCATGAGTTAACTTTCCTTCTTCCATGCACTCCAGGAGACTGATTGAAGTCATTTTGACTTGGTGACCTTTACTTACATAATCTATAAATGTGACCAATATTCTCATAGTTGTAGCAAACCATTCATTTTGAAGTGAAATCAACTTGCCCTACCTGATATAGACAAAATATTGTAATGTGTCCTATGTCATAACAACTGAAACAAACTCTTTATTTTGAAGAAGACTTTCCTTGCCTTACCTTATTTTGACACTGCTTAGCAAAGTTTCCCTCATTATAGTTCCATGAAAACTCATTTATAATAGGTATTTTGCATTCTTTATCTCTATACCCAAATGGATTACATGTGTAGTAATAACCATTGAAACTTGTATACCTCATGGCATTTGGTTGTTTTATATAGTTTGTTTTTAGTCTGTTAACACCTTTATTCTTTATCTTATGCTTTATCTTCAAATATATATTATTCTTTTTCACATTAGTCTTCATCTTGTCTTGAGTTGCATTCTTTGGTTCTTCTTTATATCCAAGACTAGTTTTATCACTTACATGCTTTTGATCATTTAGAATATTGTCTAGATCACTTGAGCTCTTTTCAAATCTCACAAATGACTTCACCTTACTATATGTCTTATCTAACTCAAATTTTAATGACTCATTTTCAATTACATACCTTAAACATTCATTTCCTTTAGATTTCAAGCTTGTAGACAAGATTTCTAATTGACAATCAAGATGCTTGACCATATCTTCATGATCCTTGGTATCTTCATTCATTCTTTCTTCATACACACTGAATTGCTCCTCATAATCCTTGATTTGTGACTTCATATTCTTATTAATCTTCTTCTCAATTTCTTAGTTCTTCAAGGGAATTCATCAATTCAGTTTCACAGTCCACCTCATCTCTATCAATATCTGAATCACTCTAAGTAGACTCTTTTTGATATGAGCAACTTCCTTCCTCAACCATGAAAAGGGTTTCATATTTAATAGGACCATCATCTTCATAATCAAAATTTCAGTCACTATCTTCATTCTCATATAATGAGCTGAAATATTTATTGGTGTAGAGAATCTTCTTGTTATTAAAGGACTTCTTGTTGTTATACTTTCTGAATCCTTTCTTCCTATATGTCTTTTTGTCTTCATCTTGGTATTCACCATGTTCTTCATCATTATTATTCTTATGATTATGAGGGAACTTATTATCAAAATGTCCTACCTCTCCATAATTGAAGAATTTGAAGGGTAGTTTACCCTTATACTTGCTTGAACCCATTTTTAATTTCCTTGTAAACAAAGTAATTAGTTCATCCTCATCAATGTTAGATATCTCATCCTCTTTGGGTTTCTTACCTTGAAACTTATTCTTTGGCTTCATTTATACCTTGAATGTTGCTTCTTTCTTTGGTGGTATATCATCATTTACTCTTATATCATAGGTAGTAAGGGTTTCATGCAATTGATCCATATTTAACTGAGTAAGATCATGACTTCCTTCTATAGTAGGTACTTTTGGATCAAAATTGAGAGATAGAGACCTTAATACCTTTTGAACTATAGTATCCTCTTTAGGGTTATCTCTAAAACCTTTGATGATATTTAAAATTTCATCAATGCTCTACTAAAAGGATGCCACATAATTTTTCCCCTTAATTTTAAGACTCTCAAATTATCTTCAATGAGTCTACAACTTTACCAATTTAACCTATGAATCTCCTTCATGAATTATCTACCATTTTTCCAATGTCTCTTTAGCTGATTTACAATGTATTACCTTGGTGAACTTAGTCTCTATAAGACCAAAAGTAATGTAATTCATTACTTTAGAATTATTCTCAAACTTCTTGTCTATAGCACTAGATGGAGGAGTATTAGGAGCAACATAACTATCCACAATAGATTTCCATACATCAAACCCCAGAGACATAATGTATGTCCTCATACTTGCTCTCCAAAAAGAATAATTAGATCCATTGAACATTGGTGCTTTCTTAGTAGAGAAACCTCCTTGTGTTTGATGACTACCCATATTGTATTTTGGATCACCTTCAAGCTATCAAGCCTTTAACAAATGACTTGATTTGATACTAATTACTAGAGGTATAATTTTTAGAGGTAAAATCACTAAGAGAGGGGGGGGGGGTGAATCAGTTATCCTAGATAATGTAACTTCATTTCAATCCTTTAACACTCTTAATCAATTATCACAAGAATTTGTGAATCATACACATCATTCATAATAATGAACAAGAGAAAAAATGCAATATCAAACACATAACACATGATATATGTGGGAAACCCTCTTAGGTGAGAAAACCCATAGGAACCTATAATTGGACTACTATCATATAATAACAAGAACAAATTTGGAGAAGATATAACTAATCAAGGAACTACTATCCCATATTTAGTGAGACTACAATCCCATAAGGTAATACCACACCTATCTAGTTGAGCAACCACAACAACTAGACTATTAGAAAGCTTCACCTTACAAGGAGGTTATAACCTAAATGTTGAGTAGCCAAAAAAACACTTATGAACATAACATATCCTAAACACTGATTGCCTGCCAATCTAATAGAGATACAAAGTATATCATCTCTCTTCAACTTTGTACACTTAAAGCATCCAAAACATACTTTTAGATCACCCTTAACCTCTTCGCTCATCCTCAACATACAAGAGCACTATTATGACATAAAAAACATGAACCAAAGGATATACACATAATCATTAATCTAATCTATCATCAACTCATCTACTAGGCACTCTCCGTCTCCTTTGCTCCATAATTCTCACATACCCACACCTCTTGAAAGTCTAGAAAGCATCATATTTGGTTTCACTATTTATAGATCATTCATGATCATCACCATCTTGGTCAACCAATAGGCATGATTTAACCCTCAAGTAATATATCACATCAATACATAGCTAAATAATATCCATATAGGTTGACTATATCACCCATGGGTCACCCTTAAATAGGTACACCTTTCAATTAGGCCCTTATAGCCCTTATAGGTCTCATAGAGACATGCTTACCCATTTAGCACTTCATCGAGCAAAAAAAAGAACAAAGGACCAAATTAAAATGAATAGGTCCACTCTACATGACCCTTTCAACATCATTAAATGATCACAATCATCTCTACTCACCTCTATGTATGCTCAATCAACTTAAACAATGACCTTGTATATAAGAACACCATGAAAAAACACAGTCAACTTATTAAGCATTGTTCATAATCAATATATATTGATCACACCTCTAAAATCCATAAAACTTATCCTCATGGAGTCTACAACACTCTCCAATAGATAATATATTATGAAACATCAAAACAACATCAAAACAAGCTCAAACAATCTTCTTAGGTCGCTTGTAGGACACATTCAAACACACAATAAAATTTGGAGGTTAATATATTTTTTTGCGCATATAATAGGATCTTATAACTATGTTATTTGGATGCACCATTGAGTACTCTAAAACTTTGATTTTGCTCCATCAATAAATTCATCCTAGATCAAAATTTATAGGCAAAATACATAGCACTAGTTTTTTCCTTTATAAATTTGAATATCCAAACCCCAATGGTCACAATTAAACTTAAAAAACTTTGTCCTCATCTTGTGTCCTCAATTATTAGATTAAACACACACAATCAATATTCCTTGAATTAGCTCAACCTTTACCTTTCATCACTCACTATTAGATATTTATCTTTACTATTTGACTTAATGCACTCTGTTGATCTCATATACATAGTTTAGTCTTTATCTTTGTTAAACATTAGACACATTAAAATCATATCTCTAAATACACACCATTGATCTACATATGTACAAATATCTACTCACTATTAGATCTTAGAACAGGCCTAATCTTTACCTCTACTCAAAGTTAAACTTTGAACACTTGTCCTCATCTTGTTGCTTTTTGATACCTTGGAACAAACACATTTTGTTATCTTTTTATAAGGAGATCAATCTTTAAATTTGTTAACCAACAAACACTTTGACTCATTTTACTTAATACACACCATAAATCTTCACTATAGATCACTTGTGAGCCATTAGATCTCCATCTTATCCTGATCTTTAACATCATGTAAAATAGACTAAGTATGGGGACCATTGCTATCTGCCTGGAAGGCCAAATTTGCATAGTCATATTTTTTACCTCTCTCATTTGCATGTTCTCAAATTTTAACTATATAAACTAGGAAAAATATTGAACAAACCCATATGACCATTTCTTCGTTAAACATCCACATGTGCAAGATATGTCATCACTAAACTGCTTACTTGGCTCTTTCTTGTTCTTAGAAAAACAACGTATTTGATTTTAGAATCATTTCACATTGTCTATCTTTGATGTGATGAAATGCAAAATGTTATATATGCCTTTGTAGATTAACCAAGTGTTAGAACTTAGTGAACTTTTGTCAGAGCGACCAACTTGGCACCTTAGTAACTTTGGTTACGCTTAGTCACATGATATAAAACTTGAACCATGTGATCTCCTCACATAAGAGAATCCATAAATTTATAGATAAGCTCTTGGAACCCTCACATGTGTGAGATATTATGAAATCAAAATGCCTCCTAAGATTTTTGTGTTACAAACCCATTTATGCTTAGATGAATAAAATGAAGAAATGGGTAAATTCCACTCTTGAACACAAGCTCTCCAATCAACCTTGACCATTGATAAGAAACCTTGAACATAATAAATAATTTTGATTCATCCCTAATCATCTCAAACCATGCTAAAATATAATATAAACCAAACATACTAGGACAAACATATTACACACTTTGTCATTGCTACTTAGACTATCAAGGCACTTCATCCACTCACCTGGACACCTCCATGACATCATTGAAAACTCTCCAACATACTATCTAGGAAAGTATTGTGTTCTACTTATGATCAGATCATGGCTATGGTTTTGCTTTTGATTGAAGCATGGCTAGGGTTAAGGTTTAGGTGACCATCCAAGTAAGCCTTTGTTTCTATATCTATCCAAGTAGGTGATAAAGTATATTGAATTTTCACATAAAGGTATAAATCTAATACATATATGACCAAGGATTATAACATATTGAGTGTCCAATTAGGGGTATATAGTTGATGATGTCTATATAGGGCCAAAATTCTACCGAGTCTTGAAAATTACCCAAAAATTTAGATATGGTGTTACAATGGAAAAAATAGAAATAACAAACTTAGTTTCTTGAGAAAACCATAAAAACCTAAAAATAGTTTTTCCAAAAAGTATCCTACCATGCATATTTGTGAATATTCCTAGAAAATGCCTTTAAACCCTCCAAAAAAGGGTTGAAATTGATTGTCATGAAGTTAGGTAATGTGTATAAGGTTTTACCACCTTCTAAATCTAATGGTATAAGGCATTTTATTTGAAAAAAAATTGCTTACTGATGAACTACAAAAAATGCCTTTTCCCTTATTCTTTTTATGAATCTATATTAGCAAATGACCCCAGAATAAGAAAAAAATATGAGAAATGGTGAATATACAATATGTAAGGTTAAAGAATTCTATATCTATAACATAAAAGATAAAAACATAAGATTTTAAAATAGAATCTAATGCATTCAACTACTAGAATAAACTTTGATACCATGTTAGAGTGGGCCACAATTGAGGATTAAGACTAAATAGACTTGAATGCATAAATATATGAAAAATTCAAATGAAATATGTATAAGAGATAACTTATTGCATAAGTTATATTAGACATTAGTAAATAAAAACATTCATTATCATTCATTAGTGAAATATCTCTAGGAAATGTACATTTATAGATAAGTAAAAATCAACTCAAAATTAGAAAATAGGTTAATCCATATTTTCCTAAATTACCTAATAAGACACCTAAATAAGCTAAACAAATGTGTAAGAAAACACATATAATGGTATAAAAAATATACACTAACATCCATGTAATTTACAATAAATTGTAATTACAAATTAGGTATTTGCAAAAAAATCATGACCCTATAGATTAGTACATAATTTTATCATAAGAAAAAAAGTATTGATTAATAAAACATATTAGTGTCAACAGCAAATCTAAGAAAAATAAAATATTCTTTCTGCATTCACACATAGACACTTATTCGAGCTTAACTTATTTGATAATGATTGTATGCCTAATATTTGTTCTATGTAGGTCATACTACCAAAACAACACATTGTTTCAAACCCACAACTTATTTTTACATACAATCTAAAAAGATCCATACACCATACATAAAGCTTTATTTAAAATAATTCAATGATTCCATACCATTCAACAACATAGTAATATAAAATAAATTAAGACACAACCAATTATTTTTTTATTCAGAGGACAAATCTTAACTTTATCCAATGTTGATCATGTCCACCTTCTAATGACAAAATAAGGATTTTGTAAGAATAAAATCATGACCCTGTGGACTTGTACAAAAGTTTATGAGGAGAAATGTATAGGTTAAATATTTTGAGATCAGTGTCAAAACAACAACTGGGACAAATAAAATATTGTCACTATATTCACATACAAAGTTTGATTCATTCTTAACTTACCTTACAACCACTTCATACCAATCTCTAGTTTATGTGCATTGAGCTATATATCTTTCACATTGATCTATTTAAAAGAATCCCAATATTACATGTCATTAAAATACATAGTACTATAACTAAATAAAGACAACCAATTCTTTGAATTATTCATAGTAAAGATCTTATCATGATATGATGCTAACCCTGACCACTTTTACTCACAAAACATGGATTTAAAAATGAAAAAATCATGACCCTATATAAATATACATAAGTTTATGAGAAGAAGAAAATTTTTGATATTAATTAATTAAAAATAACCCCATATACATCTTATTTATTCATTGCACTTATAATATTGATAATTAAAAAATGTGATCATGCAATTCACTCAAACAAAGACACTAGTTCGATCTTAACTCCCTTGATAATGGTTACATGCCCCATATCTAGTATATGATCCTAAAACTATCAAAATATCAAGGCTTTTTAATCCAAATGAATAAGCAAAATGAATTTTTAATTTTTAAAAAATAACTAAATATCTTTAGTTTGAAATCCTCAATCAAACTTTCCCTCTATGCAATTTCAAATTCACTCTCATAGATGGTGAACTCGTATATAAATTATATTTTTTTAAGATGCCATTAATGTCACCATTATTTTGGGTCAATAAAAAATCAAATAAAATTAATCATACTTACATAAAAAATAAAACTAAACACTTTTAATATTAATGACATCAAACACAACTATTGAATATCTGCATAACAGACTTGATAGTATGGCAAAAAGTATCCATGACATTAATTTGATTTATTGAACACTAACCATTATATATCTATCACTTGGTATTAAAAAATCTACTCATTCTCATTAGTGACACTTAGGCCTTGCGATGTAGCCATAATGACATTCACCATGCATTAATAATAGGGGAATGTAATCATAATCATCTTTTAAGTTTTAATGTGGACTGTTGATCAGGGATGAAATGAAAGGTTCAATTTGGTAAGTGAATTCCTATTGACATAACTTAGAGAGATGATATTTATAATAAAGTAAACATTGAAAACATGGAAATTTTGAATTAATTTTTTTCATTTAATAAATCTTTAAAAGAGATAGCTATCAATGAATTGTAAATTAACAAGTAAACTTAAGTTGAAATTTTTATCATGGGTTAGATAGATGTTCCTGTCATAGTATTTTATTGTATTATTTATATGATTATATGGAAAGGGTAGTATATAATAATAATTTTGATTATATTATTGAATGAAGTCATTTTTGGGATAAGAAACTATAATTTAGAACAATATTACATACTATAGGACTTGCATAATGTACATATCAATAATGTGCATTCCACTCTCACCCTTCAAGATTTTTTGGATTTCTTGATTTGTAATGAAATTAGGATGTTTTTTAATTTATGAGATCTTATAAATTATTGCTTCTTGATATCATTCTAATTTTTTTATCGAATAAAAAATGTGTAAAATAATCTTCTAGAATGAATATACAAAGACCACTTTGATGTAATGAAGTTAATAAATAGTGAATATTTGATGCATTGTAAGTCTTGAGTATTAAAAAATCATGGGATAAGGGATAAGACATAATACATTACACTTTTCAAATGTATTTAGATGCAAGGATGATATTTACATTAAGTAATCATAGTCAAAATTTTAAGGGAAATGACCAAGAATTTTTTTGCATACATAGTTTTTTACTCTACTAAGGTTTCTCCATATGCACATTTCCATTGATTATTATTATTTGAAATATTTATTTTCACAATCCTTGTTGGATCCTAATGGATAGTTTTAATTATTTCACCTCTAGGGAGCCTAGTCCTTAGGTGATATTGGCTTATATTATATCTTCTTATCCATTATGTCTGATTATTGAAGCCATGATGGGAGATGATGGATCTCTAAGCAATGGTTCCCCCACTCAAAAGTCTGAGGAAGTTTGTACCAAAGGTCTTCCATAAGGTATGAAATATTAGTTTGATATTATTTTACCTATGATAAAGTTTAACTCTACTTGTCAATGGTTAGATAAATTTTGTTTAATAGTCTATTTTGTTGGTCACATTCCCTCTAAAAGTATTCTTAAATATTGGGTTAAATCTACTTGGACTACTCATGAAATCAAGCTTGAAATCATCTAAAATATGACCAAGAGTTTATTTTTATTGATTTTTTTATAACCTTACACATTCAAGAGTGATTATGATCAAGTCTACCCTTGGTATATTCAAAATTCCCTTATGGTTCTTTCACTCTAGATACAAAATTTTATAGTGTCTAAGCATTCTCCTCTTAAAGTCCTAATATGGGTTGAGTTTCAACTAAATCACATATTCCATTACTTGTGTAATTTTCCATGAAACATCTTTATTCTATTTGACATGTCCTCAAGAAAAGGTAAGCATTGAATTTTATTTATTCAAAGACCTTAATGAGTATTTTGATATCTAGGTTGAGGATTCTCATCATTCCCAACTATCTTGTATATATAATTTTATAACACTTGTTTTAGTTTTCAAGCTATTGATCACAAGATAAAGGATTTATTGTTAAATTTTCCTCACAACAAACCAACTCCAAATCCTACTACTAATAAATCTAAGAAAACTTGTGATGATGGGTGGAAAACTATTTGGGGGTGTAAAGTTAAATGTAATAAGGGTGTTATAAACCAAAACCATATCAACATGAAGGAATGTTATTTAAGTTTTATTCCACAAGATTTGATTCCCAATTCTAAATACACTAGGGATACTACATATTTAACTCAACATTCTAGTAATATTTTTCATACTAAAGTTGAAATAATTAAACATAAGTTTTTCAGCACCCAAATGGTTGATAATGTTTTTTCTAGTTGACAAGCCTCTACCTAGAGAATATCACAAGATATTTATCCATATTTTTTATCTATCCCATCACATATATATTCACATAAAAGAACATGAAAATTATCTCTTAGTCCTTCATGGGGATCTCAGGTACTATCTTGTAACTCTCCTCATCAATATAATATGATGGATGAAGAGTATGTGGTGGAATATGTAGATAGATAACCATTTCAAATTTAAGATTTCATGCATTCAAACAATGCTCACTTCTTGAAAAATCATTATGAGCCTTGAAGGGTTTGGATTATGAGGAAATGTTTATTAAAGCTTTTAATATATGAATTGATTCTCATGGAATGATTGGGGTCTAATCAACTCAATCATAAATATGTTGTGTGAAATTTTTAGAGCAAATTTGTAGAAATGGATATTTTCTTCCTTCAACAAGTTAAGGTGGTGTGTTTCCTTCTATGCATTGCTAGTAAATTTATTGAGTATAATATTCTTTTTTATAAAAATTAATCTTGATGTGGTCATGGTGGTGTAATAATGACATCTATAATATGTGGATTCTAGATCTGAGACCACACATTATGTCATCTAGGTGATTTTTTAATATTAATACCCAGTCTTTTTTGATCATTAAGGTGTAAACTTCAAAAAATGTTAATGAAAGATTAAATTTATGCTGGTGGATTTATAATGAACTTCCTCATGCCCATTGGGAAATTTGTGGTGAATTTAATATGATAGAGTAATTTACTGACAAGATCAAACATTTACCAATGTGTTAGATAGATAATAAAAGGGAAGCTTGGATTTTTATGTGAAATAAATTTGGGTTTTAAGACCCTAATACCATGTGTCATTCCACATCTTATATTTGGTAAACTCGGTCCAATATATGAGGTGGATTTGATTATGTACTCAAGTAACTTGATCAGGTGATGATTTCCATAGATCCTTACTTCTTCTTTAACAATAATTTTTCATTGCAGGTGAAATATATGCCAGATTTTATCATTTTTGATCACTCATCTATCAAATTTTGCATTGATTGAAAACTCAAGTGGTCCAAAATCTAAAAAGCATTTTTTTTGAAATACTTCTCTTTTAGAACATGGGCCCACCATCATTTAAATTAGTAGGGTTTAGAACCTTCTCCCTCATCCAACTAGGTAACCAAGTTGCCCTTATTGGTGGTATGGCATGCTCACATGTACCTCTCAATTTATAAAAATTTATGGATGATAATTAAAAAATATAAGGTGATATTGCTAATCTACCACCTCTTTTGAACTAAGTAGTGTAGTGGATACACTTGACCAAACCCATTTATATAAACCTCTAAAAATGCAAGTGGTAGAGCTTAGGTAGTGTATTCAAATTAAAAATAATTACAATGTTTGAGGGGCTAAAATTTGGGCATGATTAAATTATGTCAAAGTGGGTGAAATGATATCCAAAGTGTTATTTCACATGATCAATTCCAAACATGATACTTAAGAGAATAAATCCATTTAGGATGCTAGTCACCACCTTATTGAAGTACCATATATGATCTAATCCTTCTTGTGGCATTACTAGTAAGTTTGAAAATCCCACGAACCATCCCTTGAGTAAAAACATACCATTAACCAATGTCTTTCAATTTTTACCTACAAGTTAACTCCTATATAAAGAGATTATTATGATAGGAAACTATCCATTGAGGATATTCATGAGGTTTTCATGCAAATGGACAAACACAAAGCACCCAGGTATAATGGATTTACCCAATAATTCTATAAAAATGTGGTACACCATTGGCTAGACTTATATCAAGTTTATCTTGATGATTTTAATACCCATTTATTAAGGTCTGACATTAACAAATAGGACATTAGATTAATTACCAAGCAAGGAAACCTCAAGTTAATTAGTAATTGGTGGCATGCCACTTTACTCAATGTATCATATAAGATCATTACTAAATTCATTACTCTTAATCTTCATCATATACTTCCCTTGATTATCAAACTTGAATAAATAAGATTCATTCAATGCCGATACATAAAAGATAGTATCATTATTATGTGGTAGGGCATGGAATGGGATTGTTGATTCAATCAAAAGGCTATGTTCATCAAAATTGACTTTGAGAAAGATTATAACTATATTAAATGGCCCTTAATTTTGTCTATGTTAAAATACTTAAGTTTTATCCCCAATTTTGTGTAATCAGTCATAATGCTTTTTGTAGATACTTCAACTTTAATTTTCATTAATGTTGTTAGCTATAAAAAATTTACTCTCCTTAAATCCATTAGGAAAGGATGCCCATTAGTACCTGATTTATATGTGATACCTATTGAAGAATTCATAAATATATTATCCAAAAGTTGATCTCAAAGTCTTGTTTGAGGCATTTCTCTCCCTATGGAGGAACCCTCTCAGCTCCTCAATGTTCATTTTGTGGATGACTTATTTATTACTTTGATCAAATATGAGTTTAATGTTGATAATGTTATGAAATGTCTTGTTAATTTAAATTTCACCTCCAAGTCTTATATTCAATGGATAAAGACACAATACTATAGATGATCCTTCCCATCCCCTCAACATCCCTCTCCCCCCCCCCCCCCCCCCACCACACCCCCCCTCCCCACCCCCTGCCTCTTTGGGTGAGTCAATATGATTGGAAATGGCTTTAACATGATGAGATTTTTAATTTTTTGGGCATTCATTTTGTATTCTAGAGTTCCTCTTATATCTTATGGAAATATGTGGTGGATCAAGTTGTGAATTTTTTTTATTATTAGATAACTAAGCCCCTATACCTAGTTGAGAAATTTCAAATCTAATTTAATGTGCTTGCATCTCCTCATGTTTATTATTCTTCATGTTGGTTTCATTTATAAAACTATGTTTATAAGCTCAAAAAATTTCTCAAAGATTTTATTTGGGATAGATATTCCATAGGTAAAGGTTTCCATAGGCTATTTTGGAAGTGTTTTTGTATTCTTAAGGAGGATGGAGGTATGGGGTTGATTGACATTTCTCACCAAGGCTCAAATATTTGTGCTAAATGGATTATCCATGCCATTGGTGGGAATGAGGTATGGAAATTTTTACTCTAAAATTTTATTTTGAAGGTACTCCTTATGGTCAATCTACTTGGAAAAGTTTAGGATTTGATAACATTCTCACTCTCTCTACCCTTGTGAAATTTATTGGCTATTTTGTGGTTAAAATTATTTGGAAATATTGGGAAAAAGTTAAGCCCTAATTATTATGAAATAGTAATGGATTTAGAGATGGCCTTTCTATTAACCAACACTCCTTTTGGTGGTCCCTTATAAATTTTCATGTTGTTTATCTTGAAACATTTCCATGGATTCATTCCCTAAATATTTTTTGAAGATTAATTATTACTATGAAATAATTACTTTGAAAGTGGACTTAGTTTCGGTTCCCTTAGGTGGATGTGAAGTCTAAATATAAATTGTCATAAATGAAGACAAAGAATCTTGTGAGGAGATCATTGTTATTTTTTAGTAGATATTCTAAACATAATTATAGTGACCTCTTATTTCCCTCAATGGAAGGAATAGAAATAACATACTGACACACATTTAAAAAATTACACCATTCACAAGGGAGTGCCTTAACTATCTAGTGCATTCACATTTATGGCTGACATGTCTGCAAGGCCCACCAAATTGGTCAAAGTCCATCACTCACGATTGGTTTAATCCCTGTTAAAAACACATTAAGTCAAAAAACAATGGTTAAATAAAAAAACAAAAATTAAGTCAAAGGAAAATGGTTAAGGAAAATGACAATAATTAAGCCCAACGTTAAGGTTTGAGCAAAACACTAGTTGAAAAATAAAATGCTAATATTCATCAAAAATAAAATTATTAATTTTACACCTTTACCCTATTCAAAGAGTATAATATTTATCATTTTCCATTATAATATTCCTTTTCTACCTGTGCATGAGTTCATTCACCATTACCTAATTCTAGAAGTGTAAATTATAAGAGCATTCCCAAGGAGGAATTTTACTATACATGTTGGTTAACTACAATGAATTACATTATCAACATTGTTGAATCCCAAACCATTGAGCATGATATCAATTCAACATCTCATAAGGGAATATTAGTTTATATTGTGTAATTCATCTAGGTTTATTTTATGTTGACTATATTGTTGACTATTCAAAGGAATTAAGGATTAGTTAGATCATAATCATTCATAAAACACAAGTTTATTGAATGGTTTGTGTAAATAGGATATGCCACACATAATTTAGTGAATGCATATGAATCTAACACATAATAATTGTTTTGTGTTACATATAAAATAATTTGAACTATATACCTTTATATTCTAGCTTTATACTGTAAAGGAATTTGAATGTTTGAAAATTTGACCCATGTTGTTTATATATAGTCAATTATAGTTATACCCACACTCAGAATGAAAAAGTTAATATCCTAAAGTCATTAAAAAATAAGCATACATTAGGGGTTAAATTAGTCAATAATATAATTAATTCCCTATTGTAGGAGGTAGAGTATATGAATGTGAGTTCTATTTGAACTAGTAATTGGCATTGAATGAATTATGCAATCAATGAATTATATGTAACATATCCTAATTATACAAAATTTTAAATAAATTATGCATTAAATGAAATTCCATAAATAATCATTAATTCCTCCAATTAATTCACAATATAGTAAACATAAAATAAACAATGCCCTAATTAATCAATAATTCCTTCAACTAGTCAATAATATAATTAACATAATATTTACTAACACCCTATTGATTTATACTTGATTATACTATTATAATGCCCTGTGTACTAATGACCTATTATAGTAGGTTGAGTATAGGAGTTTGATTTATATTTCAAGTAGTAATTGACATGTATTTATGTAAGGTAATCATAAATTATAATTTTTATTCCACATTCACTATACTCAATATGATAATGCATACAAGGAATTGAAATAACATTTTATTTTTATACATGATTCCCTTATATTTGGTGTGTAAACACTTTGATTTTTATTTCTCTTTCTAACATAGCTAAGTTAATATGAAATGATTGGAATGTGAAATTTCTCCTAAGTTGTTTAGTGATAATTGTGTTGATGTGAAGGATGGGCATGTATAACCATTTCTTGTGGGCTTACAAAACACTTATTGTGTTCATTTTTATTGATAACTCAATCAAGTTAATAATATAATGATCATGAAAAACCATTAAATTTATTATTTAATCCTTGAACCTAATGGCACACTGATTTAGGAATGATTTTAGGAACTTACTCTCTTCTCTCTTTAAACCTACATCTATATTTTATGACTTGGATCATGTTGAGGGTGGCTATAACTATTCCATTAAATGATTATATGAATGGATGTTTATAATATTTAAATTTATTGTTTCTAATTGAGAGGTGACATAGGTGGTTGATAACTTAGCATAATGTTTCTCTCAATGTTATGTTTATATTAAATTTATACTCAATATTAGTGTTTTTTGTGATCTTAAAAAACACTTATTGTGTCTATTTTTGTTGATAAATATATCAAGTTAATAATTAAAATATCATGAAAACCCATTAACTATATTCATGAATACTTGAACTTAATTGTATGATTATTTGGGAATGATTTTAGGATCTTACCCTATTTTATGTTTACACCTACATCTATATTTTATGATAACTCATATTGAGGGTGATTATAACTCATAACTATTCCCTTAAATTATGATCTGAATGGATGTTTATAATTTTAATTTCCTATTGGTAAGGAAAGATTGAAATACTATAGCATTATCTTGCATTTGAAAATTTTCATTTATAGCCTTGTATGTAATCCATTAATGCAATGTATGGTAAATATGTAGATTTTCAAATTTTGATTTGATCGCATTATCTAAGGATAACCTTGTCAAAGTGTTGAGGATAGGGCGTGCAAACTTATTTTCATTAACATCATATGATTATATGAATCTTAAATATGTTTATGTTTTCTAAATGTTTTCTTTTTTTTTTGTATAGGATTATGGACAACATATAGGTCTTACGTATTGTTGTTTGCTATGATACAAGTAATTCATGTTTCAAATATGCATATATTATTTATGGTCTAAAAAATAAGAGATAACCCATAATTTTTATCCAATTACTAATGGTATCAAATTAAATGGTTCATATTATGTATCTTTCTTCACGGTCTTATGACTCTTTATGATTAGAATGTAAATAATGTGGTTGTTGAAAGTAATTATAAATTATTATTTGACCAAATGTCTAGTAAGATTTGTATAAGAGATTATAAGCCAGCCACACTTCATAAAAACTTAGTGTCACTTATGCGATGGTTTGTCAATGTAAAGATTAAATATGTAAAAGATGCTGGGGATGTGAAAGAAATGGCAAGGTGGGTTAGATAAAGTAGTGGTGGTGATTCATCTAGTGGTACTATCATGGTTTTACCACTTATGTAGTTTCAAGACATTATTAATGAGCCTCTCTTTCCACTTTCTAAGTTAGAATTAAATATAAATGATGAACAACATACACCATCATTATCACTATGACCATGACATGTTAACAATTATTTTAGATTGAATATTCTTAGATACCCAACATGTAACTCTATTATATAGTTTAGGAGGACTCAGGAGGGCATACATGTTAGTTTATGGGGATTATTTTTATTTATTTGCATTATTACTTCTATATGTGTGATGTTTATGATATTTAGGTGTTTCATGAGGAGTAGGAAGGAGGAAAATATTGTATGTAAAATTGATGAAATGAGGGATCTCTCTTTGTAGAGAGTACTTACCATGTGGGTTTGTAATTAGTTTTGTAAATGAATAATTTTTTTTTTAATGATCTTCAAAGTTTTTTCCATGATACTTAAATGTTACAAGTGATATTAGTATGTATTATTACATGTGGTTAAGATAATAATGGCTAAAAGTATCAATTGATGATAATGAGTGCACCATTACCAAGTGTTTCCATTGGTAAGCAATTCTACCAAGTAAAGTTAATAAGGATGGGCTTTGTATCAAGGAAGTAATCACTTAACACACAGATACTAGAAGTATCACTTTTCACATTTTTTAGAATCTCTAATTTGGGATTCACTCTATTAATGTCAAACCCTTTAAGAGTGCTAATAATCTATAATATGATTTAATGTTTTTTATAGATTTTATATTACCATTGACAATAAATTGACAACATATATAAAATATAACATAGATTTGAAATTAAATCATCTATGCTAAATATCACATGTGCTAGTCTCTATAAGGAAGTTGTTAAATGTTCCTTTGGCATTCATAATTTATTACATTATACAATTTCATGACAACATATAAATGCATAAATTTGTTAATTATTATCTTATTTTTCATACATTTTGATATGATTATTATTTCCCCTTGTTCATCAATTATATATTTTTTTCAATGTTGATTGTTTATGAATGTTAATTATTTATCAATGCCCCTTGCTTATTAATAAATTATTAAGTCTATTTTTTTTGCTTCCTTGCTTCATAAATGACATCTAAGTGGATGAGGTTGTTATCTCATACAGTTAAAAATCCATATCTTGGGGAGTTATGTTCAAATGAATTAGAGTGGAGTGAGGTGGAGTAAAATGTGGGAAATGATAAAGATATCATTTCCTAGATACAAAGAGATCGTGTAGAATAATTCTTAGATGGTGAATGTAATAGCTATAAGTATCAAACTACATTATATATCAATGATATTAATTCAATAATGTAAAATTTGACATGAAAAAAGTTAGGATTGATAAATATATCCAATACATATTATAGGTATTGAGTATTGTAATAGTTTTTAACAAATATAATTTGGTCTTTTTATTAATTATAATTTATGTATGTAATATATAGGTATTATTGTATGTATGGCCTCAAGAATTATAGGGTTGAAGATGATACACATTATGAAATTTTAAATTTTTTTGAAGGTATTGGCAGTCTACCTAGCCATAATAATTTGCATCATGGATGCCTTTGTCTCTTTCTATCTCTATGTTGATGAAGATGCAAGTATAGTATTTGATTATGTATAACAATATGGGACACACAAATCAAAGGGGTGTGGTTTTTCATGGGAAATATATTGATGAATTTAGGGGTATGCATTGTACTCTTGATCCATTCATTAGTGATACATTAAAGGATTTGGTGGAGAGGTTATTGTTAATGGGACTGACTCCTAAAATTGTTCACTGAAATCATCATGACATGGTCCATGAAAAAATTACATTGTTTGAAGGTCAGATGGAGAGGGATGATTTCATGACTAAATATGACTTCTAATTTATTAAGATAAGGATGTATGAAAAAGAATACAAATTTGAGCCTAGTAATGTAGATAGTGTCCAAATATTTATCACTAAAAATCCTAAAAAATATTTGTGTATGAAGAATTTAAAAAGTTAGGAATGGAAGATCAACCCTTTTTCTTAGGCCTCCATATTCCTCATAAAAATAAATGGATGTTAAAGTATGCACACAATATTATAATTTCAATGGACTCCACATATGGTATAAATGTGTATAAGGTACTTGCATATTTCCAAATTTGAAACTTTACACTTGTTATTATATAAGACTTATGTTTGTGTTTAACAATGCATTTCATGTTGTACACACTCCTTATATTTTATAGTATATAAAATATACTTACTATTACATGGGTGTTGATGTCGAGAGATACTATTCCAAACCTGACATCATGGATATAAAAGCTAGTGGTCAATGTGCATTCCCACATGTTAGAATGGAAACCAAATGATTTCATGGTGGATGATGTTCATGTTTAAATTTTTGCTATTAGGTAAGTTGATCCCATGTATATTATAAATATTTCTTATTATCATTGAAATAAATCTTTGATTGATAATTATTTTATGTTTAATTTCTCATTGTGATTCCAAGGAAGTGTTTCAATGTGAGGTATACCTCTACAGTTGGCACTTGAAGAGAGCGTGACTCAAAAACTTGATTTTAAAGGTCAATGATACTGAAACAAGGAAGGAAATGTTTATAAACTTGGGATAAATAATTCACAAATAACCTACTAAAGAGGGAATGGATTATGATGTTAACCTATTAATGTAGCAATTTGTATCTCAAGAATCATTCATAAACTATTGGAAATATCAATGGTTTGACCATATTGACATGTGGGAAAGATGTTTACATAAAATTCCCCATGTAGGTAAAGAGACAAATTATTCCATATAAATATATCAGTCTCTTTTTTAAAGCACATGTTTCTAACTAAATTAGATTTCAATCCCATCAAAGAGTGGATTGGATGGTGAAGAAGTTTGTGTTCATTATATTTTTATATTACTAGTGGAGCCAATGTGTAATGAAAATAGGTTTTACAATAACTTCAAGTTTGAGCACTTAGAGAATAATTCATGGATGAAATCACAAATCATACCTGATGATGATGTGATGTTCAATTAGATTTACCTTTATGAGGAATGGGTGAGAATCCAAATCTAATAATAATTTTTTTTGCAAGGTTAGAGTGGTGATTTAGTATTTTAAAATGTGTGAATGCATGTGGTCAACCTTAGGCCATGTGTGTAAGCACATGTTCAAAGTTGGTGAATTGAGAAATAAATTTGGTAAGTAATTATCATCAAGAGGTAATGTTGATGCAAGTGTTTATGCCCATGTTTATTCCCATGCATGTATTATTTATGTATTAATTCTTATATGTCCTTATTTTTTTGAGTTTGAAAATGATTTTCATATAGTTATTGACAAGCATCTATTTTTGACTTGTATAGTATGATGCCAACAACATTTCTGATGAACTTTCCCATGAAAGTTTTTTGGATGTTATTGTAAATAATAATATAATTAGTGATGTGTATGACTTAAATGATCCAAAAATCATTAGAATATATTGATTACTATACAAAACACTTCTCACTCTTCTAGTTGATAGGAAAAGTATTAATTTCCTTGAGAATATTATTGAATATGGTTATACCGCATTTTGATCAAGGTAAATTTTGAATAATGGTGAGGTGAATCATCCCCATGCACAACCTTTAAAATGTGTAGAAGAAGGCTTTAGGACCAGTCTACATTGTTCATGATATTTTGTGGATAATATGGTAATCTGTAGGAATTCATGAACAATAAACAAACGTGCCCAAATCCATTTAAAATGTAAAGTACAATAAAAACATGTTACTTTTTAGGATGAATTTGATCGAGTAACTAAAAAAGATTTAGACTAATAGTATCTTTTGTGAATAATGATCTTTATATGTTGAACTGAATTTTCTTGGTTGTCTTTCATTTTTAATGATATTTTATATGTCCTAAAGTTTTGAATCCTTGTATTGATAAATTCTATAAATCTGGAAAAACATTAAAATATATTGACACATGAAAGCTTATAAAGATTCACAACTGATTTGACATATAAAAGCATGTAAATAGTCACAACTAATCTCATTATTTTATTGTTCTTTGGAAGTATTTATTTATCCAATTCAACACACATGGTGTTATGACAATTTTCAAATTTCATACTCTTGTGAGGCATGCATATTCATAGTTTGAAAATTTCACAAACCATTGTGAAATGAACCATATATGTGTAAAAGTTAACAACTACAGTGAAATAAACGATAATAAAAGAACACACTAACTATGATCATTGTTATCAAAATTGGAGTTAGGAAACATGGATGTAGTGAGAGTTATTCTAGGGCAAGTAATAAGATGGATTGTAAATTTTATCCAAACTTTAATATCTCACTCATAAAGTTTCTTTGTTTTACTTTCCTGTAATGATCTACTTTCAAATAAATATCCCTATCACTTGAAATGGATTCATATACGCCTAGTGATATAATTTTAGTCTTGAACCACATTTGAGACTATAGTTTTTCTTTACTTACATGTTCAATACAAAGCTTTAGCTCCATGTTATCATTTTTTAGAGATGATATGGTTATATTCATTCATTCAAGTTTTATTCCCTTTATTTGATAATATTTTACCATTTCTCTCATATATCTAACTTATTATTCTAATTCCTTAGTTCACATTCTCAAAGGTTGTCATCTGTCCTTGTATTCATTTTTTCAAGACTTTCAGATTGGTCCATAAAATTGCTTGGGGGAGTGGGTTTGGGATTCTTGGAAGATAAAAAGAAGAAAAAACATGGAGAATCAGTAAGAATATGACATTAAGAAAATAAATAGACATCTATTCCTATGAAATAATGTCACTTGAAGTTTGATTGTTGGGATCATAATCTAAACTCAAAATGTCAATAAGTTTCCTCTTGACAGGTTCATTGTTTCCTTTTATATTTACTTTTATCCATTACTTAAAAAACACAAACATTTTAATATAATTAAACTAAGATTCATTGGTTCCTATATGTTTTGTAGAAAAATGGAAAATAATTTACCTTTATATAGAATGTGAAGGGTGTTATACAGATGAGCAAGATTCAAGGAATTATACAGACTATAATAAAATGGATAATAATAGACCATTATATATATGGATTCTTCATTTCTTCCTTTCCTTTATGTATCAAGATAAACAATATTAGATCATTACACTTAATTTAAATGTTATTATATAGACAATAAATATGTATGGAATTACACAAATTAAATAAGATGGAAAATAGTAGACCATTATACATTTCGATGGTTCATTGGCTCCTTTCCTTTATGTAGCAATATGGATGAGATTAGTCTATTAAAAATAATTTATATGGTATTATACATACAAAAAATATGTATGGAATTATACATACTACAATAATATGGACAATAATAGACCATTATATAGGCTAATGGTTCATTGGATCATTTCCTTTATGTAGTAATATGGACAATAGTAGACCATTACACATAATGAAAGGGTATTATACAATAAATAAAGATTCATGGAATTATATAGAGTATAATATATGGTTAGGGTTTTAATGAATAAAAAAATACATACATGAATACACACACACACACACACACACACAATCTATGTATACCATTACAAAGAATGAAAATGTGGTGAGTTTTTCCTTACCTTTAAGAAAGTGGATAAACATTCTTTTAGATTTGATGATGTTACTATATAAATTTATAGTGTGACTCTAAGCCAAGAGGAAATTTTAAATTAATAAATACACATGTTGTCTTATGGAGGGAGTAGAGGGGTCTCTATCATGATCACTTTCTTATTGTTATTCCATTTTATAATAATGCATTTTCATGATGACTTACACAATCAACCTTTGAATATGAATATAAAAACTAATACAAACATGGAATGATGAATGAAGCCCCATTAAATTTCATTATGAGGATTACATACATGTCACTTTTATATGGTACATTCAACATGGCATATAACATGTAAAATGTATGAGGTAAATTAATATTTGATTTAAAAAAAAAACTATGTCAATGTAATTCATTATCCTAGTTATATAACATGGTTTTATGCATCATGTAATGGTAGTAAATTTGGGATGTAACTAATATGAATCCCAATTGATGAACACATGTATTTTATGTATCTTATACTTTATCATTCTCTATATGAAATGAAACATGTTGGCATACATGCATGGACATCTAAACTTCTATGTGTTTATCCTTTTACTGATATAATTTTTATGTAACACACCATGGGTAGTGTCAAAATATTAGGGTTGTGTATTTATCATTTTATCATAATTAAAAATATAAAGAGTAAGAAAACTTCTAATATTCCTTAAAAAGGTATACATTTAAAACATTTTCATATTCCCATAAGAATGTTTCCACTACAATGTAGATTTCATCATACTACTTTGCCTTTAGTTTTGAGTGGGAAGCCACAAATTTGAATAAGGTATTATTAGAATTAGTCAAATCATGTTATATAATGTAAACCTTCATAACACATGATGTTCTCATTCATCCTTAAACTAATTTATCAAGGTTAACATATATAACTCACATATTAATCCACATTCTAAGACATAATTACTTCCGTTCCCTTATATGCATGTTACAATCATATCAAGGTTTATCTCAAGATTTATAATCTAAGGATAAACCTAACTTAAAATATACATGAACTAAATATTATAAAATAATTAGGATCAATATAGATCACACTTAGACAATTGAACAAAATATTTATGGTTATATCCTACCCTTCATTATAGTCAAGTGGTTTATTTTAGTCTTCAATTGTTTATTAAGTGCAAGTGAGGGTGAGATTCACATTTGTTTGCATTTTTTATGGTTATTAATAGAAAATTACCCCAATTTTATTCATGGATGATCATACTTTGTCTTTCTATTTTTACTTTAAACGTACAATTTCAAGATCATTTTCATGTATTTTATGTCCACTATGAAAACATTTCATCCTTTTTATTCAAGTATCCAATTTAAAATTACATACAACCCCAAAATTGTAAATGAATATTATATTGTCTAAATAAATCTAGGATAAGTATGTAGGGTTCCATGGTATCACCAAATGAAATAGTGAAAACATTGGAAGAATGTATGGCAATCCATCACAAATAATTGAAATAAGATTTTTTATTTTTGGGAAAGGGTATCCCAATTCATGAACACATGTATTGTATGCATCTTATACCTTGTCATGTTATCTATATATATGAAACATGTTGGAATACATTCATGAAATTGGTAACTTTTATGTGTATGTCCTTTTATTTATATAATTTTTGTGTAACATAGCATTGGTAGTGTCAATATCTAAATGGAACTTATTTTTAGGTCATTTTTCCTAAAACATTAATACTTCTTCCTTACAAATGGAGATGGATAACTCTTATTAATTTTATACCTATGTTTATATAAGTTCCTAAACTTGATATGCTTCATAAAAATTCAATACACAATAAAATTAATGACAATAACATAAATGATGTATCAAAATCCCCTTAACATGGAAACACATGAAATTTTATTTATTCAAGATAAATATGTAATTATAGTTACCTAATGGGAAAAGTCTCATTATGTTGAAAAAATACATTCATAATATGATCCTAGGACATATATCCACTCTCTTATTTTTATAATCTTCTGTATTTGAGAATAATAAATCATAACATTTGACAAGTTTCACACAAATATCATGAATCTCTACAAAATGAATAATCCACCAAACATAAAAAAATTATTCAAAAATTTCTTATATTATTGTTTTCCTTATTTTATACTAAACCATAATTGTATTTCTGTTACAAAATTTTAATACAATTTCTTTCATAATGAAAAATAAAAACTACATCTTTTATTTCTTCTCCTATTTCATTCCTTATTTTGTCCTATTGAACCACTTTTGTCTTCTCCCCTTCACATTATTGTTTGTAGCCAAGGAATTTTATTTTTCCTATCAAGTTTAATAACTTATGTGTAATCACAATGCATGACTGTATTGGTGTAAAAATGATCATAATGTAAAACACACAATGTATCACTTACCTTCATATACCTTGAGTTATTTTTCTATAGCTACCAATCATTCACGACTTAAATCATTGGAGTCATAAATCCTGTGGCAACTAAAATTATACATCGTTGTAATTTTCACATGAAACATGTGAGTATGGTTCTTTCTAAGAGATGGTAACATGTTCATATTTAAGTAAAAGTACATAAAGGAAGATCACAATCCCATTTCATAACACTATAAAAATTGATTATGAAGTATGACAAAAGCTTAACAAAATGGTAAAAATTGTAATATTTAAATAATTTAACAAAATATTACTTATACTATAACAGGAAAATCTTACCACAACTTCAAAATTAATTTTATGATGATGCCTAGTATTCCTCTCTTAATACATAAAGCAATTTTAGTTGTTAAAACTATTTAAATAAACCATCATGCATCAATAAGTGAAATTAAATATATACCAAATCAACCTCTATATTATCTATGATTAAATATTTTTTACTCATTAATATCATACCTATTCCTTAAAAAGTCTATTAACATTCTTGGAATTTAAAATGAGCCCATACATATAATGGGTCATTACCCACCCCAATCATATGTTGGAGTGTAATAGCGCATTTGCTTTCAAATCCAAAACATAAAATCATATGCCTAATTTAGTTAATGAACATGATCTGAATAGAGCTTATAAAGAGACACAATAAAATTTAAAATGCAAAAGCCTAGTCAATGGTCCAAACACATGACTATGAGAAAGTCCCAAATAGTCAACACAAAAAGAAAAAATATTTGTAATAAATAAAGAACACAGTAAAAGTAGTCAAATTATACTATAATAAGATGGATGATAGTAGACCATTACATAAAATATATAGGGTATTATATATACAAAAAATATGTAGGGAATTATCTACAACATCCTTAATAACATTATTAATGCCTTATGGGTCAAAGGTACCAATGCGTGTTAAAAACATCATTTCTCTACACATGTATAATCTTATTTTTAAGGGGTGGATATTAATTAGGATAATTTAAAATCATACCTATAGGAGGGGGAATAATTATTATAGTGTGCCTTCGATAGGCTTCCTAAACTACACTTGCACTTTTCAAATCAGCTCCATCCAGAAACTTCCTCCCAATAACTTTGACTCTGCATACACCAATTCAATGGGAGGTGATAGGGAAAGATTGGAACCCATCTCTTGCATGGATGTTCAAGGCCAAAAAAAGGTCTAGAAGAAACTAAAATAAGGGGATTCATCAAGTTCATGTAGTGAGTCATAGAGTATAATGCAGAGGTTACTCATGATTTTTTTATAGCTTATAACAAATGTAAAGTGACCATTCATGGAATTAGAATAACTATTTCTAAGGAATAAATTGGTGAAGTGACTACTATGTCTAGTGAAGGCACCAAGGTGTTCAAGGACCAATCAAAACAAGAGATACTACAATGTTTCCTCTAGATGAATGACTTTGTGAGGACTGATAAGAAAGGCTTCCCATGGGCATATCTCCCATACTAATGGCCTAAAATTTGTCTTTAAGTCATGTGTTACATGACACTTGAAGGTAAATAAACTCATATATTTTCCCACCACTTTCTGTTATTGAATCATTTTACTAGCTATACAATTAACTTACCTTTCTTTCTACTTAAGTACCTCAAAATCACTATTTTGATACATCAAATTAATGACTCTAACCCTATCCTCCACCAAGGTTTTATCCTTCTCCTTTTAAAGCATGGCCAAGCCCTTCATGATCAAGAGGTTTCCCCTAGGGGATCCTCATCTAGGAAGGACCCATATGAAGACTCTTTGGTAGAGGATCCCACCTAGGAATCCCACCAGCCCTCTAAATGCACCCCCCAGATCAGTCTTTCCAAGTCCCTTCCTGATGACCTCCACATGAATCTATTCATACCTAAACCTAAGCTGATCTCACTTGAAGTAGGTACCCTAGTAGAGACCACCCATAAATGGAAAGTCATTCTAATTGATGAGATGGAAAGAAACAAATTGTATCTAGAGAAATTTAATTATAAGGTTTAATAAGAAAGGATGGTCCTTTCCAAGCTCATTTAGGATTAAAAATATTTACACAGATAGGCTAAGTCCATGGTTTATGATTTTTTTTACTCTACCCAACCCATCTGATCCCCTATCATTTAGTCACTTAAAGCCTTGAGATCCCCCCTCTGGGTTCCCCTAAGGCCCCTCCCTAAATCAGTCTCCCTTATAGGTTAAAGGACATAGCCAACCCCATATGATTTTCCCTAGAAAAGATGCTAAAGGTCTTGAGAACCACACTCAAGAAAAGGTTTCTAAGGTAAAATAGATCACCCTGGTGAAGAATCTTGAAGATGTTAAAGACCCATCAGAGGGAATTTCCTCCTAAGTTTCTTTTTGGTTTCATGTTTTTTTGGCTCTCAATTTAGTACTATAGCTTTTTTCTATTTTGGTCATTTGGCCTTTAATTGGCCTATTTAAACTTTCTGTACTCCACTTTGGTGGTTCTAAGATCCTTGTAAAACCTAGATTTTACCATATCAAATAAAAAAATATGTAGGGAATTATGTAGAATGTAATAATATGGACAAACATAGACCATTATATAGACTGATGGCTCATTGGATCATTTCATTTTTATAGCAATATTTTACAATAGTATACCATTACACATAATGTAAAGGGTATTATATAGACAAGAAAGATATTTGGCATTATACAAATTATAATATAGGCTTTAGGGTTTCATTGAATATATATAGACTCTATTTATACCATTACAAAAAATGTAAAGACTATGATTTTTACTGTATCTCCATGAAAGTGGATAGGCATCCTTGAAAGTTTTATGGCATTATTGGATAAAATTATAGTGTGACGGTATACTAATAATAATTGTTGAAATTATGGAATCTAGATAGTGTATTATGGAGGGAGAAGAGGGTTCTCTATCATGATCACTTTTATTATTATTCCACTTTAAAATAATGTTTTTCCTTGATGAATTGCACACTCATCCTTGAATATGAATGTAAAAACTAATTATCACATCATAGTTAATAAATACCCACTACTATAGATTATCATTCACTCCAAAGTTGATATCAATTGAATAAGTGAAATATTTATGAAAATTTGATCAAATTTTCATAAATATTTTAGATGTTCAATATGAACTTGGTGTGAATGATAATTTATAGTAAGATATGAGTGAATAATTTCAAAACTAATAAATTAACCATTGATAACACAATTAATTTTACAAGTAGATAAACATACTACACATAACTTAAAAATCAAACTACAAGATGGAGTCTAAACATAAGAATCAAGCAATGATATAGGTGTCTTAGATTTGTAACTCATTCATACTATACGATTAGAATATACATGTATACCTTATGTTTGAATACAAATTAAGTGTTTCACTTTCCAACCTAGATCATACTGAGGAAACACATGCAATCATAAAAAATGACATCAACAATACGTATCCAATTTATCTCAAAATAAATTATTAAAATAAGTATAAAATAACATAATGTAAATGAAATATGTCGTACTTATTCCAAATTTTTAATACATTTAAATAATTATCAAATATTAATGGAAAACATAATATCATGTATGAGTGGTCATGTCAATTTTCATTCATTGTATCCAAGCAAAAATAAAATATCCCATATGGTGGTGACCTTATTAAATGCTAAACAAATATTATGATAAATGGGGTTCAAGATTCAATAATGTAGATAGTCAAATTCATTACAGGTAACCAACCAATATAGTAAATGCTTACTCTGTGATGATCCAACAAATATTATACATGCTTATGGAACTGGGTAATGCCACAAGAGTTCATGTAGAGATATAAAAGGAACAAGGCAATGAAAAAATAGAAATGAAATAGGGGAATGGACCATTCATTATATTGTAACATTATCCCTCTAATGATGGGAGTGCCTTAAATATATAATGCATTCACATTTATAGCTTATGTATCAGGGGCCATGAAATCAATCAACATCCAATGATTAGGGCTTGGATAGCATCCATTAACAACATGTTAAGGAAAGTAAAAATGGTTAAGGAAAATGAAAATATTGGCTAAGGAACATGCTATGGGTTAATACAAACACATGTTGAAAATTAAATGTTAATATCCATTTAAATCTAAGCTATTACTTTCATGCCTTTACCTTATTCAAAGAATAACAAGCCAATGGAATAAATAGAGGGAAGGGACCCTTAGAGTATCTAGTAGGAACATGGAGGTCACTCTAATAGTTTACCTCCACATGCTTATTAGATACTCTATCTACCCTTGGATCACCTTAAGTAGCTAGTGCACTCGTATCTCTGGCTGAGGTGTTTGTAGGGCCCACCAAATTGATCAAATTCTATTAGTCAAAGCTGGGATAATGTTATTTAACAACACATTAAAAAAAATAATAATGGTTAAGGTAAAATAAAATGGTTAAGGTAAAGGACACTAATTAAGACAAATAATAGTGGCTAATCCAAATGCTATTTGAAAAAAAAAATACCAATATATATTAAATAATGACTTCTTACTTTCACACATTTCCTTTGTTCAAAGACTAATGGGACAATAGAATATACGTAGCCTTGGAATATCCAATTGGGATGTGGAGGTCATGTTAATAAGTTACCTCCACACTTGAATGTTGGATACTATATCTACCCTCTGAGTATCCATTAGGCATGTGGAGATCATGCTAATAATTTACCTCCACATACTAGCTAGATACTCCATATACTCCTAGAGTATACATTAGGAATGCAAAGGTCATGTTGATAGTTGACCTTTATATTCATGTTATATATTTCATATACCCCTTACCCCATCCATCTATTATATTATTACCAACACACCCACTTCTTTGAGGAAGTGGGGGACCCCTATATAAAATGATCAAACTCAAAGTTCCTAAACTTTTAGTCTCATTCTGACCAACTCCTTTCCAAGAGAATATTTGAGTTCATATTTTCACCCTAGTTTTATAGAGTGTATTGCATATTTGTAATGGTTAATTGATTTGTGATGATAGCCCTATTACCTATGAAGTTAACACAATTGATTCTTGGTTATATCCTAAAATGAACTAGGTGATTTATTACTTAGAATATTTAATGTGTTAACTTTTCTATAGGCTTGATTTCATATTAAGGTTCCTAGATTCTTAGTATCATGGAGTTGAAGGCTCTTGAAGTCCTACATGGAACCTTTTGGAGTTTAATTAGTAGTCAAGTGAGTGTTTATATTCATAATAATTATTTCCTTTTACTTAGTCTCTTTTTGTGTATTTATATAATAAGAGTAGTTAAATGGGAAAGTTTCATGTGGATCACTGCCAAAGATGTCACAATTTATTAGAGCCCAACCAATTAGGATACCCCACTATCAAAATGGTTAGTCTCTTAGATATTTTACAAATGATAGAGCTTAGGCAATCCCAACCCAATGGGAAAGTGCCATATCAATCATAGTCAGAATGGTCAGTCTCCTGGATCTAATAGAGATGTTAGATCCTGGGAGAGCTTGATCAAGTGGAAGAATGTTATGTTTCTCAGTGGTTAGAATGTATAGGATATACCCAATGGGCTCACCCTAATGTAAAATTTGTTATTATCATAAATATGATAAAATTTTTAGATATTGAGAGATCCTAACCAAATGAAAGAGTGTCACATATCCCATTGTGAGGCTTGTCAGTTTCTCAAACCTGACAGAGTTGTGAAAACCTAAGGGAGACTGACATATTGCATCATACCACATGGAATTTCCATAAGCATTGGTATGAAGATCCCAAAATATCATAAGGAAATCATAATAATGTATAATAATAGTTTAAGATCTAATAAAAAGAATGCACATCCTCTATTTTTAGTTTTCTTTTCCCAAGTGTATAAAGATAAGGCACCAGGTTGTGCCTAGGTGGTAGCCATTTTAGCATGAATAAATAAGGGACACATGGAACAAAGTAGGAACCACCTAAGAAGTCTTAGATATGATATGATAATATGACTACCACACTTTTTGAATTAATTATATGAGAATTTGGGCCCCAATTAGACATTTTAAAGCATCAAATCATTAATGTTAAATCTAGTAGGTGATGTATGATCATGATCTTTGAGTTTAAGTCTAGATTATGAAAATAATGGGAAAATCAAGCCACCAAATTTAATTTTAATTCATTCCAATCAATTCACCAAATTACATCAATGTAGGATATGTATGAGGATCTCTATAAGTGCTTTAAGGTTAACTTATTAGCTATTATTACTCCTAATTTCCCACAATCTACTCCTTGCTTTCTACTCCTACTAGTGCCTTGTGTGTTTCCCCTTTGTTTAGGTTTTGTTATTGTAAAATCCCACCAAGATGCAATGGCCATCTCATCCTCTAACCCTAAAATGGAGATAGAGTATAGATACACAATGTTCTCAGATGACTTGACATGTTTAAGCATTATAATGAGATGTTTAATCTCATTGACCTTATGCCTAAATCCTCTAAAAAAAATGATAAACACAAAAATAGAATTGAATATTCCCTCTTAGAATATGATAAGTGTAGGTTACATCAATCTTCAACTAAGTTAGAGGTCTTCTCTTTTTTTGACTTATTCATAAAATTACTACTCATGGCTAAGTGAGCATAGGATGGTGTCAATGACATGGCCTATTTTGTGAATTCCCAACATCAAATTTATGACATATTGGGAGGTGCCTTAAAATATTACTATAACCTCCTAGAGTATACAATCACATATTATTCAAATACATTGACCACCTAGACCAATAATTATCATATTTATGACATCTTGAATAATTGGGAAGAAAACCTTGATGATAAATGGGTCATCAATATGGATGTGAATGTGTAAACTATTCACACCTTCAATGAGGGAAATTATATCAAGATGATATTAATTAATTGATTATTTGAGGAAAGTGACTTCATACATGTTAACATTCTATGGATCCCCTTACTCCACATAATCCTCAAGGGTGAACAAGTCCCTAACCTTGGAGGGGTGATCAATTTCAACACGATCTAGGTAGTGGGAGATGCCAAGGGAGGAGGTGAATTATACATGATAAACTGCCTGGTAGACATATTCTATGTAATTAGTACATTCAAAACTTATACCTTTCCATCATAGGATCTCTAATGTGAGGTGGTCTATGTATTTTTTAAAAAACTATATGACCACCATTATCAGAATCACATCTGAAAGATATATGAGTCTTTATACCCAATGGTATACATGGCCATCAATGAGGAACCCATGATTTGAATATCAATGGATATTAGGGACTAATTATATTACAAAGAATATATAATCATTTGATTGGTATTAAATCTTAAGGATCCCCTCCACTTTCCTTATTAGGTCTTAAACCACTTGTCCAAATAAGAGATCACATATTAACTGCTGAGGGCATCTTTGGGCATTGCATCTTCCACCTAAAAAAGGCATTCACACCCCTCTTAATATCCATTAATCACAATTTATATAGATCCTTCCCCCCTCTAGAGAACATGGTGATAGGAAGGGACTCCTTTACCCTAGGGTGGGCTGAACATCAAGATTGAGACCCACATGCATTCATTAGGGCCTGTATATAAAAATACTAGGTCCAACTCAACCTCAAATATGGCTACCATACCCATGAGGATGATGATATATTTCTAAAACCAAATGATTATTAGGAGGTTTTTTCCTAAATCAAGGAAAAAAAGAAGAAAGGAAAGTAGGATCAGCCTAGGCCATCTGCCTGAGCTAGCCTTGCCTCTTCTACATCATCTTACCCAAAAAAAATGTTCAATAAAATACCATAGATTTTGAATAGAATTATATAAGGATCCCCAACATACTATCCTACCCAAGCTTATGCTCCTTGATCTCCTACCCCTCAACCCTCTATTCCACCTCCACCACCTCTTATGGTTCAAGTAACTCAGCCTCAGGTATTTTAGGCCTAGGTGGCTTGGCCTCAAGTAGCTAAACTCTAGAAACTCAACCTTATGGTGCATAGGCACTCAGATTTGACATCAATAATATCCAAAATACATGTATATGGTAGAACCAGTAACTAGCACCCACATAAACCCTTTTCCCTATTCCCTCCACTCTCTAATTGCCTCTCTTAACACCACTTGGTTTCCTAACTCCCTAATTGTACACTCATATGATACCTCCCCATTTTCCCATTCCACCCTTTCCATAATTCACCCAAGTTCATTTTGCCTTGGCCATGAAAAATATTCTCAACTCCTCATTCCCATCTATATTATACATTCCAAAACTAGGGATCTCCATGGTACCCTCATTGGTCATTCCAAAGGTTTAGATACCTCTAGGTGCCCCATCCCTAAAAAGTGTAGTTGTAACTCAAAAAATAAGTGAATTCTTGTGCATAAATCAAATTTCCCAAGCCATTATAGTGACACCTTTAGTTTATTATTAGTTTCCTCAGTCAATCCCTAAAACCTTTGCTGTAGACATCTAAATTTAACCACTGATGACCTCCAACCAGGATTTTGACTAATTTCTACCTAAAGTGCACAATTTGGCCTAAAAATACTAAAATGAATTACATTAATTGAAATGGACATATTCAAGTGCCAATTTTGGCCAGAGTATCACTAAATGGAGCAATGCAATTTATGGGCCAACTAACTTTGATCAGATCATTCTAAGTCAAAATGCCAAATTTGCACCTAGGTGCTCTAGATTGCCATTTCCTATCAAATATCTTCCTCAAGACACATAAATTCATTATTTATTTTTGGTAAAATCCTAAATTGGATAATGGATCTAGTGTATTTGACATTAACTTCAAATTCTAATCCAATCAAAATTTAGACTAATAATAATGCATTCTAATCAATTTGAGTAATTTGTGTATAAAGTGCTTAATCATACTTAGGAGATAATTAACACAAATAAAGGCCTAATTAATAATTCCATGGAAAATTATATAAAAATTATTTTTGGAAATGGATATTGAATATATGCATCATCAGGTGACCTCTTTTCTTGGGAAGACATCCCTAGGCCATAAATGCCACAAATATCATGATTCATGCCCTCCATGCCTCATCAATGCCTTCCGTGATTCCCTCCATGCCTCTTAATTTCCCATTCTTCAAATGTCATGATGAGGATAATTATAAACTTAATTCCAAAAATTTAATTAATCCTCAACCACACATCTCAATCTTAGGATGGACAGTTCAAGTTGATTCTAGACATTCTCAAAAATCTATAAATAGAGAGGCCATGACCATCATTTATAAGACATGATTATGCAAAGTTATAATGCACAAATATCTTCAAGAAGCCATTGAAATTTGTGTTACCATGCAAAATTTATTCCAATCCAAGACAAGCCACAAGCCAAAGGTGCCAAGGAGAGATGGAAGTAGCCAAGCTTCCATTTCTAAGGACTTCATGAGCACAAGCCAAGAAAGCCACTACAAAAAGCATTTTGAAGCATCCAAGGGAGGTAAGAGAAGGTTTATTTTGAATTTTCATTGTGTAATTTATTCATGTTTGTTAACTAAGATCTCCCTAGTGTCTAGGCCTAGAGATGTTATGCTAGTTAGTGTGTTTATTTCATTTTGTTTTCATTTTGCAACTAACACCATACTAACCATCCTCTTTTGAGTCAAATTCTGAGATCATATATGGCATGCCCAGTGGGAATAGATGCATCCCACACATGAATAATATCATTTTTTAGCTTTAAAATATTCATTTGGACCTTTAAAACTCTTGCAAATTGTTTTTTAAACTTTATTTTGCCATTTTTATTTGCCACAATTTTACACAGTAACCGACATTAGCTAGTAATATCAACATCAGTTGGATAGCTTAATCAATGTTGGTTAGATAACTAACATTAGTTAGAAAATGTAACCTTAGATATATAAAATAACACTAGTCATTATGTTTCTCTTAAAACACAGACCTTGAAAGCTCTTTTTCTAAAGTTCATTGTTTCAAACCCAAAAGAGCTTCAAGGCTAAAGGACATGCTAACATTTTTTCTATAGGACCAAGCTTGACATTTGATAAAAACATGTTTTAGATCACCTTTTGCATACTTAAAAATTAATTAGTATCCTTGGTGTTTAAAAAAAAATTAGATGTTTATAGTGAATGTTTTTAAAGTTTGCAACTAAGACAGAGGGGTCAAATGAACACCACCTCACTTTCCCTTTGGGCTTAAAAGTGATCTCACCTTTCCAAGATTTTTGTATTCACTTATTTATTTAAATTAAATTTTTATTTGGAAAAAATATGGGTGTTGTGTGTATGCTCTTCCATTTGTCCCCTTTAAGGAACCCTTAGAATCAAAAGTGCCATTCATATTGCAAATAACCTAGTCTAAGGCTTAGAAAAAAAGTCACATAAAATACTCCCCAAAAACTCATCAAAGTTTGGGTGACCCTAAAAATGACCCTAAAGTATTTATAATTTCATACTTTCTTTATTTTTATGAAAACTTGGCTTGTGAGGGGGACTTCATCACCTCCCATGAGTTCTTTAGGGAAGCTTTAACCTAGGGTTCCACCTCCAAACATTGACTTCATTTGTCTCTTAATTGGAATTACACACAGGATGTAGTGGCACTTTAGACATCATACTACACTGAATGAATATCAAGATGTAGTGGTTGTAAAAAGGACTAGACCTTTTTGCAACAAGCCAAGTGATACATACCCAAAATCCATGATTTTATTTTGCATTATTTGGCATGAAAGTCATTATGCAATTAATTCCCCTAGATCATTTGGAAACTTTTTAGATCATAGGCAAATCCCCACTTGCCATGAAATTATTGTTGGTGCAAGGTGCACCTCAAGGTCCATGTCATAATACTATTATTTGAGAGAAGGGGGGGGTGTAAAAACCCTACTATATAATGTGCATTTGCTTTTGGATGAACACTTAAAATCCTCTCAAATGATGTATATTGATGGATTCTAATAATACCAAGAAACCTTGTTTGTTTAGGATCTAATAATGGTTAATTAGTTAGTATTGTCCTAGATTAAAGTCTTGTTTAAAGTCAAAACTTGGTGTAAAAAAACAATCCAAACCAAACACATAGTCCAAATTTTCATTTGAACAAAGAGGCACTATGCTGCCCATGTGACATCATCAATTGCCTTGTTCAAAGTTCATCAAAAGCTTGGAAGTCATATCATCTACTTTGGCATAGTTATGCTTCCCAATTGAGTCTAGACCTTTACCAAATTTGTTTAAAGTCATTCACTTATAATCTAAATTCAGAATTGTACTGTTATAAGTTTATAGGGTTGATGTGTTAAGGGGGTTCACCATTTACACTAAAATTGAGGGAACTTAGGATTAATTTCCAATTTGGGTTAAAGGTCATTTAAGACTCATAATCATTGTCATCACTTAATATAATTAAGCCATTTTGTGCTAAACACTTGCACTTTGAGTCTATGAAACACAACATTTGGAGTTAAGAAAAGTAGTGTTATGCTATCAAAATTATGGGAAATTATCTTTGCCTTAGAGATTTTTTGAAACAAACCTTTTTGTAACACTGGGTAGTATAGAATCATTATGCTACCTAAAACATTTCAAACATTATTTCATAGACCCTCTTACATAGAGTTGAAATTTGTTCCTACATTTTAAGACTAATCTGAGATGCTTTTATGATCCTTTGTCTAAAGCACAGTTATACCATTCACTTTTTTCTAGCTTATTTGTCAAAATAACCAAGTTTTATACTATCATTTATGAGAAAATAAAATATTTATAAAGTACCTTTGGTTTCATACCTTATACCTAGTTGATGAAGTTCATGTCCAAGAATCAAATGCCTAGTGTTTGTTAAAAGTGTTTCAAATCCATTAGATTAGAACTTTTATCTATTTTAAAGACTAAATTTTGACATCATTTGGACAAGAGTCCTAGTGCATGCCTTGTTTGAGCCTAGCTTTTGATGCCATGTTTAGCCAAAAGACCTAGCAACTTTTAAATTCTTATATTAGACTAATTTGAAACACTTCAACCTTAGAGTTTGGCATTTTGATTTTTAGTCCATTTACTTGCTTATCTTTATGTGAATAGTGAAACATTAGATACTTCACACTGGCTTGTTTCCTCACAAATATTTGCATAAACCTTTTGATCCTTTTGATGAATCTAGACCAAATTGGAATATCATCTATTTTAGATTATATCCTTTTTAGAGTTTGTAGAACTCGTTGACCTTTTATCGTAAAGCATTGGCTATCAATCCCAACAAGTAGTCCTATACTCATAGTGGAGTCATGTACAATCCAAGGATTAGTAATGTAGTTGCATAGGAAGAAATGGTGCAAGACCCCTATGTAGATAATATTGATTATGAGATGTATTCTTATCCCTCTTATAATACTAAATTAGGGGCACAAAGCCAAGATCCATTGGCTAAATATTTGGTTAACACACCACCCTATTTAGAAAAGGACAAGAACAAACCATGCAATACCTAGCTACAATACCCATAGTGGATGAGTCAGTTCTTCAACAGTCATATTCTACTAAGACGAATTCCATGTATGATCTATTTTTTTAGTGACATTTGTTAGATAATAAAGATGAAATTTTCGTTAGAGCCATAGAGGTAGGGGATAAGTTTATAGTAGAATTTCCCCATGAAAATTTATTGAGTCTAGTAAGAGTTCCCCAAAATATCATTTACGATCAACAAGCTTCTTCTAGAAATCCTATGGCTCTAGTAAAAATAATGTACCAAGATCCTAATATATCTAATCAAGGAAAAAACATCATGGAAGATCACTTTAACTAAATACAGATAGCATATCAAACCTACCTAAATCTAACACATGATTTCAATCAGATGAACATGGTGAGTAATCCTCTCATTGACCTAATTTCTTCAACATGAGTGTTGATAGAGTTAATTAGATAAGAGAATTCAAATTCTGACCCATTTGTACAAACCACTTCAATGGATAAATTGATTCATATGCCCATTAAATTTATTTAGCCTCTACAAAGAATAATGAATCAAATGTAGTAGACAATGTGAAAACAACATCCAATCCTAATCAAAGTGGCACTAACACAAAAATAATTAGCCAACAACATGTGCCTATAGTTAATCTTATGAATAGATCATCATACTAAGGAATAAGAGTTCCTACACCCCAACCTCAATTGGTTGCTTACTCAAATATATAACCTATAAGATTAGGTAATCAAACAATGGCTAATGTCACACCTCAATGATAGAATATGATGAACCCTACTCCTCAACATGTAATGAGTAGTATGCCACAACAATAGACATAACTTAGTGTATCAACACAATAGTGAACAAATACATTGCCACCTTAATTAGGGGGGAACTAATGTTCTACGTCACCAAGTAATGATGAACATACCTATTTAGTCATAAAATAATATGCCAATTCAAAACCAAGCAATGATTAGTCAATAATGTGCAAATATTGGTTAGTGATAGACGTCAAATCTATAACCTATTTTCACTTTCTCATAGGGATTCATGCAACAAGAAGGTCCCCATGTTTATCAAGTACCTACTAGACAACCATTGGTTCAAAATGTGCCACAAATTTAGAGACAAGGTATTGGTCTACAAGTTATCACTCAATAATAGGGTTCAATTAGTCGACATCATGTCCCTTTTCAACCAAAAAAAGTGAAGTATAGTTATATCCCTCTACCCCAGCCACAAAATCCTCCAAATTAAACCTTTATCACCAACCCAAACCAAAATATCATGCAACCAATTGTGTAATTCTAAGTACATCCTAATCCATGTATGTGTATTCCTCATCCATTCCCTAACCAAACCAATATACCCCAATAGGTATCTTCATCATACCCTGGTCAAAAGGTCTCACTTGTGACCTCCCAAGCATCTACCCAAATTCTCCCTCAAACCAATGTTCCTTCCAGTTTCCTATCCCAAGAATTGTAATAGATGAAGGATGTAATTGCTTCCATTCAAGCTGGTAAATAAATTAAAATTTTCAAATTGGATGACATGTGTTCCTACCCATTCAACATGGAGTATTTGTAGATACCATTTCATCTAGGATACAAAACACCAAAATTTGACAAATATAAAAGAAAAGGCGACCTTAAGGCTCATTTGACCAATTTTTTTGTCACATGTCAACCAGTGGCATATAGTGACATTTACCTTTTGTTTTTGTTTCCAAGGAGCTTGGATAGACAAGCCTTGGAGTGGTTTTTAAAGTTTCCCAAAAAATTAGTAATGGATTTTGATGATATTTCTGATAAGTTTGTGCAATACGTTTCCTATAATCTCAAGCATGAGATTTCATTAGTAGACTCAATGCAAATAAAGAAAAAAGTTAGTGAGATTTTTTCAAGTTATTTATAGTGATGGGGAGCCCTTGCAAGCCATTTCACCCACATTTTAGTAGATAAAAAATTAGCTACTATGTTTACCAAAAATTTGCATAGTGAGATAGCTTATCATTTAGAACTACAATGTGCACATACTTTCAAGGAAATCATCAATAAAGGCTTGTTGATTGAGTGACTGCTCATCAATAAAGGAGTTATCAGTCTTAATTCAAATAATCAAAATCAAGGTACCAATAAATCAAATGACCAACATCCCATTCAGAAACCATCACTACAACTGGCACAAACCAATAACCAAAAAAGACTGAAGTAATTCAACCATAATAGGAATTTTGTGAGAAATGGAGTAACCAAATCCTATCATGTCCAAATGGTGAAAACATCATCTACATCAGATTTTTAGCTTACTCCTATCCAAAAACCTCTCCAACCAATACGACAAGCACAAATACCAAGACCTACACAAAAAATACAACAACCTTTACCATTTCAAACCCCTCCTCCTAAGAGAACCGTGCCTACATGTCATGTCTTTAGTGACCTAGGAGAACCTATTGAGTCTATATTTCACAAGCTTGTTCCTCTAATATGATTATTTGGCCTATACTAAATAATTATGTACAAGGAATTCCTTACCCTGATTGGTACCGTGAAAATGATTTTTGTGACTATCATCAGGTCAACAGGCATAAACTACAAAGATGTGTCAAAATCAAGAATTTAATTGAGAATATGTTGGAGAATGGGGAGATAACATTAGATAATGGTGCTTCCACTTCCAATAAAACTCTTGGGATTTATTAAAACCCCTTTCCCTGACATAATAATTAGTAGCAGCAAAGTAATCATAATAGCAACAATAATAGCCAGTGTAGTAGCAAAATCAATAGTATCAAAATCAAAGGTTGAACCAAAAAAACAAATAAAATCAATAGCAAAACCCACAATGATAGAAAAATATACAAAACCAAGGTCAAAATGGTAATAAAAAACAAACCTACCATGTAGTTATACATGACTACAATAGGGTTGTAGGTCATATTGTAGGGGTAGCATTAGTACCATCTCCATTAATCCTACACCAAGCACTAATTAGCCTAGACCATTGGTAAATAACAACATTCAACCAAATTACATGGATAATGATTCTTTGACATGGGAATGCATATAGTCAAATAAATAAATTAGGACTTCCCCTTTTGGACCTTATACCGATAACTCATCCCTATTATGTGACCACATGTGAGTGCACCAACAACTGAGACTTTCTTGTCTAGTCCCACACCATTCCTAATATTGGTTAGTAATAATGGTCTAGTATTTAATCTTGATTGTGCAATCACAACTTAGAGATTGAAGATTACTATCCTAGGCCCACAACCATCCACCACTTTGCCTATAATTCAACCAACCATTTAGCCTCGAAATAAACCATTCACTACTAACTATGACAATAAATTTGATATTGTGGAATAATTGTAGAAGACACTAACATAAATTTCTATTTTAGATTTTTTGTGAATGTCAATAATCTAAAAAAAAATCTTGAATGAGTTTTTGACCCAATCCATTGTTGCTAGTGACATATCCCTTTATAAATTTCAAGCTTTGGTTTGACACCTAGCTCCAACCCAATAAGTCACATTCAACCAAAGCGATCTGTCTTCCCTTAGCCCACTCCATAATAATCCATTATACATAGAAATTTATATAAAGTGGTATAAAGTGAAACATGTCCTTATAGACAATGGATCGGACCTCAACATAGTATCTCTAAATCTCATCAAGCATCTCAGGTACATAATGGTAGATCTCCAGCTAGAAATAATAACCATTAGAGCCTATGATAATCAGGCAAGAGAATCACAAGGCACCATTAGTTTTCCAGTTATCATTGGGCCTTTGACCCATGATACACTTTTTCATGTGCTTGATATTGATTTATCATACAATATGCTTCTAGGAAGGCCGTGGTTACATGAGATTCATGCAGTCTCGTCAACACTGCACCAATGTATCAGGTTTTCCCACTAAGGGATGGAAGTGAATATTTTAGGAGATTTACACCCATATGAACATTGAAAGCATCTTGAGGCTGAATTTCAAAGCTATAATTATTAGTATGACATGATTCCAAGTTTCAAGTAAAATAAATGAAAGGCTATATTTATTGATCCTTCACCATATAATTACATAGATCCTAATCTATTGGATTCCCTTTCTCACATGCCACCACTTGAAGCTTCTAATCATTTCACCATTTTAGATAATAGATCAAGAGAGTATGTGACCCATGATACATTTCATATTGCAAATCTTCCTTATAATTCAAAAACCTTTAGGTGACCTAAAGTCACACCACCTATGCATTGGAAACAAAAGAACAAAGATAAGGGACCTATCACATTTATACCAACATCTAGCCTAAAACTTGACCCTCTTGAAGGGGATAAATCATGGTTATACAATGACAACCAAGTTGATTGTTATAAAAATGCAAACTATCTTATTCCCAATATGATCATGGAGCATCACAATTATGAAGGAAGAGGCCTCAAACTAAATTAGCAAGTAACTATCAAGCTAATTTCCATGACTAAGTATTAAAGACTTTATGGACTTATATTTAATCCACTTGGGGGTGACCCCACATATCTTATTCAAACTCCATCACCAAAGACTAGTGATGATGATGCTGACAGTGAAATTGAGTCTGATCGTTGCCTCACATTTGATGACCTAGATGAAACCAACCTATTTGATATCAATCCCATTTGTACCCTTCCCTAACCATTCATCATAACCCATTTCCATTATATTATCCCTAACTGATAGATTGGGAATAACAAGAATCCATTCTATCGATTGACGAGTTCTAAAATGATGAGGGATTATATGAATTTTTAGGCCTTAGAGGCAACATTCTATTAGGAGATCACAAATCAAGATTCTTAATCACATTGGATCCTTTAGCCTATTTTGGAGAGCGAGTGAACACCCTTAGCCAAAAATAACTAAGTAAAACATTGAGGTCCCAAAGTGAAAACCTCTTTGAGGTGTTTTTTGACTAGGGAAAAAGTAAAGATAAAGGCCAATCTAGTGGTGAAAACCTATTTCAAGTACCATTAGATGGGGGTGTTCATTCTTCATTGAATTTAGACCAAGAGACCACCAACGATGAACTTGCCTATGAATCTAAGTTTAGATTTGAGAAATAACAAGTATTTAATAAAATTCTCCAATAATTTCCAAATATTTTTATCACATGGATAGATCTCCCATTAGGGGACTTAGATTCATCATGATTAGAAGAAGTTGAAGAGAAATTCCTAATGGAGGACCCTGAAATAATTCAATAGTTTAAGTCAATGCCTACTATCCTAGAAGATAGTTTGACCCTTCTAGTCAAAGACATAATAGAGGCAAATATTGGGACTCCATCAGATCTAAAATGGATAAAATTAGGAGCATCCCTCACTGAAGAGGAATGAGATGCATTTATAGCTCTATTGAGATAATTTGTAGATATATTCACATTGGCCTATTCTAACATGCCAGGTTTAGACCCCACCTTAGTTCTTTACCACCTTGTGGTTAATCCTGACACCAAACTGGTAAAACAAAAGTTACATAAGATGCATCCTTACATTTCTCTATCGGTAAAGAAAGAGTTAGAAAAAATCTTAGAATTAGGATGTATCTGATCCATTGACTACTCAGAATGGATCTCTAATGTGGTACCTATTAGTAAAAAGCCTCAAGGGATCAAAATTTGTATTGATTTTTGAGACATCAACAAAGCTTATCCTAAAGATAATTTTCCATTGTCTAATATCAACATAATCATCAAATCCATAGTAGGTTATGAAATTCTTTCACTCATGGATGGATTTTCAAGATACAACTAAATCAAAATAGCACCAAAAAACCAACATAAAATAATGTTCACCACTCCATGGGGAACATTTTGTTATTAAGTAATGCCATTTGGACTTAATAATGATAGAGATACATATTAAAGGGCCATGACTATCATATTCCATGATATGATGCATGATATTATTGAAGACTATATCGATAACATATTAGGAAAATACAAAACCAGGGCTAACCATCCAGTAGTGCTGCATAAGATAGTTGAAAGATTATGGGAGTACAAAGTCAGACTAAATCTAAATAAATGTGTGTTCCATGTAACTTCATGAAAATTACTTGGATTCATCATGTCTCATAGAGGTATTGAAGTCGATCTGGCTAAAATCCATGATATAACCAAGATGCCACCACCAACCAATTTAAAGCAACTCCATACTTTGTAGGGTAATATCTAGTCAATCTGATGCTTCATCTCTTAGTTAGTAGACAAGTTCCATCTATTTATACACCTTTTGAAGAAGGGAGTTACATTTCAATAGGATGATCATTAAAAAATAGCTTTTCAACAAGTCAAAGACTATCTTGTTAATCTACTTATTTTGTTACCTCGTATGCTAGGAAAGCCATTCTTGTTATACCTATCATCTACTGACCATGATCTATGGGCACTCTTGGCTCAACATGATGACAATGGAGAAGAGCATTCTGTATGCTACCTAAGCCATACCTTGGTTACATATGAACATAACTATGCACCTATTGGAAAAGCTTGTCTAACCATGGTCTTCATAGCTCAAAAATCATGCCATTACATGTTGAACAATAAGACCATGGTCATTTCAAAAGTAGATCCAATCAAGTATCTACTATCTAAAATATATTTACAAGGTAAAATGGCTAAATAGATCATACTTCTCAGTGATTTTGACATAGAGTATGTTAATCAGAAGGTAAGCAAGGGACAATTTCTTGTAAATCAACTTTTTAAAGCACCTCTCACAAACACATAGCCACTCACATTTCCATCTCTTGATGAATCCATAACCATGATTGACACACCCCTTGAGGAGCATCCTTAGAATTTATATTTTGATGGTTCATTTACTACACATGGATCAAGGGTAGCCCTATTATTTATTACACCATAGGGGGATCTAATCCCTAAATCATTTAGAAGAAATGTTCCTTGTATAAACAACATGGTCAAGTATGAAACACTTGTTATAGCACTTTGAAAAGTAGTGAATTTAAATATATCTCATCTCCAAGTTTATAGTGATTCTAAGTTAATCATCAATTAGGTCACAAATCATTTTCAGACCAAAGATGACAAGCCGGTCCCATATAAAGCCATGGTTGACACTCTTAAGCAACAAATTACCAATATTAAATTTGAGTACATACCAAGGGATAGTAACATAACTATAGATGCCATGGCTACTATTGGATCTTTTATTCAACAAATAGATAAAGCTAGAGAGTATCAAATCATCATCAAGAATTTGTTAGCATTGGCTCATGAACCTTTAACCATTACCATGATTTATGATATTATTGGTCCTAATTATATCTAGTACACAAACCTTTAAAAATACCTTCATGACTAAGTTCTACCACCTAACCTATCTTGAAAACAAACCAAATACTTCATTCATCATTCCACTTATTATACTCTACTAGTGTTAAGAGAAGTTCACAAAGGAGTATGTGGCACTCATTCTGGCAAGGTAGTCTTATCCATAAATCTCTTGCATACTAGTTATTATTTTCCCACAATAGACGTAGATGCCACTAAATATGTAAAAAAGTGTGACAAATGTGAAAGGAATGTAAATTCATGCCCCAACAAAAACTCTGAAACTGATGTTGACACCATGGCTATTTTATACATGGAGACTAAACCTCATTGGGAAGATCAACCCCACTTAATTTGATGGACATAAACATATCCTTACTACCATAAAATATTTTAATAAGTGATTTGAAGCTATACCCCTCACTTACGTGATTGGAAATCAAATTTACAAATTCATTTTTGAACCATCTCATTTGCTGCTACAGTATCCCCTCTAACATTATATTTGATAATGGAGGATCATTCAAGAACAAGGATGTAGAATAGCTATGTATTAAATATAACATCACACAATATTTATTTACATCATATTACCCTCAAGATAATGGCCAAGCTGAGACATATAATAAAACCATTATCAATATTCTCAAAAAGATTTTCAATGATGTCGGTCGTGATTGACACTTACAAATATTCCCTACCCTTTAGGCATACCATACCAATCATCATAACCCCATAAGAGCTACTCCATACTCAATTTTTTATGGTACTAAATCCATCCTTCCCATTGAGGTTGAATTTCATTCACTGTGTATCTCTTTCAAGCATGTCCTAGATGATCATGACTATCGAGTAGTTCACCTATAAGAGCTAGACCTACTTGATGAGAAATACACAACTGCACTCAAAAATATTCAAGCATATCAAAATTGACTCAAAGGCCACTATAATCAATGTGTTAAGTATATAAAATTTTAACTTGGTGATCTTATTCTTAAAGAAAACCAAAAGAATACCATGATTGAGAAGAAGCATAAAGGGAAATTCAAACCAAACTAGATAGGGCATTTCATCATTACTACAAATTATGGATTAGGAGCATATAGGCTTGCCACACTAGATGGAGATGAACTCTCTAAGCTAAATAATATTATTCATCTCAAGTGGTACTATCCTTGAGTACTAAGGTGTATTGTCTATAAGGACCATTTTAGTTATGCCATTTTATCACTATTCTTCTTTGTACAAATACCATCCTTATCTGTCCTCTTCACTGTATCCACTTTTTGCTTCTATTTTATTGACCCAGTGTGTTTTAAAGCCTAGATCATTTTACCTTGGTTTTTTCCATTCATTACATAGTTTTATCATTAATGTATCTGATCAGTTTCATCAGTTGGTTCAAGTACTTCAGGTAGAGATCATATTTTGGGATAGTATGATAGAAGTTTTAGTAGTTGCATCTTTCATTTGTTATGCCTTATTACCACCGGTCTTGATACTAATTATAAATACCTTTGATAAAATTATTACCATTGATCTATGCCATTATGTCCTAGTTATAACTACCTATGGAAAAACTAGGGGTAAAATTAAGCCTTGACATACCAACTTACCACTTGTTATGTTGTATTATGCCTTCTTACCAATTGTGCCTATTTTGTTTGAATTGATTGTTACAATAGTCAAATTACTCCACTTTAGAGTGAAGCTATAGTGACTTGAGGTCCTACTATGGGACTATGTAGGTAGTGGTCACTACTTATTGAGGTTAGCTAAGTCACCCTAAGTCACACTCTCAACATTTTGTGAACAACCTAAGCCACACTCTCACCATTTTGTGAAATCAAACCATTTAGTGTCTCATCATTATTGATTGAGTTCAGACACTCTAAAAAAATTCCAAAAACATTTGAAAAATCATTAGAAAATAACAAAAACATTGACCACTTCTTTGCCTTAAGGATTTTGGGAACCCTTACTAAGTTACAGGAAAATCACTTGTCATTTAGTTTCCCCATCCTTTTTGGCCTTTTTCTCTCATGCACTAGCCATTTTTCAAGACCATTCCTATTATTTGATCACATCCATTACGTTTATTTTCCTCATTTATCACATTCTTCCCATTCCCTGGGAGAACTACATTTGGCATGAAGTTTTTTATTAGATATTACATCCATGGAACTATATAAGTAGCATCCACTTGCCTAGTGCATATGGAGACAGCTTAGCCACCCATTCCTTTTCTTCTATTCCCCCATTTTATTCATTTTTTAAGTTGTCACCTATTTTCTAAGGACAATGTTCATAGGGTTTTTATTTCATTGTTTGTTTGTTTGTTTATTTCTACTTATTTTATTTATTTGTCTGCCTGCTTGTTTTCTTTTAGGACTATTGCATTCATTCAATTTATGTGTGTTCATTAGGTGATTCCTTTCCCACACTTATACTTGAATCCATCCATATTCATTTATTTACATTGTCATCATGGTTTCTATCATTGGTGCATTATTTTCTATTGAGTATTTGATTATGGGAGTTAGTCCTTATGCATATTTTACCCAAGTCCTCATGATGTTATACCATGATGCCTACTGACACTTTCTACAACAAACCTCAACTTCAAGAAGTCTATTAAGAAATGGTGTCATGTCTTCAACACCGACATTTTGATTCAATCCTAATCATATCCCAAATAGAGTAATTAGACATGAAAGAATTTCAATCTTCATTAGTTTGGAAAAGCATCTCCCTACTAGTAGGTTGTTTCAATTAATCATTACCCTATGTGTTAATTTATCATCATCCTCAGCCAAATTTATAATGTTTTCCATAATTAGGGTCCAATTATTATAACTGCCTATGGAAAAATCATTGCACACCATCCCACCTGCATTTCTCAATTATTATAACTAACTTTGGGCAAATAATTATGTTGTCACCACCTTAATTTTTATACCTATACAGAGGCATGCTATTATCTTTTTTATCTATCCTAACTGGGGTAGCTCAATCTTCTTAATGATTATAAACACCTTTGGGAAAATCATTGTGTTATCATACCACATTGCCACTATTAAGGTAAAATGTTTATAACCACCTTTGGGAAAACTATTGTGCACTATCCCACTTACATTCTCAATGATTTTGAATAATTTTTTAGTATGATTATGTTTTTACCCCCTCATCTTTCCTTTCTTTGGTCCCCTCATTTTTCTTCTTTATTTTTGAGGGACTATTTTCTGACCTACTTGTGTCAATTGTTCCCTCAAGGGGGCATCATACAATTATTTTATCATCATTGTAGTTATAGGAATACAAAACCTTTTCATTATTTGAGAAGTTTTTATTATGCTTATAGCTCATAATTCCTTCCTAAATAGGGGTAAACTATAGACACCTAAATCTGGCAACCGATGACCTCCAACTAGTCTTTTGACCAATTTCTACCTAAAGTGTACAATTTGGCCTACAAACACTAAAATGAATTAAATGAGTTGAAATGGACATATTCAAGTGCCAATTTTGGCTAGGGTATCACTAAATGGAGCAATGCAATTTATGAGCCAACTAACTTTGATTAGATCATTTGGAATCAAAATGCAAATTTTACACCTAGGTGCTCTGCATTGCTATTTCCTATCAAGTCTCTTGCATAAGATGCATGCCTTCATTATTTATCTTTGGTAACATCCTAAATGGGATAATGGATCTAGTGCATCTGACATTGACTTCCAATTCTAATCCAATCAAATTTTGGACCAATAACAAGGCATTCTGATCAATTTGAGTAATTTGTGCATAAAATACTTAATCATGCTTAGGAGCTAATTAACCTAAATCAAAGCCTAATTAATAATTCCATGGAAACTTGTTGAAAACTTATTTTTGGAAATGTATATTGAATATTTGTATCATCAGGTGACCTCATTTCTTGAAAAATGATCCCTTGGCCACAAATGCCACAAATATCAAGATTCATGCCCTCCATGCCTCATCAATGCCTTCCATAATGCTCTCCATGCCTCTTAATTTCCCCTTCTTCCAATGTCATGATGATGATAATTATAAACTTAACTCAAAAAATTTAATTAATTCTCAACCACACATCTCAATTTTAGAATGGACAGTTCAAGTTGATTTTAGACATTCTAAAAAATTTATAATTAGAGAGGCCATGAAAATCATTTATAATACATGATTATGGAAAGTTATAATGCACAAATATCTTCAAGAAGCCATTGCAATTATTGTTACCATGCCAAATTTATTCTAATCCAAGCCAAGCCACAAGCCAAAGGGGCCACGGAGAGATAGAGGTAGCCAAGATTCCATTACCAAATACTTCATGAGCACAAGCTAAGGAAGCCACTACAAAAAGAATTTTAGAGCATCTAATGGAGGTAAAAGAAGGTTTATTTTGCGTTTTAGTTGTGTGTTTTATTCATTATTATTAACTAATCTCTCCCTAGTGTCTAGGCCTAGAGATGTTATGCTAGTTAGTGTGTTTATTTCATTTTATTTTCATTTTGAAACTAACACCATACTAACCATCCTCTCTTGAGTCAAATTATTAGATCACATCTGCCACCCTTGATCATTCCCATTTTATATTTGAATTTGATCCATGCAAGAGGACAAAAAAGAATTAGAAGGAAATTAATCCTCAACCTTCTATTTAGGTCTCAATTGGTCCCACTACTCCTCATGCACCACCTCTTATGCTTCCTTGCATCATTATTAGAACTCCCTTTTCCATAATCCCATGCACCTCAGGATTTGTCTTTAACCAACTAGTTTCCTAGTTTATGATAAATGCCCCTCCTTGGTGTCATTGCCCCACATATTAACTTGTCCTAGAATCAGTGACAATCTTAGATGTTCCCTTAGACTTCCCAATTAGTCACGCCTCTTTTCAACCCATGAATCCTCCTCCTTCATTACTTTCCTCTTTTGTTTCTCCCACTTCAACAAATCCCCCTCCACCTTATCCTCCACCTATCACAACCATCTATGTCCCCCAAAAAATACCTCCCTTTGCCCTATGAATAATTATGATGTCATAGGCACCTAATATGAGTATGTAGAGTGACCTTGATGTGTAGTGGGACTTTTAATAAACCACAGGGAACATGAGGAAGATCCTCACCCAAAATTTTATCCATGAGGAAAACCCTTTTGTCTAGAAAACACAACAAGATCTCTTCTCCCTCACCAAAGTGAAGACATCCATGAGAGAAGAGAAATTGGTGTAATACCTAGTCTATATGCTCTAGGATATGTATGATATGTCAAATAAGATGATGGAGGATATGTTGGAATAGTTTTAATCCTTGAAATCATAATTAAATAGATCCTTCCATGTGTAGTTGATCATACAAGTTGAGGACACCCTCTTAAAAAATTTCTCAGCTCTAGGAGAAGTGGTCAAGAATCTAATAGATAATAAGGTGCATCTTCAAAGGACCTAAGAATTTTTATAGAGATTGTTATAGTTGAAATAAAATACAAGAACTTAGTAGTGGTCATACATAAGGGCATGTTCCTATAATTAAATCTTATTCCCACATTAGACCTGAGCCTTTATGAAACATATGCTAAGAGCATGAGGGTTATGATTGAAGAATGATTAAACATGGAACATATAGTAGTGGATCCCTTGAAATAAGATAGTAAAAAGATATTTTCCTAGTTCAAATAGGTTAACATCATTGTGTTATTCCACCTAGATGGCACTCTGATTGACATGAGTGAGTTCATATTTCACCTAGGTCACTTTGACCAAGTCATGAGAAAGAAAGTGGTGAAGCCCAACAAGGATAGAGCACATAAAGTACTCAAACTCTCTACCTAATCCAAAACAAGCATTAGTTAGGTTTAAGATGTAAAAGTGTCCATGGAAGCCTCACTTCAAATTTATTAGAGACTAGTGGCCCAATTAGAGGTGATATTTTTAGAGCCACCAATGAATTTGGCCAAGTTAGACTAGGAGTCTGACCTAGTAGTAGTTGTGCTAGCCACGAGGGAGGTAGAGTCCAAGAAGTTGGTATATATTTAATCTATGAATCCTCCATGTATAAGTTAGGTGGTCCCTCAAATATATTATTCAATAATTAGAGGATTTTATTTTCTAAAATCATGTAGTTGTAATAAAATTTTGGAGGCCATCATGGCTTAGGATGGGAATATCATGGTACTTGGAGGTGAGTCCCATCCTTATATATAAATTGTAAGATTTATCCCATTATAAAATGTTGGAAATATTGGTCCAAAAACATTTTCATAATTAATTCATCATCATTTGGATTGTGAATTTTTTCCTAATAGGCACTCTTTATAAATGAACTCATTTTTTATGAATACAATTCCATGTTTTCAACTAAACTAGTTATTCATTTACTAATGTGTCAATCATCTCCAATTTTAAATGAATTATAATTTGAGATAATTGAACAAGTTCTTTGTTTTAAAATGAATGTGGTTGTTACAATGTGTTATCTTGTTCTAATGCATTCATAAACCCTTCTCATTTTATTTAATGACATTAATAATTTGTGTATCTATTTACAGGGTATGTTTAAATTACTTGTGTGTTATTTACTATAGGCTCTTCGAATATTGATATTTAATGGGTATTTATGAATTAATCATATCCTTCTATTTCCTTATAATTCTACCCTTATGTAAAACTATGTCATAACCCTTGGTGAAACTTGGGATATAGTGGTATAAATTTGGTAGGGCACTTAGCTCGATTCTTAAAGCATTAACACCTTTCAATCCTAGAAACAATATATCCTACCCTAACTTACCCTATTTTATGTTTATTTTAAGGCCCAAATATCTCCCTTAATTTTAAAAATTTTAGGACATGACTTAGTACTAAATGGAAAATAATTTTTTATTTAATTGACAATGAAATCAAAGTGAAATAACACACATATTGAACCTCTAGTAATAACAATTATTATTTTCCTAGTATAAAATGTTAAAATATTCAGTCCTTGGACTGAACCAACCTCAATATTAAAATTAACAAGGTGATATTTTGTTCCATGCATTATCTCTCACTTTCTTCTTCATAGCATTCAATCACATGGGTGCCCATAGAGGTAGAAAGGATTTAAAGGCTGATAAAAACTGATGCTAGAAGGAGGGACTTGAGTGATTTATTATTTTAGACACATAGAATATGATCCACATGAATGTCCACATGTAACTAGAATATGATCCTAGGATTCCATAGTTCATATACACCTAGGTGGTAGAGATTCATTAATTTTATGACATGCTCCTCAATACGGATAGGTCTAAAAATTTAAATAGGTACATGGACACTGACTTATCTCATATTTGGTTGCCTTAGAGAGGTATAGACAATAAAATTAGAGTAAATAGAGAACCCCACATGAAACACATGATAAATGAGTATAATGCAATAAATGAGAAAGTGAATTTAGAAGCCTCATACTTAGGTATTTATATGTTAAGGATAAATCCTACTAAAATTAAATTTGGTGATGAGCCAGTCTTGCTAGGATTATGGTCCCTATACATTGATGGGGCTCATTCCAAATAAGGTAGTGGATATGGTGTTCTACTAGTAAACACCCAAATAAAGAAACATCTAAATTCATATAGGTTATAATTCCCATACATAAATAATATGGTAAAATATGAGGCATTGATCCTAGGGTTATAATTTGCATTAAAACATAAGGCAACATAACTATGAGTATTCAATGATTCTGAGTTAGTAGTCAAACATGTTAAGAGTAAATATTAGTGAAAATTGTCATACCTCAAGAGGTATAAACATAGGGTTTGGGACTTTATTGAGATGTTTTGTGCATTCAATGGCATCCCTATCCATATGGAATACAATCAAGTTATTGATTCATTAGCATCCTCATCTTTGATGTTAACTCCCATAGATGAGACTGAGTTGTAATATTTCTATCTAGACAATGTGATTAGTTTCTAGGTCTTTGAGGATGATCAATAAATTATCTTATTTTTTAACAATATTGGGGTATTTAAAACCTAGGTAATTGATGAAGTAGGTAGAGGAAACCCTAGAGATAAAATTGATAAGGATGATATCCTCAATATTCATGGGAATCAAATCCCAAAAGGGATGATTGCACTAGAAAGAGTGTTTGACACCTTAAGCCTTACACCCTAAATGAATAATTCAAGTTTGAGAACCAAAAGTGTCAAATCATCAACTTAGATTTGTAGAAAAATCCAAAACTATTAATGTAGGCCATGATTGGGTATAACTCAAACTCAAGCAACTAAAAAAGTTGTTTCTAAGATATAAAAATGTAATTTATTGGGCCTATGTAAACCTCAAATTTTTTGACACAAAGGTAATTACTCATTCCATTTCACGTAAACTAGGTCAAAAAACATTTAGGTAGAGATAAAAAAATATGAACCCAATCATGGAAGCTTTAATACACATATTGGTTCATAAATTACTCTTTATTGGGATAATTTTACTAGTTTGTCACTCTATCTGAGTGGCCAACTAGTGCTTGTATGAAATAAGAATAGCTAAATCCATTTATGCATAGACATTCAAACTTGAATTGATATTTAGACAAAGATAAATATCCATTACCTCTCCTTGACAAAGTGATCTAATTGGTGAGTGGATCCCATATGTTGTATTTTTGGATAAAGTCTTGGGATATAACCAAGTCCTAGTTAATTCAAAAGACTGATTCAAAACTACATTCACCACTAAATGGGGTACATTCTCATATAAGTGAATGTCATTTGGATTGATCAATGTTAGATCAACATTTTAGAGGGTGATGGAATTTTATTTCAAAATATTAATTAGAAAAGGCATAATAACTTATATAAATGAATTAATTGGGTTTTCAAGATATAGATCAGATCACATACATCAATTACATAAGGTATTTGAGAGATGCATGAGGTATGGTATCTCTCTAAACCCAAATAAAGGTGTGTTAAGTGTCAATAAATGTAAAATTCTCAATCATATCATCATAAAGGAAGGTATTCATATTGATCTAAAAAGAGATGATGTGATTTCTAAGTTACCTCTACCTAATAGTAATAAAGAATTAAAATCCTTCTTTGGGAAAATTAATTTTGTTTGTAAGTTCATTTCTATATTTTCCAAAATTGTAAAGCCTCTAAAAATTATGTTTAAATAGGATGTAAAAGTGGAGTGGTATATCAAATCAAAGAAGGATTTCCAAGGTATAAAATATACTATCATGCAAGATCCAGTGTTGATCAATCTAGACTATACAAAAGATTTACACATTTAACCTTTTGATTTTAAACATACCTCTTTTGCCTACCTCACACAAAGAGTGGATGGAAAATAACACCCTATATATTTTATGAGAACCAATCTCAAAGATGTAGAAATTAAATTTTCCACTCTCAAAGAACATGTTTAGGTACTAGTTAATACTATGAAAAAGTTTAGGCACTACATTCTTAGAAATAAGGTGTATGTAATCATCCTAGACCCAACCATCAAGAAAATGTTGGGACATAATGAACTAGGTGAGCATAAAGGTAAATGGATGACAAAATTTAGGAATATGATTTATAAATCAAACTTACCAAGTTGGTTAGAGGACATGGCCTTACTCAAATGATAACCAACATTGATCCAAGGATCACTATGTACCAATTGGACCAAGAGATAGTACTATAATAAGATCGATACACCCCAATTGCATATTATTTTCTCTATGGGAACACACCTCTTAGGCTCAACCAAGCATAAAAGAGAGTCCTTAGATTGAAGGATACAAAATACATGATAAATAAGGGAATTATCTTCAAGAATAATCATGAGGTCATTTATCCAAGGTTCTTATCACAAGTTGAAGCCAAGGAAGTAATGGAAAACCTTACATGAGAATCTAGGAGATAACCACCTTGTATAAAATGTAATAACACACAAGATACTATAGGTAGGCTACTACTAGAATACCCTATTTATATATGTAATGCCCATGTCTGGACCTACCAATAGTGTTAGACTTTTGCCAAAGTAGAAACCCATGAAATAGTGTTATTACAACTAGTTATATATAGGACACCATTTTCCCAATGGGGTGTAGATTTTGTAAGATTCATCAACCCTAACTCTTTAGTTAGACATAAGCTTATCCTTATAGATATAGATTATTTCCCAATATGGATTGAGGTAGTTCCTAAAAGGAAAATCAATACTAATTAATTTATAAAATTCATGGAGAACAATTTAACCACTCAGTTTAGGATCCATGTCTCATTGTTATGTTATAATGGTCTTACATTTTAGTCTATAGATTTCAATTAATGAGTGTAGGACAAAGAGATCACATTTTAGTCCTCATCTAATTGATACCTATAAGGGAACAAATTTTTAGATTCAACCAACAAAAATGTAATTTTTTCCATGAATAGGTTTGTAGGAAAAAACCTTGAGAATGGCATTCATTGTTAAAATTTGCTTTGTGAGGGGATTACACTAGACATAAGCAATCACTTAAGAGCTATCCATTATTACTAGTCTATATACTTGATCCATTTTTTCTAACTGCACTTAGGTTACTTACATATAATTTCATGTAGCAGTATATGGAACAAGATGATAAAGTAAATTCCATACTCTTGGATAATGTATAATTAGAGGAAGTCTAAGATGAAGACTTACTCAAAATTAGCAAACATTAGATCATTTTAAAGTGATGATATTACAAAATATCCAAGATTAAATATTTTAGGATTTGTTATTTGGTATTGTTGTTTGATAAAACTCATGAAAAAATGGTTGACACTCCAAGTTTAATCCTCTCTAGAGTTTACTTTTGTTGTTTTGTTCTTACTCTTAGTGTTATTTTATTCCTATGGTGTTCACCTCTCACTGACCTTACCCTAGATATGGCCCTTAATTTAGATTAATATGTTAGGTAGAACTAAAAATTCCTTTAGATAACCCTGAGTAACTAACCACTATATCGGTGACAAAATCTTGAGAAGCATAGTTAAGCTTTGGAATACCCAAAGGTGAGATTTCATTTTTAGGTAAATAAAAGGTTATAAGTGAGTCTTTTACATTTTATATCTTGTAATCCAATGATTCTTAACAATAAAATTGAATTTTAGAATATTCTATTTCCTAACAAAATCCCTTAAACTGCACCTAATATGAACATATTGATGAAAAAAGAGATCACTAAACCAATCTAAAAGCAACTAAGTATTTATATTTTTCCAAACATCCCATTACCCAAAGCTTTATCTCAAACCCTTAATGTATAGAACTATCAAATATATTCATAATAAAACTTTAAAATGAAAATGGAATAGCATATAAAATATAAATTCATAGTCTTCTTTGAAAGGGTTATTCAGGCAACCCAATCATAGGATTTTTATCCTAGTTAAAAATAGAGAAAGGCCTCGAATGGGACCAAAGGTATCTCTATCAGGGATATAAAAACCTAGATAGAAATAGAATAATGACCATACCATTCCCCTCCAATCCATATAATTGATAATACCCTTTTAGATGATCTAATGCCCTGTCTAACCTTGACTTGTTTGAGTGAAATATAGAATTTAATCAATGGAAAATATATCACCTCACACACATTTATGGGTTTTTATGGGAATAAGGCTTATTATGCCACTTGCTATAATCAAATTTAGTGCCTTATTTTCCAAACATGCCTAAATATTTTTTGTAGTCTATGTTTTTTATAGAAACAAAGGTTAGCAGTTTGGGTTCTAAGTGTTTATCACCACTTTCCCCACATAAGTCACCATTTTCTTAGCCAGCACACCCCCTTATTTGAGGAAGTGGGGTCCCATATGTAAAATGATCAAACTCAAAGTTACTATAATTTTAGTCTCATTTTAACAAACTCATTTTTGAGATAATCCTTGAGTTCCTATTTTAACCCTAGTTTTCCTAAGTATATTTCATATTTACAATGGTCAAGTGATCCCTATTGAATGACCCACAACCTTTGAAGTTAATGTAGTCGAGTCCTAGTTGTATCCTAAAATGAACCACATGATTTCCTTCCTGATTTCCTTCCTAGAATATTTAATACACTAAATTTTCCATAGGTTTGATTTTATATTAAGATTCTTGTAGTCTCATTATCCTAGAGTGTCATAATCTCAAAGTCCTACATGGAACCATGTGGAGCTTTGATGGTGGCCAAGTGAGCATTTATATTCATCTTAATTATTTCCTTTTACTTAGACTCTTTTTTTAGTTTTTTACAAGATGTTCAATTAAATAGGAAAGTTTTGTGTGGATCATTTCCAAAGGTTTTAGAACTTGTTCGAGCCCAACCAGTTAGGGTACCCCACTATCAAAATGGTTAGTCTCCTAGATATGTCAAAAATCTTAGATCTTAGTAAATCCTGACCCAATGGGAAAGTGCCATGTCAATCACAGTTAGAATGGTCAGTCTCCCAAATATGATAAAGATGTCAGATTATAGGAGATCCTGACCAAGTTGAAGAATGGCACATGGCCTAGTGGTCAATGTATACAATGGGAAATGTAATAGATATATAAATCAATCCTATCTTAGAGAAGATAAATCCTACTTATTATTTCAATTAGATATATATTAAATAATTAGAGTTATGACCAAGATAGATCTAATAGACCTAGTCAAGGGATATCTTACCATAATAATATCACTAGGTAGGGTTCTAAAGCCTCCTGTCAAGAAAAACTATGTAATAACGCTAACTAGTTCCTATGTTATAATATTCACTAAACTAATAACAAGTAAAACAAAATCTAATTTAGTTCTCACCAAATCTTTTCAAACAAAGTGGGGGTAATAAAAATGAAAAATAAACATACATAGAAGGCATATAATCATGTCAATGTATAAAAAATCCTAATTCATGGAAGATAAGTATTAATTCATATATATCTACTTTTACAAAAGATAAACATAGTTAGGGATACTTAATTTTAAAGAGGAACATATCAAGCCTCAATATATCCCTTGGCCAAGGTTATTCAAAAGAGGTTACTCTGGTATGTAAGGATGACAAGGATAAATCAGATCTAGGATACACAACCTACCAATGCATCCAAAATAATTATACACAAGAGATGATTCGTATCTCTAAATAAAGTATGAAACCCTAAGATTGATCCTCAAGTAAAATAGTGGATAAGTAGATGCAAAATATATATTACTTATTCTTCTCTTCTCTCTCTTATAAATTATATAAATGGATGTGTATATATAGTTAAATCTAACCTTAAACCTTTTTGAACATTTCATCAATAGAGTCAGCCCAATTAACTTTGTATTGTTAATTGATAATAATAAGTATCAATTAGAATACTAAGGTGTCCTAGTCAACTCTGAATTGGTTGAATTGAATGATTTATTTTGAGGTTGGGGAGGCTTGGATGAATACATGTTATGATAAAATGATTGGAAATGTTCTTTAGTAGTTGTTTGAGGTGTTTCAAATCAAGTCATAAGAAAGTTTTGCCTTTTTGCTTGGTCAAAGGCCTTTTATAAAGTTTTAGGAGAAAAGATTCAAACTTTGTATTGAAGGGGAGATTTATGAGCAGTAAAAAATAGTTTTAAAAGAGTATCATAATTCATGTTATGGTCCACTTTGTGAGATAGAAACTTCCATCGTTTGATGAAAGTTTGAGTAGATTCATTAGGAAGTTTCTTGGCATTGATGAAAAATCAAAGGCAATTTTTAGGAAGGTCATCATGTTGTAATTAATTCACTAGATCATTAACTAAATGCTCTAATTATGAAATGGAATGTCTAGGAAGATGGTTATACCAATAAAGTGTATCACCAACAAAGGTTTTGGCTAAGATATTTTTGGTAGAAAAGGTGTTAGTTTAGACCCATTACTTATATAGATTACCAAAATACTCAATAAATATATTAGGGTCCTTAGTCCCATCATATGTGATAGTTGGAGAAATGTTTTGAATATATAGAGATGTAATGAATAGAGCTAAAGGTTCATTTTGAAGATGTTGAAAAGTTTTATTATGTGAAGTAAGTTGAGGGATGATATTCCTATTAGCATCTCTAAGAGGAGGAGGGACAAAAAATTTATTTGGTTGAGACATAATGACTTGAGATGGTTGACTAGTCATGTGTAATAAATGTTGTTACATTTTCATCATTTTGGGAATGATTAATTGCTTGCATGATGTTCATTTATTAAACTATCTGTGTAAGAATTTGGGTTGTGTCAATTTATGCATTAGTATTTGAAGGTGGGGTATTAGTTTTGTTAGGAGGAGAGGTATTTGGTAAAGGATTCCCAACATTGGTATTGGGAGGAAGACTAGGATGAAGGACCTCAAATGTATTACATTGTGTGGTTATTGGTTTTGGACTACGAAAAGATGAAGAAAGAAATCGAATAGTTTCATCTAAATTAATAAAATAAATGAGGTTATGATCTAAATCCTTAATTATGTAATATTATTGACTAAGCAGAGGCTAGAAATATGACATCATTATGAAATAAAACTAGATAAGCACACATAAAATAGTATCGACCAAGGTATATATAGAATTGATAGGGTTGATTATGTACTATTTAGATAGAAAGACACAAAATGAAGATAGAATTAGCCAAACATAGAATAGGGTTAACCCATAGGTACTAAGTTGAATAGGTCGACTTAGTACTGTATAGAGAAAATTTTGATTGAATAATAATAATAAAGAGTCAAATAGGTTAACTATGTAATAAAGGAAAAAAATGTGAATAAGTTAGTGAGAGACTATGTTAACATAGATAAAAGTGTTCTAAAAATAGGAAAGATTATTTCTAAGAATATGAAATTAAACATACAAGCAATCAAATCAATGTGGTTGGTTTAATTGGAGCACATAACACAAATATTTCACTAACATTTGGTAGTACAAGTTTTACAATACATAATACAATGATCAGAGAACAACTAACAACTTGAAGTTAAAATATAGCTAAGTGGTCACTCTTAAGTATTGTTAAGTTATAATAAATTATGTAATTAATGCGATAGAGATTTGGATATAAGAAGGAACTAAAAATAAATTTAAGGTTTGTTTCAAGTAGTTTAGGATGAAAGGGATCTATATTGGTAATAGTAATATATTGGTATTGGGGCCTACCCCCTCACTTCATAATCCCATAATTATAAGGGTGTTGAGTGATTTTTTAATAAATACCAATAACCACGTATTTATACTTGGCTAGAAAACTAAGTTAGCTTCCCCCTTGGTGATGAAATATAAGTAGGTAGGCCTTGGGAAGACAAGAGTTTAAATGTATTTTGAATGTTATTGTGATTTGGTTGTGTGTGCAAAAGAGTAAAATAGTGTAGCTAAACAAAAATTTGAAAAACTACTTATTTAGAATATGTGAGTTACTCTAAGCATGCAATGTTGAGCATGGTATTGATATTAATTTATTGTCATTGATGTCAAGGTGATATTAGTATATATTTCATTAATGACAAAGTGATAGGTTTCAAGTAGATTTGAGAGTGCATATCATGTGTGCAAGTATTTAAGGTGATTGACCATGTTTGAGGGGTCATATAGGGGAAAAGAGTTCTTTGGGTACTTATGGAAGTGAAATAAATTCATTATAGTAGTATTGTGAAGGTCTAGATTATCCTAGTCAACTTGGAAAAACTTCCTAAGTAAGAATATTGATGACATTATGATTAGCACGTGTGAAGATGTCAAAATAAAGTATTCACATGGAGTTGTTCATATTTTTACTTAAATGATGTGGTTCAAATTTTAGGTCTTGATATGGTGTCTATAAAAATTTATGGTGGTGAAAAGTTTCCCCCCCTGATATATTTCATTGTTTTCCATACTTGGCCATATTTGCAATATTAAGTGACTATTGGAATTCAAATGTTTGAATTTACAAAGGAAAACTAGTCAGTAGTATTTTGTTTATAACTTTTGATGTAGGATGAATTTGATGGTGGTGTAAAAATGAAAGTGGTATAGGACTTAAAGATAAATTAAATAAAATTTATTAGGAGGTTTGAATGGTTATATATTTGAATTTATTGTATGTGATAGTTGCTATTATCGACTATTTTTTTTGGAATAAACCAGGGTGCAAAGAAATGATTTTGTAAGTCAAAATATTGATCAAAATTTGTTGATATGAAAATAGAAAATGAATTAAAATCCATATATATTATCCTAAAATTTATTTTTATTTATGAATTTCTATAAAGGTGTAGTTATTTTAGGTCAAAGTTGTATTTTGTTGACTATAATTATTGTAGGTTTGAGTAGGCTTCTTGTAGTGGTGTTTATGAGCCTTTAGAGCATGAATGAAGGTGTATTATGGATTGGATGATTTTATTAAGGTATTTATATTTAAATACATAATTTTATTATACATTTAAATTTTATATACATTTATTTCGAGCACCTTTTGTGAAGATAATGTTTTTGGGCTAATTAAGCCTAATAGGTCTTTAAGACCTAATGCGGGTTTAAAAGTATGAACAAGTGATTTAATGTTTATTAAGCATGGATAAGGATAATAGAGGATTAAATTAGAGTTTTTAATTTTTTTTGGGGTCATTTTAAAGGTAAATTTGGACCATAGTGGCTCAAAGTGTTCCATGAAGGTGAATTAGGTCTCCGTGGGATCTATTGAATGCTTGAGGGCTAAAAGAGGTTTCATAAAGTGAGCGAGTGACTTGGAGTGTTGTATGACATGATAAAAATAAATAAGGATTTTAAGAAAAAAATTTAAAGTTTTTTAAATGTTTCCATATTTGGTTAAGTGATATTGGAATCTAAGTGTAACATGTGGCCTAATGGAGGGCTAATTGCTTAGGTCTTGTTTAGGCCTAGTGTGTTGTTTTAAGCCATTTAAAGCATGCCAACCTAATGAGTTGATGGATAATGTATTTAATGTGTTCCAAGATATATTATGATTTTGATACATGAATTAAAAGTTTTTTGGCTAAAAAATATTTATTAGCGAAAGAATCATGCATACGTAGAAGGCTATTTTGGCCTCATTATGCTAGTTAGACAATTGGTGTGTGAAGCGAATTATATATGAGTTTCAAGAATGGTAAGAGGACATGAAAACTATACAAAAATCATGTTGAATATTTGAAAAGGGTATAACACTATTTATTTTAGGTCATTATAAAGTTTGAATATTGAGGATGAACAAATAGGTGTAGAGTGATCCAAAAGGTTGTTTTGGATACATTGCTTAGGAGTTAGATAATGGGATAGTGAAGTGAATTATTTGAGAGTTTTTAGAAGTATATAAGGGAATGAAAGTAATAATAATAAATTTTTTAACATTCCATTAATATATTATAGTAGTTCTGAAGGTAATCAATAAGTTTTTGTATTGATTCAAGGCATAATTAGGCCTAGTTTGTCTAGATGACCTAGAGTGAAGAAGTGCATTGAATATATGTTACAAGAGTAATGAATAGGTTGTGTATGATTGATATTTATGATTTTTCAAGAATTTATTTAACAATAATAATAATAATAATAATAATAATAATAATAATAATAATAATAATAATAATAATAATATAGTGTGAATTAATAATGGCCTCAAGGTCATGAGCATGTGTATGAGGGGTAAAGAAGAGAAAGAGTTGTGGTATGCCTATGTAAGAGATATATTTGTGTTTTTATGAACTACCATAAATTTTATGAGGTATAAAGGTAGGTTTTCAGGTTTTATATCAAGATAAGTTAATATTAAAGTTTTTAATACATCATATCATAGGTGGAGATAATTTTTGAGGTGTTTGAGTTGGTGTTTGTTCACCCAGGGGGTTGTAGCCTCCTTGCTAGTTGGTTCTAACTAAAGGTCTAGTGGGTGCTTGAAAAAATTTAGGGGTGGGTTATCCTTGATCAGTTGGTGCTGATATAAATTAAATAAATACATTTATATTATATCATTCCAAATCTTGTTTCAATTGGGTTTTCTCCCCCATGAGGGTTTCCCACATAATTCATGTGTTATGTGCTTTGATCTTGCATTGTTTTCTTTGTTCATTGTAATGAATGGTTTATATGTTCATGAATTATTATGTTGAATGGTTAATATTTTGAAGAATTATAATTTAAGTTTATTTTATTTCATCACTAATTCACCCCATAGTGATTGTGCTTCCAACAATTGGTATCAGAGCAGGTCCTTCAGGAAGGCTTGACAGCTAGAAGGTGGTCCTTGAAGCACAAAATGGATAAGCAACTAAGGAACAAAAATAAAGAATTGAGGTCTATGGATAAGTATTATTAGGATAATTGAGAATTGAGGTAATAATGTCTCAAGAGGATAATAATTCTATTAAGGATCTCAAATTTTAGTTAGAAAATGCTAATATAAGGATAAATACTTTGAAGGATCTTAAGGAGAAGGTATGGATATTTAATTATAATTTAGAATTAGATATAAATAAGGATAATATGAATATTAATGATATTAAAAATTATTTATAGGCTAAAAATTTAATTTTGAGGTAAAATAAAGTCGAGTGTGATCAATTGAAAACTGAGCTAGGTTCCTTGAAGGTTGAGCATGAGAAGATAGTGGTGAAAATGAGCAAGATTGAGAAAGATGAATAAAATAAAGTAAATAAGGATTATAGAATGAAAAATAAGGTGATAATACCAAAAATTCATCCCAATGCCATGAGTTTTATCAATTTATCTCATAATCAATGTTATGCTTGCAATCAGTTTGGTCACATTACAAAAGGAGAAGTAACTTGTCAAAAGTAGATAACATCCATCATCAAGAAAAAAGTATGAATGATATTGTTTGTTTTAGGTGTCATAGATTTTATCATATTGAAAAATATTTTAAAAATAGGTTGAATGATTTCTCAAGGAAAAATAAGGTGTATGGAGCTTGTAGTGTGCAAGGAAGAAGTCATACATAGATATGGAGACCTATGACTATTAAGAGAGATCAAATTGAGATAAAAGATGAATTGGTTTATGAACATATCAATAAATATGGTTTATTTTATTTTTTAGATATGAATTCAAGACAATAATACTATTTATTAGGTTATGTTGACAAAGGAGTCAAAGAGAAGATGGATGAGCCAATCAAGCCTATGAGGAGGCTTAGGAAAGACAAGCAAACTAGTAAGACTATGGAAACTTGGGAATATCCTAAGTTTTTGGTGTTTTAAGTGACTTGGTAGGTGAGGTGTTTCTATTAATAAAATAAAGTCATTACTCATTCATTTTAAGTATCATGAAATGATGTTGCAAGGTTGATAAGTCAGAGACTAGTCAAGGGGTCAAGGTATGTTCATTGTCTTGATATGCATATAAGTTGAGTATGGATTATTTCTATTTTTTTCAAGATTTTCAAATATGTATATCACTTATTAATAGATATGATAATTTATTTGAATGTCTAAAGTTATTTGTGGAATAATATCTCACTTTGAGTGTCCTTGGTTGGCATAAGGGTTTTAACACAAGAAACACTTGACATGGTGTATCTTGGGTTGTATAATGAATTGGGTCACCAAACTTGGTGAGAAGGTGTAAAATAGTTTTATGCAAGTATTAAATGAGGTTATGGTGTGCTAAAGGTAGCCAATTTGTACAAAGGTATGATAATTTCAAGTTATGTTTTTTTTTTTGCAATGTACCTCTTTGAAGTGACCTAGGAAAGGAGTATATTTTCTTGTGCAAAATAGAGGTCCTTAAAGGACCAAGATTAGGAAGGTAAGATGGGATTTAAGTAAAATTAAGAAATGAATGCAATTAGATTTCATCTATATATGGCCTAATGAGGTATTTTATTCAGGTTGGTAGCTTGAAGATCTCTTATAAGCATGGATTTAGGTGAGTTTAGTTACTTTTCATATGATAAGGTTTATTGAGCATGTTTTTATTGTTGAGATAAGTTGATATGAGAAGTTTTCTAGACCATTTAAAGAGGTATTTTGGTCCCAAGGATATTTTTTGGTTGAGTATGTTTTGAAGATAGGCTATATGAGATGAGCATTATTTTAGGGGGAGATTTCTAAGCTTTCTAAGCAGTTTGCCAAGTCCAAGAATCAAGTTGGCATGTTGAGGAAGACCCTTTATCATTAATGTCAAAGGGGGAGAAAGATCAGAATGAAGGAGTTGTTTAATCTGGGAGAGATCATTTTGAAAGGTGTTTTTCCATCAATGGCAAAGGGGGAGATTTTTTATCATGGTCTTGAGATGCATTTATTGTTATTGATGTTAAGGTGATCTTAGTACATAATACATTAATAACAAAGTGATAGGTTCCAAGTGGATTTAAGAGTGTACATCATATGTGTAAGTATTTAAGGTGGTTGACCATGTTTAAGGGATGATATAAGGGGATAATAGTTAGTGGGGTAATTATGGAAGTGAAAGGAATTCATTAGAGGATTCTTGTTAAGGTTTAGGTTATCCTAGTCAACTTGGCAGAATTTCTTGAGTAATCAGATTGATGATGTCAGTATTATCACATGGGAAGGTGTCAAAAAAAGTGGTCATATGGAGTTGTTCATATTTGTTCATATATCATGTGGTTAAAATATTAGGTATTTATATGGTGTCAATAAAAATTTATTGTGGTTTAAAGTTAGTCTCCTATTTATATTTCACTATTTTTCATACTTAGCCAAATTTGTAATATCAAGTGACCATTGAAATTCAAATGTTTGAATTTAAAAAGGAAAACTAGTCAGTAGTATCTTTTTATAACTTTTAATGTAGGATTAATTTTATGTTCGTGTAAAAATAAAAGTGGTATAAGAATTCAATATATATCTAGGACAATTAATTAGGAGGTTTGACTAGTCATACAATTGCATTTATTGCACATGAGAATTGACTATTATTGACTGTGTTTTTTTTGAATAAATCAAGGTGCAAAGAAATGATTTTGTAAGTCAAAATATTAATAAATTTTTTTTTTTATAAAAATTAAAAAATAATTATAATCCATACATATAATCCTCAAAGTGATTTTGAGTTTTGACTATCCATAAAGGTGTAGTTATTACAAGTCAAAGTTGACTTTTGTTGATTATAATTATTGTAGGTTTGAGTAGGATTCTTATAGTGGTGTTTATGATCCTTTAGAGGAAGAATGAAGGTGTTTTATTTATTTTATGATTTTCTTGAGGAATTGATATTTATATCCATATGTGGATTGTACATGGAAATTTTATATACAATTAGTTTGAGCCTCTTTTGTGAAGATAGTGATTTTGGGCTAATTAAGCCTAATAGGTCTTTAAGACCTAATGGAGGTTTTAGAGTATGAGTGAATGATTTAATATTTATTAAGAATGTATAAGTATAATGGATGGTGAAATTAAAGTGTTTGAATTGGTTTGGGTCATTGGTGAGGGCCATCTGGACCATAGTGGCTCAAAGTGTTCCATGAAGGTGAATTAGGTCTCCATAGGACCTATTGAAGGCTTGAGGGATAAAAGAGGTTGCATAAGGTAAGTGAGTGACTTGGAGTGTTGTATGACATTGAAAACATAATTAAGGATTATATGGAATTGTGTTAAATTTTTTAAAAGGTTTCCATCTTTGGTTAAAGGCTATTGGCATCTAAGTGTAACATGTGGCCTTATGGAGGGCTAATTATTTAGGTCTTGCTTAAGCCTAGTGTGTTGTTTTGAGCCATTTAAAGCAGAGACAACCTAATGAGTTGATGTATATTATATGTAACATGTCCAAATATATATATTTATTTTGATACATTAATGTAAAGTGTTGTTTCTGACCAAGATTGATTGGGAAAAGACTCATGCATATGTAGAAGGCTATTTTGGCCTCATTGTGCTAGTTACACAATTGGTGTGTGAAGTGAATTATATTTGAGTTTATAGAAGGGTAAGAGGCCATGAAAAATATCATAAAATCATTTTTAAGATGTGTTAATGGTATAACATTATTTATTTTAGGTCATGATCAAGTTTGAAGATTGAGGATGAGCAAAGAGGTGTAGAGTGATCCAAAAGGTTGTTTTGGATACATTGCTTGTGAGTTAGACAATGGGAAAGTGAAGCAAATGGTCTGAGAGTTTGAATAAGTGTGTAATGGAATGAAAATAATTATAATAACATTTTTAAAATGTCATGAATATCTGAAAATGGTTCTAAAGGTAATAAATAAGTTTTTATATTGATTCAAGGCATAATTAGGCCTAGTTTGTCTAAATGACCTAGAGTGAAGAAGTGCATTCAATATATGTTAGAAGAGTAATGAAAATGTTTTGTATGATTTATATTAATGATGTTAAAGATTGAATTTACATCTAAAAATATCAGATTGTGATGGATGAATGGCCTTAAGGTTATGAGCATGTGTATGAGGGGTAAATAAGAGAAAGAGTTGTTGTATGCCTATATAAGAGACAAATTTGTGTTTGTATGAACTAACATAAGTTGTATGAAGTAAAGAGGTAGGTTAATAGGTGTTATAGAAATATAAATTCATCATTAGGTGTTTAAGACATTATATCATATGTGGATATCGGTTTTGATGTGTTTGAGTTGGTGCTTGATCACATGGGGGGTTGTAGCCTCCTTGCTAGTTGGTGCTAGATGAAGGTCTAGTGGGTTCTTAAAAAAATTAAGGGATGGATGTTCCTTGATTAGTTGGTGATGATATAAATTGAATCAATACCTTTATATGATAGTATTCAAAATCTTGTTTCAAGTGGGTTTTCTCTCCCATAAGGGTTTCCAACATAATTTATGTGATTTGATCTTTGCTTTCTTTGTTCATTACAATGAATGGTTTATATTATTGATGAATGATTATGTTGAATGGTTAAGAGTTTTAAGAATTAGAATTTAATTTGATTTTATTTCATCACTTATCCACCCCCCTCTCAGTGATTGTGCTTCTAATATCAAATAATTGAAAATGAAATGTGAATTAATTACTAGCAAATAGTTGTTAATTCCTTGAGGAAGAATAATATAGAGTCAATTTAGGTGAAACCATATAAAAATGATAAAAAATAGAGACAACTTGGTCGCTATCATTAGCCAAAATCAAAGTATTAAAGAATAGATTTGAATAGGTCAACTATATCTCTTAGATTGAAGACAAACTATAGAAATAAGTCAACTAGGTTGACTTAGTTGGATATAGGGTTATAGTTTTAAAGGCTTCTAGTTTTTACAAAATATAACTAGAGAAAATAATAAAATGATAGAGAGATGAAAGAGAGGAACCTTGGTAGGATTGAAGATGGTTAATATTGCAAATTTTTATGTTGTGATGCTCAAATGTTGATTTGAAGTTTTATCAACTGGGTCGACTAGCTTGACATAGTTTGTAAAACCCTATATGAAAAAAATAAATATTAAAAAATAATTAAAATGGGTTGAATTAGATGGTAGAACCTAACTACCAAAAATAAATTCTATAAACTATGTTGACTGGGTCACTTAGTTGATGGAACCTGACTACCAAAAAGAAGCACTACAAGTAGAATCAACTAGGTCGACCTAATTAGTAAAATATTATTGAAGAATAATACTATATTGACCAAATAGATCTCATTACCTATGTTAAATGAAGATTGACATAGAAAAAATGTATTATCTTTAATATGAATGTGTGTTAAAGTTACACATAATTTTATAACTATACTGATAGGTTTGATACATTACTGTAAATATGGAAAAATATAATAAGATAAAAATGATAGTGTGATATAAAAAATTTAAGGGTTAGATTAATGTCAATTTAAATAGAATTTATGCAATGTGAAATGAAATATATCTATAAATCAATCCTATCTTGGAGAAGATAAATCCTACTTAAACTTTTGATTGGGGATACATTAGATAATCAAGGTCATGACTAAGATGGATTTTTTAGACCCAACCAAGGGATTTTATACCACAATAATATCACTAGGGAGGGTTACAAAGCCTCCTATCAATAAAAAATATGAAATAAACATAATTAGGTCCTATGTTTTCATATTCGCTAAGCTAATAACAATTAAAACAAAATCAAATATAGTGCTCACCAAAGCTTGTGGCATAAAGTGGGGGTTATAAACATGAAAAATAAACATGAATAGAAGACATATACTCACATAAATGTATACATAATCCTAATGAATGAAAGATAAGGAAATATGCATATCTATCTACTCATACAAAGGAGGGATAAAGTTAGGAATACTTGTCTTTGAAGATGAACCTACTAAGCCTCAATCTCTCCCTTGGCCAAGGTGTTTTGCAAGAAGTTATTATGATATTTAAGTATGACAAGAATAATTAGCTTTAGGATACACCACCTATGAATTCATCTAAAATACTTCTCCCCAAGACAAGATTCATATCTCTAAATAAAGTATGAAACTCTAAGATTGATTCTCAAGTAGAATGGTGGATAAGTAGATGTGCAATATATCTTACTTATTATTCTCTTCTCACTCTTATAAATGATATAAATGGATGTGTATATATAGTTAAATCTAACCATAAACCTTTTTGAAAGTTTAGCTGACATAGTCTGCCCAATCAAATTTGTATTTTTAATTGATAATAATAAGTATCAATTAGAATACTAAGTTGGCCTAGTCTTTATATTATAAACTATTGAAAAGGGTTTTAGGCTTAGGAAGGGATAATAAAGGTAGAAAATTACTAGAGTAGGGTACAAGAGAGGATAAAAGGATTAGGGAAGTACATAGAAGGTTTTGTTGATAACAAGTGGTTGGAAAAATAGTAGGAATAATACAAAGCCACAAAAATCTTGTGAAGCACCAATTGCCTACACACCCCTTTCTTAGTGTACCCTTTAAGGTGAGAACTTAGAGAGATTGAAGATTGATAGGTTATTTCAAGATATAAGATGTTAGTAAGTGGTAAAGTTAATTAAAATATTATGTGTATATAGTCAGAGTTACCAAGATTTTCCCAATGGGTTCACCCTAATGTAAGACATGTCAATTGCTTAGATCTAATAGAATGTTAGAGCATGAGAGAGGATGACCAAATGAAAGAGTACCATATACCCCATTTTTAGGCTTGTCAGTCTTTTATACCTAATAAAGATGTCAAAACCTAGGGTATCCTGACCTACCACATCTACCATGTGGAATTTACATATGCATTAGAAGGAAGATCCCAAAAGACCCTATGATGGTCAGAATAAGGTAAAATCATAATCTAAAGGATAATCAAAGGATGATATGCATCCTTATATTGGAATTTTATCATCCCAAGTGTATAAATACAAAGCACTAGGTTGCACCTAGGTTATAATCATTGTAACATGAACCAATTAGTAAGGGACACATGGCATGAAGTAGGAACCACCTAGGAATACTTAAAGGTTATATGTCTATGTGCATACCACACTCTAAAATTAATTAGATGGGAAACTGATCCATGATTAGAAATTTAAAACATCACATCATGAGCATTAAATCTATTAAGTAGCCTATGATCATGATCTCTGAGTTTATGTACATATTTAGAAATGAATGAGAATATTAAGCCACCAAATCAAATTTAAATTCATGATAAGTGAGCCACCAAATTCCATTAGTGTATGATATGTATATAGATCTATATAAGTTCCCCGAGGTGAAATCATTAGCCATTATTTCTCCCAATTTCCCAAAATATACTCCTCACTTTCTACTCCTACCAATGACCTCCATGTTTCCCCTCTATTTGGGGATTGATATTACAAAATCCCATCTCAACTGAAATGGCCACCTCATCCTATAACCCTAAAATTAAGCCAAAGTATAGATACAAAATATTCCCATATGGCTTGACATATTTTAGGCACTACAACAAGATGTTCAAGACCATTGAACTAGTGCTCAAATATTATATCAGTGATGATGAAGATGAGACTGAGTTCAATGATACCCTCTAGGATTATGATAAGTACATGTTAAACTAAGTTATAGCTAATCTATATGTCTTCCCCTATGTTGATTTATTCAAAAAATTATTGCTCATGGATAAGTGATCATAGTATAGTGTCCATGACATGGTCTTCTCTATGAATTACCAAAATTAGATCATAGATATCTCATGAGGTTCCTTCAAGGATTACTATAAACTCCTAGAGTATTTAATCGCCAATGATTATACTACATTGACCACTCGGACCAACACTTTCCAAATTTATAATATCATGAAAGACTAAGGGAATACACCTGATGATAAATGGGTCAGCAATACATATATGAATGCATATATTGTTTACACCTTTAACGAGGGAATTCACATCAAGATGATACTGCTAGACCAATTATTCAGGGAAATAAATTATCTACATGTCAACATTATATGGATCCTCCCAATACACATAATCCTCAGGGGTGAACAAGTCCTTTACCTTGGAGGGCTAATCAATTTCAATGTGATCAATGCAATGGGATATGCCTGGGGAGGAAGTGAACTCTACATGATGAGATACTTGGTAAATTTAGTCTATGAAACTCTCACATTCAAACCTGATAACTTTATAGCATATATTCCCATAGGTTTGGTGGTCTATGTAATGTTTTACAAATTATATGTCCACTATTGTCAAAACCAAATCTAAGAGATATGTGAGTCTTTCTAGATAGTGGTCTACATGTCCATTAATGAGGTACCCATACATAAACTATCAAATGAGATTACAAACTCTCATTTTCCCATTGGGGACTACTATTAATACATAGAGGATATAATAATTCAAATAATAGACACTCGAAAGGCTCCCCTCTACCTACCATATCAAGACTCAAACTGCTTAGCCAAGCAAGATATCACATATCATGTTGTGGAGAACATATTTAGGCATTGCATTAACCACCACTAGAAGTCCTACCCACCCCTCTCAATCACAATAAATCACCATACATATAAATACTTACCCATATGTATAATATGGTTACAATAAGGGACTCCTTTGCCTAGATAAGGCCAAAAATCAATACCTGAGAGCCACACGATGTCATCAAGGCCCATATAGTGAAATACCAACCCTAATTCAACCTCAATTATGGACACTATCCCTATGAGGAGGAGGATCTCTATTTGAACCCAACTGATGATTAGGAGGTGTTTTCCAAAATCAAGGTAAATAAGAATAAAATAAAGTAGGCTTAGCCTTGGCCATATGCTTAGGCTAGCCTTACCTCTTCCATGTCAGCTCAACCTGGAGAAGGTGTTTAAGAAACCCCCAAAATTTTGAGGAGAATTACACAAGGAATCCTAACATATTATCCTCTTCAAGCTTCTCCTCTTAAATATCCTACCTCTTAGACCTTGGCTCCACATCCATCACCTCCTATGACTTAAACATATTAGCTTTGGGTAGTTTAGGCCCAAGTAGCATGGCCTCAAGAAGCTCAAATCTAGGTAACTAAACCTTAGGATACACTGGTACTCAATTTTGACATTGGTAGTATCCCAAAGATAAGTCTTAGGTAGGACCAAAAGTTAACACCCACACAAACCCTTTTCCCTATTCCCTTCTCTCTCCAACATCCTCTCACAACACCACTTAGCTTCCCAACTCCCTATAAATCCATTTAGATGATACCTCCCTTTTTTCCCATTCCATCCCTTTGATAATTCACCCAAGTGCCTTTAGACTTTGCCATGCATAAGATCCTCACCTCATCATTCCCATTTTCATCATCCATTCCCCAAATAGGTATCTCCATGGTTCCCTTGTTGGTAATTTTAGAGGTGTAAATACCTGTAGGTGCCCCATCCCAAAAAGTATAGTTGTAACTTAAGTAATAAGTAAACTAGTATGCATAGCTCAAGTGACCTAGGCTATTCTAATGATACCTTTGGTTATCCAATAGATTCCTCAATTAGTCTACATGATATATGCCACCCTTTCTCCCTCCACTATAGTAGTTGAAGCTAATTTGGGCAAGAGGCCCAAAAATAAGTAGAAGAAAATTCATCCTCAACCTTATATTTAAGTCCAAATCGCTCCAACTACTCCACCTACACCAACTCTTGTGGTTCCCCACATTATTCCTAGTCTTCCCTTTTCCATCATCTTAGGCACTCAAAGATTATGATTTAACCAATCAATTTCCTCATTTTTTATGAATGACCCTCTCCATGGAGTCATCATCATATAGATTAACTTGACCTAGAGCTAGTAGAAAATAAATATGTTCCCTATTCATCTTGCCTCCTTTCACCCCCATTCCTACTCCTCCTCCATTACTTTCCTCTTTCATCCAATATGATTCATCCATTCCCTCTTCACCTCAGACTCCACCTATCACACCATCTCTATCATTACACCAACACCTCCCTCTACCTAGGGAATAACTACAATGCCACAAGCACCTAAGATGACTATGTAGGGTGACCTTGATGTGTAGTGGGACTTATAACATACCACATGGAACATGAGGAGGATCCTCACCAAAAATTTCATCTAGGAGGTAATCCCTATCATCTAAAAAACATAACAAGATCAATTCTCCCTCACCTAAGTGAGGATACACATGGGATAAGATAAAGTGACCAAAAACCTGGTCTCTATCCTCTAGGCTACACATGATATGTTTAAGAAGATGATTGAGGATATGTAGGAAAAGGTTTGAGACCTAGAAGCACAAGTAAAGATATCTTTTCCTATGTATCTAATCAGACAAGTTGAGGATGCCCTCTTGTATTTTATATCAACTCTAGGATAAGCGGTGAAGACTCTAGTAGATAGCAAGGTGCATCTTCAAAGGACTTACACATATTTATAGATAAATTTTCTAATTGAAATAAAGTGTAGGAAGATATCAGTGATCATACATAAGGGCATGCTCTCAAAATTAAATCTCATATCCACTTCAAATATTATCCTTTATAAAACATATAATGGGATCATGAAGGCTATGATTATATAATGGCTAAACATGGCACTGATGATATTGGGGCCCCTAGAAGAGGGTAGGAAAAAGATATTGGCCTAATTCAAAGACATCAACATCATTAAGATATTCCACCTAGATCTAACTTTCCTGGATAGGAGTGAGTTTGGAGTTCACTCAGGTCACTTTTACTAGGTCATGAGAAAGAAAGTGGTAAAAGTTAATAAGGAGAGAGCCCAGGTAGTGCTCAAAATCTCTACCTAATACACTATGAGCATTAGTCAAGTTTTAGATCAAGATGTCTAGGGAGGCCACACTTCAATTTTATTAGAGACTAGTGGCCCAATCAAAGGTGATATCATGAGAGCCACTTATGACTTTGGCTAAGTTGGTTTGGGATTTTGACCTAGTAACAACTACATTGGCCACTAAGGAGGCAAAGTCCATGAAGTTGGGAGGTTTTTCATCTGTGGGCCCTCCACATATTAGCTAGGCGCACCCTTATATTTATTGGGTGTGAAGTGGAGGATATTCTTTTTTCTTTAAATCATGTAGTTATAACAAAATTTGTGAGGCCATCATGGACTACATGGGAATCTCATGCTACTTGGAAAGGAGACCCATTATTATCTATAAACTCTAAACTATATCCCATTATAAAAGGCTGGTAATTTTAGTCCCAAAATGTTTTTAGAATTAAGCCCAAATTTAACCTGCTTTAACTTTATCATTTGGACTATAAATGTCTATCATGATAGGCACTCTTTGTAAAGGAACTCTTTTTTATGAATACAATTCCTTGTTTAAACTATTTGTTCATTTAATAATGTGTCAATCATCTCCAATTTTTAATAAATTCTAATGTTATAGATTTGAAAAAGTACTATGTTATAAAATAAATGCAGTGGTTATAACATGTTGTCATATTCTAACCCATTCATAAACCCTTCTTATTTTCTTTTGTGATGATAGTAATTTATGTATCTATTTACATATTATGTTTGAAGGATATATGTGTTGTTTATTATAGGATCTTTGAATTTTGATATTTAGTTGGGGGTTTATGAATTAAGCATCTCTTTCTATTTCCCTAGACTTATTCCCTTGTGTAAAATTGAGTCATAACCCTTGTTTAAATTTGGCATGCATTAGTATAACTATGGTAGGGCACTTGGCTTAGTTATTGAAGTATTACCACCTTTCAATCCTAGAAACACTCTCCTACCCTAAAATGATCTATTTTATGTTTATTTTAAGGCCAGAACATATCCCTTAATTTATAAATTTCTAGGACATGACTCATTAACAAATGACAAATAGAATTTTATTCAATTGATAGTGAAATCAAGGTGCAAAAACACACATATTAAACCTCCAGTGGTAATAATTAGTATTCTCTAAGTATAAAAGGTTAAATTTCTCATTATTTGGATTGAACCAACATCAATCCTAAAATTAATGAGGGGAAATTTTATCCCATGCATTGTCTCCCACTTTCCTCTTCTAAGCATTCAATCTCATGAGTTCTCATGGAGGGAAAAAGGATTTTAGGGCCAGCAACAAATTTTATTGGCCTGTTAGCCCTCTAATGATGGAACCCACTTCTTAAATCCTTGATTCTAATAATTTCCATCTAGTCCATTTATCATCATTATAACACCTAGATTAACCTATTATCCATCATTGATGGCCCCCACTTATTACATCATGTATTTTGAGATCACACTGAATGTTGACCCCTAGTTGGTCACATCTAATTATCTGTCACATTGATCTAAGTGTGTTAGGCTTAAACACTTTAATTTACCTTAGATATTATTATTTTAATTAACCATAGGCTATTGAATTAACAATGATTTTCATGTTGAGTGTACTTTCTGATTATGATTAGAATTAAGGATGTAAGATGTGGGGCCCATCATCAGAGGGATAACAAGATAGTAGAATGGATAGAGGACATGGAAGATATAAGTACACAATAGGCCCATGTATGTCACAATGATATTTGAACTCCATTATCCTATTATATATTTTATCTACCCTTTCCCTCAGAGTATCTAGAGGAAAATGGAGGCCATGCTAATTGTTGACCGCCACGTGCCTACTAGATAATTTATCTACCCTTAGAGTACATAGTAGGCACATGAAGGTCATGTCAACAAATGACCTCTATGTGCATGTTTGATGCTCTATCTACTCTTGAAGTATATATTATGCATGTGGAGGTTATGCTAGGACTTGACTTTCACATGCTTATTGTATACTCCATCTACCCTCCCCACTACCCATTTCATTAGACCATTAGTGTGAGCTTAGAATCAAGTATGTAATAAGTGGGCCTCATTGAGAAAGGGATAATATGGTAATGCAAGTGATGGAATGATAACAAACAAAGTATTAAATCAATTTCAAATCTTACACCCCTTCATATACAACAAGGTGTTCATCTAAAGAATGGGATAACGAAATAGATTAAGCACTCTTAGATAAAGTGACCAAAGGGAATGTGGAGGTTAAATTCCCACATGATAGCCCATTATAAACACACTATCTAGTTACACTCATAATATATTATATAATAATTTATCCAACCCAAATAATTTATGAGTGTTTGCATAATCAACCAAAATTTTTAACATGGCCAACCATGCTTGCAGTTAACCTTCACATCCTTATTATTTATTCCATCTATTGAAACTCTATCTACCTAATTTATTTAAAATATAAAAAATAAAAAATAAAGCCTTATATGACATACTTTATTTAGAATATAAGGTTAGACTTTGTTTACAAGATAAGGATTTTGCACTAAGTTTAACTAGTTAGTAGATTTGGCATGGACCACCACACTTAATGTTGACCCTTAGTTGGCCTAGACAACTATAAGTTAAAATTTAGCCAAGTTACTCACACATAAATTAGGATATTCCATTTTTACATTTAAAGGAGCCTATGCCCATTACCTTATCATAATCAATAATAGGGGACATGGCATTGAACTAATTGTATCTTATCCTATATGTGGGCAAATTTGATCTCATTGTATTAGTTTAATGCCTTGTTCCCTTTAGGATAATACTTTCAATTATTTGATTAGATAATTTGTCCTTCTAAATGATATCAAAAGTATCAACTTAACTTTATAGTGAATTCACATTTATGGTTTATGTGTTGTGGGGGGGGGGGGGGAACCAAATAAGGCAACATATAGAGCTAATAGTTTAGATAACATCTATTAAAACATGTCAAGCCAAAAAGTAATGGTTAAGTAAGACAAAAATGACTAAGGAAAAAAATGGGCATGGGATTTAAAAACACTTATTATCCTAATTTATATCACTCAATCAAGTTAATAATAGAAGAATCATGGAAACCCATTTACTATATTGTCAACTACATGAATTTGATAATATGTTTGTTTGATAATGATTTTAGATCTTACCCCATTCTGTGCTTAAACATGCATATATATTTTGAGACTGAGCTCATGTTGAGGGTGGTTATAACTATTACCTTAAATGGTGATATCAATGGATGTTTCTAATGTTCAATTTATTGTTTCTAATGGAAAGTGTGACATAGGTAGTGGATAACTTAGTACTATGTTTCTTTCAATATTATTTTTTTCTTAACTTAGTATAAGTGTTTCTTTTGGTCTTGTAAAAAACTTATTGTGTTAAATTTTGTTGATAACTCAATCAGGTGCATAATAGAAGGATCATTGAAATTCATTTACTATATTGTTGACTGCTTGAAGCAATTAATAATAGGTGGGGTAGAGTTGGATTTTTGTCAATAGTGTTTAGCTAAATATATTCCTTTTGTACATAGGATTATGAACAATAAATATAGTATTGCATTAAAATATTTGATATGATTCATTAGTATGTATAATGGTCTACTATTTCCCATCTTACTATAGTATTTATAATGACCTACATCTTGATTTTATGTATAATACCCTTTACATTTTATATAATGGTCTATTATTGTCCATCTTATTATAATCTATATAAGGCCTTATGTATTATTTTTATGTATAATGCCCTTTACATTCTATACAATGGTACATTTTTGTTCATATTGATATATAAAGGAAAGGAACCAATGAACCAATTGTTGTTTGCCTTAATATTTTGTTAATAGATGTTAACCCAGACATGAAATGCAAATGCACCATCAAGCTAAAAACCTATTATGATATTTTGTATTGATAATGAACAATAATTGACCATTATACATATTGAAGGTTCATTGGTTCCTTTCTTGTATATAGTAGTAATGATTGCTTTAGTGTTTATGTGAAGGGTATCCCAAATACTTAAGATAATACTTATTATTGATAATGAATAGTAATATACCATTAAACAAAATGATGGTTCATTGTTTCCTTTCCTTTATGTAATAATATGAAAAATAATGTGAATAGAGAAGGGGAAAAGATTCCAAACATTCGCATTCCTTTATAGTATAAAGCTAGCATACAAATGTATAAATTTAAAATTCCTTTATATATAGTATATCCAAGAATTATATACATAATTTAAATGGTATTATATAACAAAATAATGGTGAAGATTCAGAGCATTATACATATTGTAATAAAGGGTATTATTTAATCAATGAATATATATACAAAGTCCTTTTTGGAAAGAATGTTAATACTATATTTTTGTATACCACTACAAATAATTCAAAGGCTGTGAGTTATCACTTACCATGTATAATTTGTTTTATATTCTAGTTTGAATATACCATAACCTTCCTCATAATTGTGTATACTTGATCTATGTATACCATTATTCGATTAGTTTGTATAGGTATTAGTATATATATGTATAACTTTTTTTACATTTTAATTTGAATATTTGACATTTTGAACCCTAATATACTCACTAACCATGTATGTACATTTGGAATATGAATCCTATTGGTTATACTCCAATGTAACATTTTTTGAAACACTCCATAGATTATATACTTGATTGAACTAATATAATTACCTATGTAATAACTACCTACTATAATACTTATTAATTTACTATTGATTTTATAATTGACTATACTATTATCATCCCCTTTTATAATTCCCTAGTACTAGTGCCTTATTATAGGAGATAAAGTATAGGACTATAAGTTCTATATGAACTAATAATAAGCATGTAATGAATTATGTTATCAATGAATTATATGTAACATATAATAATTACACATACTATTCAATTAATTATGCATTGAATGAATGATTATGACTTGATTAATCATTAATTCCTTCAACTAGTCAACAATATAGTAAACATAAAAAAACTATGCCCTAACTAATCCTTAATTCCTTCAAGCAGTCAAAAATATAGTTAATATAATACTCGTGAGTTCTTTAGTGATAATTATGATAATGTGAATGATGAAAAAGTGTAATTATTTCTTATGGTCTTGTAAAACACTCATTGTGTTCATTTTTCTTAATAACTCAATCAAGTTAATAATATAAATCTCATAGAAAACCATTGACAGTATTGTTGAATATTTGAACCCCTTATGGTATGCCTATTTTGAAATGATTTTAGGATATTTAAAATTTTTAATTTCCTACTTATACTAGATATAATTAATATAGGTTGTGGATAACATAGTACTATGTTTTTTCTTAATTCTATGTATTTATTTAAGGTAAAACTAGGTTGTTAATAGGGGCCCACTCTAGCACATATAATAAACAGGCTAGGATTGGAAACCAAAATTACATATTAAATTCTGAACATAGATCCAAATTTCCAAATAATAACAAATAACAACAAAATTACTAGTATACAACAAAACAACAAAAGTACTAAACCTAACATCTAAGGCCCTTCCACCTTTCTATTACATTAGTCCAATTATATTTGATATTAGTAAATATAGTGTCAATCTTCTGGAGGGTTTGAGGATCATAAGACCCCTTAGTAACTCCATTCTTCTTCTTATCAACTTTTCCATGTTTAAGCATATCATTATTCCTTTTCACCATAATTCAAATCCCTTCCATGTTCTGAAGAGGCTATGTTGAAGTAAATAATCATCCTAAAATTATAATTAATAATTTCATTCTCACACTCCATATTGGTGAATTTATCATCCATTCTTTCCATTTTCTCAATTATTACCACTAACTCAGCCCTTGTGCAAAAAATCCCATCATTATTGATCAAATTCATTATTTCTTGAAGTCTGCTATGATCCCTTATGAACCAATGTAACAATGCCTTATGTAGAAAAATCTCATCTTTAATTTCATCAAATTTATTTATATTCTTTAATGATGTCAGGAATTCATCAAACTCCTTATCCTTTTATTGTTTCTCAGTAGCCTCAAGCCTACCACCACCTAACCCCTTTTCCACATATCCCTCCTTAAGTTGTTTAGACCTTCAACCCATCATGAAATTTATTCTCTTCCATATGTAACATTATCACCCATATTACCTCTATGAGTCTCCTCACTCACCATCTCAAAATCTCATGTGTTTTCCCAACCGTTGTGAACATTTTAAAAAAACCCTACATCTTGATCCTCCTTATCTAGATCAATAGTATCTTTATAGTGATATCTAGTTTGATCTTTCTTAAATTTTTTACTTGACAAGATCCTTATAATTATTTATTCACCTAAAATTCATAATTAGATGCTAAAAGTGTTTCTTGAGGTACCCTATCCCTAGGCTAGCCATTAGACCTATCCTTGATAATTATACTTACTTTTACATTCATTCATAAGACCAAAATCACCCATATCTAGTCAAAACATAGTCCCAAAACTATCATCTTAGATCCCAATCCAAATTGCTTAGCACTATAAAGAGGATATTAGCACCACATTTGGGACACTATAACCACACGGTGCTAGTGTCTCCATCTGGGTGATACTATCCTTATCCCTAGATCTTCCTAATAGATATTTTTTCAAATGTGTGCCCCTCCTAAGGTTAGCCTAAGCTCATTTTCTTATCTACACAAGAAACATAACCATATAAATACAAGTGTAATCCACCTCTATTCACTAGATGGGAAATATATGCAAAAGTTATTCAATCCAAAGACAAAGTTATGCAAAATTAAGTTATTTGATCCCTATTCTACCCTACTTTCTACATACTACCATCTACATTAGACCTAGGTATAGTTTTCAAGAATTTAAAAGCTCTAGTACATTCAAGGAATCTAAGCCCACTCTCATTATGGTATTCAGTTTCACATACATTAAGCACTAGGTGGGATAACTACATTGGTCTTAATCCCTCCTCAAAGTATTGGTATGTAGGAAACTCTCTACATAGTGGGGTGTTGAGGATGTCTAGTCCATCAAACACACAAAATTATTGTGTATGCCATACTTACAAGTATATTAAGGTTTGTACATCAAATTAAGTTTTCTAGGAACAATATAGAGCCATATGTTTTGGTCACTTAAGAATAGGACCTACAGACACAAGCACATGTGCTCTAATAAAATAAGAATAGTCATATAAATGGGACATTAGTACCATATTGAGGACACTACCCAAAGGCATCTAGGGCACAATAGTGTAAATCATGTTTATACATCTTCAACTAGTCAATTTATGGTAAATAATGTAACATATCACAACACAAAATCATAAAGTACATATACAATTAGTGATTCAAAAATAATTCAAAGGTTAAATAAGAGACTCAGTGAGATACTAAGGAAAATGATTAATGTAGACACCCCATTCTGGCCACAACTAGATTCCAATTGGACTTTAGAATCATTACTAATAAATAGTGTAAATTAAGTCTAGGAATCAAAAAACATCCCAATTTCATCCATTCATCACTCATTAATGCTCAAAATCATGTTGAGGCATACCTATTTGGGGTATTTTACAATACACAATAATAACATCTCATGGATTCATCCTCATTCACTTTATGGCCTAACAATTGATAGCTTGACCTATGGACTGATTATGTGGGGAACTTAAACAATTATCAAAAGAGCTAAAATGCTAATCAGAATGAATCATATAATTAAACAAGATTAAATGTTTATTGGAACTATCCATTTTAAATTAATGAATATCAAAAAATAGAAATTCCAAAAATTAAAATATAAAGCCTTTTCATCATTGCCTTCATGAGTTGTCAAACTTTTATAAAATATCTATTTTGAGAGCCATGCCTAGTAACTAAAAATCATAATTACATGAAAATTTTTAACTCAATTGGAGTTAGTTTCAACACACATAGAGTTAGTTTGAACTCATTCAATTTTTAAACTCAACCTTAACTCACCTTGGGTGAGAGTTGACTTTGGAGGCTATAAATACAAAGCCATACCTATTGGTCTATAATTTCTTTTGGTGTAAAGTTACTATATCTACATGTCTTCAAAGCTTTGATAGTTTAGTGTTATTATGCAATATTTACTCCATAAATATTAATTGAATTATTGTTACCATGCCAAATTAATAATCCAAGCCAAGTTAATCATCCCAACTAAGGTTTCAAGGAAAGGTGAAGCAAATAAAGCTTCATAGATGAAGATTTCTTGATGCATAAACCAATAAATCCACTTCAACAAGCCATTTGGGTATCCAAGTATGGTAAAATAATGATTTCTTTTGTGCTCTAGTTGTGCTCTCATTTGTATGTTTGTTACCTATGATCTTCCTAGTGTCTAATATAGAGGTATTAGGATTTTAATATGTTATTTGGATTTTTTTTATTAGAATAATGTAAGACTAACCTCCCTTCTATGAATTCCTTGTTCACATCATGGCATGATCGATGGGAAATACACCCCACATATTTTTTTCAAGGAATTTTAGGACATCCTCCTAACAATTTTCATGTCAAAATCCAAACATGTTGATTAAAAAAAAGGGTAAATTGAAGGATCAAGGATGTTTTTTTTGGAAATCATGAAGCTGCTCTATGTAGTTTCATTCTTACTCTTTGGAATCATGATATTGCACACTATTTCTACTTTTACATTCATGATTTTTTCATAATTTATATGGTATTATGGTAATGTTTATGGTATTGTCTTAAACCACCATGATTTTTTAGCTAACCATTTATTTTGCATGGAAACCCATGATATCACAATATTATGACTTTACAGTCATGGTCTTGACTTAATAATTGTGATATTTCAAAATCATGAATTTATAGTCACGATATTACACTATCGTCTATAATTTTGTCCCTAAATACCATGGTCTATTACTAACTATCTATTTTTATAGGAGAGTCACAATATTGTGCCAAGATGTTTAGTATTATGTTTATTTCTATGATATTATCTCCATAGTAGAAATTTTTCATTAATAATCTATTTTACAATAAAATAGAGATAATATGTTAATAGTTGTGGTTTTGTATGAAAAGTGGAAATATTACTCTATGTTTCTATGGTTTTGCACTCTTGTAAAATTTTGGAAACCTAATAGCTAGAATTGAAAATCCATTTATTCACTCATATTTTGATTCTAAGCACAAGGACCCCCTAAAGTATTTTATAGGACCCAAAGGACAAGAAAATAAACATTCAAACACTTTAAGTTTAAAAACTCACATTTAAATTTAGCATTTAAAAAAATCTTTTACTTGGGTTAGTTTTCATTTTGCTTAAGTTTTCAACACAATGCCAAGGGGCCCAAACTTATTCACATATTTTATTTGGTGATATAAAAATGAGCCCATATTTTAGTTAAATACTCATAAGATTTTTCATTTTTTATGCTTGTTTTTTGAGTGTTTGTTTAGAAAGATGAGTGTCACATGTATGCTCTCCCCCCATCCCCTTTAGGGAACTTGGGTGATAAAAAATGCTCACTCTTTTCATTTTTAAATTTGGTCTAGAAGCATGGAAGAAAAATATTTAAGGACATCCCCAAAATCTGTTCCATTTAGGTGACCCAAAACAACCTTAAAGTCCTTCCACTTTCTTTATCTAATGCATTTTGTCTTATGGGTAGGATTTCATCACCTCCTCACAAGTTCTCTAAGGAAGTATTTACCCAATAATTCATCTTCTAGCATAATTTCAACCCCACTCCATGATGGGGTATATAAATTTAGGGTGACTCACTAAGAAATTTTTTGAGTGGTTAAACAATCTTTGTTAGTGTTACACAACCTTAGACCATAGGGGCACCTCAGACATCACACTACACTGAGCAATTGATGGATGTAGTGGTTGTGAAAAGGACAAGACATTTTCATAACAAGCTAGTTGATGTGGATACAAATGATGTGATGCAACCTAATGTTTGACACACATATAGGGCCATGTATAAATGAGATAAAATTAATAGTTTAGACAACACCACTTGTCATGGATATACTGTTGATGTAAGGTGAGTAACGCCGAGTTCCATGTCACTGTATGAACTCTTGAGAGAAGAGGGGGCATAAAAACCTAAATTCTATGCACTTTTACTTTTTGAATTAACAATTTAAAATCATCTCAAGAGGAAGTATAAATATAGAATTTGATAATATGATACCACATTTTTAGTCTTAAGATTTAGGACATTACACTTGGGTGTTTTTGTCATTTTGTCCTCTTTAATTTCATGGTTTTGAGTCAAAATTATTTATTTTTCATACCACATCAAAACAAGTCCAAACACATTTATGTTTTCTTATACACCTATTTAGACTAAGATGTGTTACTCTGTCCATTTGTGTCACAATTTTTACCTTGGTAAGTTGTTCAAAAACCATTTGTGTGTGTCTCTTATTTACACGAGGTTTTGTTACACTGCCCATTTAACTTTAAACATTTACCTTGGATATTTTAGTCAAAAATCTTTTTCCATGTCATTAATTTGAAAAAACATCATTAAACTTTTAGATTGATTCCCATCTCTTATCATTTTTGAAACCAAGTTTGAAACCATTGTTATACCATCTCTTATTTCAAATGCATATTTATGTTACCCATTTTGGTCTAGCCTTTTGCCTTAGAACATTTGAGTCTTTTTGCATTACAATATAAATCTCAACCTTTTAAAGTATAAATATTAAAATAATCAAGTTCATACCAAATCCTCATCTAATTTGTGCTCAATTTTTCCACCTTTTATGTTTATATTATGTTACTTGGGTTGGTTTCATATTTGATCTAAAGACCCCTTTACCTAGACCTATAACTTATTGTTTACTTTGTGCCTTGTTTAGAAAATCTTTTTGAGCCATGTTATTTTCATATGATTTGTTTGAGGTTGTTGTGCCAATATTTTTAATGTCCTAATTCATTTGTTCTAATATTTTTTGGCATTCAAACTTTGAGTCGTAAAGTGAGATAATTATCGAGTGTCATTTGAGCCAATTACCTTAATTTAGTTTGATTTTCAATTATTATTCAATTTTTATGTTTCCAAGTCTAGACTTATTTTAGTATAATTATAACCACCTTTAGGAAAATCATTTCTATTTCCTAGCCCTAGTTTACAATTATTCTACTTTGTTTAGACACTCTTGTGACTGATTATAACCACCTATGTGTAAATCAGTGCTCTAGAAATAAATGAGTTAAATTTTTGTGTTACTTTTGGTGATAATTATAACTACCTTTGAGAAAATCAATATCATTTTGTTAATCCAGTTTCACTTTTTTTTTTGTCCTACCCTTGCCTAGTTTAGTTTTTTTCCCATTTGTGTCTCTTTTATAGAACCAAAGGCCCTTTTTTTACATCTCAATGGTTTTTTATTTTTTTACCTTTTGTTTTTCGTGTAACCTATCCATGGATCTAAACTTGCCTCATTAAATTATAATGAAACCATGTATAATTATGGCTATGGTAACTTTGTGACCAATGACCCTTTTGTTCAAGATTCATATGATAATGTAGGTTATGAAATAGATCCAAATCTATCTTATACCATTCCATACATTGAACAAAGTCATGACACTCAAGCATAGTATTTTTTAACACCCCTTTCTTTGGGATAATTAATGTACCATTTTTTTCCTTTCAATGAGAATGGTACTTGATTCCTTACCTATACCATTAACCCTCCTTCAACTTGTATGAGCAACCAAGCTTCACAACATCCAAGGATCACTATTTCAGGTCCTCCTCTAGATTGTGTTATCAACCAAGATTCAAAATTCCCTACCATTATCATTCCAGGACCTCATTTTTGGCTCATGATACAAACCAAGCTTCATAATGCCCCACCATTACTATACCATACCCTCATCCTTTGGCTTATTCAATCAATCAATATTTTTAACACCCTATCATTACCATTCTAGGCCCTTCCAAGTATGCTATCTCATTATCATAACAAGGTTATGTAATTATGATTAGATGGGTCATAGTTACCATCTTAGAATGACAACCAATCTTTGTTAAGCCCATCTTAGATGAACCTATTTATAAAGATATCACTATCAAACCATTGATCATTCTTCCTTCATTTCCTACCTTCCCCGACTTTAGAAAATCCATGTTAGTCTTTGAGCCACAATAGAGCCAACCATTACCTCTTCAAGAGCCATATTTCAAAGACCAAAATATGTTTAAATCTGATATTTTACTACCATGTGAATGAAAGCCAAGATAACCAACCAATTCATGATTTTTTTTTTTGAACCACCCATTTGTGACAAGTCAACTTGGGATGAACCCCCTTTTGATCTTTTACCTATTTTAAGAAATATCACTTTAATGAATGAGTCTTTGTTGAGTCATGTATTAATCATTATAACTACCTTTTATAAAACCATTATCTTATTTTTAAATATCCCCCATTTGATAATCCATTCTCTATTGAGTTATCTCTCAAATTTTTTCCCCTCATTAAGGAGTTTCACTTTGATAAGCTAGTATTTATGGAGTCACCCCTTGAGCCCTTCCATCTCTTTGAGGGGCCTCACCTAGATGATCTAGTCTATGTTGAACCCTTTTTAGATGAATCTATTATCAAATATCCCATTATGCCATCATAAGTAATTATTTATCTAATACCAAACATTCAACAAGACATCATTGTAGTAACATCCACACCAAATGAAGAATCAACATTGAAGATAGGTTCTATTTTTAAACCGATATTAGATTTATCATAAAAATCAAAATTAATGTCAATCTCAACATTGGATTCAAATTACCTTGTGTTGGAATCATCTTCAAAATTAGAATACATTCATGGTTGTTACAACATTGATTTTACATGTCTTGCAAATCAATTGGAATACATTTGTGGTTCTTTTACAATTTTTGAGGATGGTTGCTTAAACATCGACAGAAGTTCTCCTAGCATATTCTATGAGGAATAAGTTTTATCTTCCCATTATATTAATATAATTACCACCTCCCACAAGTGTTGATTGATACAAATAGAATCATACCTTTTTGAACTGCATCTATGGTGACATATCAATCGCATAATATTAGGGGAACCAAGAAAACATTCATGAATAATAATAATAATAATAATAATAATAATAATAATCCTAGTGAAATATTTTCATAGGTATTAGGGGGAAATCAAAGTCTAAAATTACCATCTTCTAGTGAAACCTTCACAGAGGTGTTATGGGATAATCAAGACAACTTCATTGGTGAAAACCTCATTGAGGAGACAACATCTAAACACGAGTTATTAAATACTTTATGAAGAAATTATTAAATATAAAATTAATATAACTTCCAATATACAACATAATCATATGGTATCTACTTTCAATCTCAAACAACAAAAAAATCTAGTGGTCCTGTCAAGAGCATATTTAGAAGTCTCTGACCCTGTCACAACCACAATTATGTCAATTATAGAATCAAAAACACTATCTTTTACTAAAAATCCCAATATTCATTTATTTCCCAACCATTATACACACTATTACAATCCATTTATTCATTATATACCTATATTACATTGCCAAATCATACCTACCAACCATTATTTATCCTTATTTGCCATCCATGGCTATACTTTCCATTATAAAATCTATAAATACATCTTGTATCAAAGTTTAGAGGAGAAATAATCAATGAAAAATGAAGATCACACCAACATTATTGGAGTTTTGGCTATAAATTCAAACATTTTCCTATTCTAGTTGCATCACATGTTGATCAGGACATACATCTCCACATCAACAAGAATAATATAACCATATCTTTGTCTTGTCATTTACCTTACCACTTTCATTTTCCATTCACCTTGTCATTATTTCATACCCTTCCATTTACCTTATCTTATCACTTTCAGGAAACCTTATTACCATTATATCTAATTTTCATACCATCCCCATCCTTGAACCATGCCATATCATATAATGTTCTACCATACCTTCCCTATTGAAAAAAGTGACCCTCCCTCCCCAACCCTTTGGCCTTGGTTTCATTCCATTGGTTCTTTGAACACTTTAAATAAAGAGATTTAAATTAAATTTTAATAGTTTCTTCAATATTCTAGGCAAAGTTCATATTTTGGACTAGTACGATAGTGGTTTTGTAGTTACATCCTTTATTATTTTGTTCTATTTCATTATGAGTGATCCTAATTATAACCACCTTTGGGTAAATAATTATCCGACTCTATGCTAATAATTATAACCACATTTTAAAAAATCAATATCATTAAAATATGCTATTTTTTCCTAATTATAATTGCCTATGGGAAATTTAAAAACAACACCTTTACTATTCATTGCCAATTCACCTTGCCATTTCTATGCCATATTATGCCATTTGTATAAAAATTTGAGAAATTGTGGCTACCTATTAAAATTCCTCCATTATCCAGTGGAACTAAAATGGATTGAGATCTTAATGGAATGATGTAGGAAACACTTGATCTACAATGAGGTTAAATCAATCACCCCTTTACCATGCTCTCACTATTTGTGGGCAATTTATAGTTTGAATGCTCTTTCCATTTTTTGCATTGGAACATTTAGTATCTCTTAATTCTCAATTGAGTTGAGATGTTTATAAAATTCCAAGAACAATTATAAAAGACTTATAAGATCCTAAAAATCACAAAAATCAAGGAAATTATCTTAGAATATCCATGCAAGATATAAATCCATCAAATTTTTTAGGTTGTGATATCTTATTTGTTCAATTTATTTTTAGACTACTTTGGTATATTTCCCTCCCATTTCTAGGAGTACTACATTAGCATAAGGTTCACATGGATTATTTAGGCATCACTTGGATATATGGGGCATCTTGAGTTAGCTTGACCACAACTTTCATTCCCCTTATTTCATTTGTTTGTTTAATTTTATCCTATGGCTTAGGGGTAATGTTTTTCATCTAGTATGTCCTTAATTCCCTATAACTTAGGGGAAACGTTATGTCAATTGTTTTCTATCTTATATTTTATTTTACCATTGAGATTAACCATTGTTTGTGTTTATTTCATTTATGTTGTGGTTGTTTTATGTTTATTTTTATTTGTTGGTGTTTTTTTATGATTTTTATTTCTTGGTGTTTTTGTGTTTTTTCATGTTGTTTGTTTACCTGTTTGTTTTCTTTCATTTTTTTCCTTAACTTAGTATACATATGATCATTGGATGATTACTTATGCATTATAATTAAGTCCATCCATATTATTATGGTAAGATTTTCATCATGGTGTTTTATATCATGGTGCATACCATCATGTGCTATATTAAAAATCAACTCAAAAAATCTTACAAGTAATGGTACTGTATAAATTTATCCTAGTTCACCTTGGAAAATCCTCCCACCCTCGTTAATCAAATCAAACCTTTAACCATTCTAGTTGTATTTATGCTAATAAGGATGAGCATCTCTGTATTAGTAGGTATGAATGAATCATTCACATTGATCACTTCTTATTCTTCTATTCTTTCCTCATTCAATTTTCTCTCATGTTTGGGTGAACTAAATGGGCCTAAGGTTTATTTATACTATGTAGGTAGTGCTTGGATACATGATGTATCTCAAGTTAGCTCGGCTACCTTTATTCTTCCAATCATCTCTTTCGTCACTTTCTACATCCTAGTGTGCCTAATTTTTTGTGGCTTCTTTAGTCATTAGACCATCACATCTACATTTTGACTTGCTTATTTTTAATATGTATGATAGGTTATTTATTTGAGTTATGTTTGCTAATCAACCCTACTAGTGTAAAACCAATTTATCACAATCATTTTTTCCCTATCAAGGCATACTAAAAAATCATTATTCAATCTAGGTTAGCTTAAAAATTATAACTTCATGTGGGCAAATCATTATTTTGAATCATACACCCTACTAAGGCATATGCATGTGCCATTGATTATAACTATATTTGGGTAAATAAGTGGCTCAACCATTTTTACTGATTATAACCATCATTGGGAAAATTAATACTTTTTAAATCAATGCATGCAAGCATTCTCTCAATTGGATTAATCTGACCCATGGGTTAATTTCATTCTTCTTCTTGTTTTTTGAAGGGACTATCTATCAATAATTTTTGTCAGTCACTCCCTCAAGGGGACATCATTATAGGCCTCCAAAACATTATTTGGAGATTTTTATTCAATCATTATCTTCTTTCCTTATTAACAATTTTTTTTATTTTTTGAGAATACATTACTATGATTATAGCTTGAAATGCCTTCCAAAATAGGGGCAAACTGTAGACACCCCATTCTAGCCATAACTAGCTTTCGATCAAGCTTCAAATTAATTCCTAACAAACATTTTAAATAAAGCTTAGGAATCACTAATGTCCCAATTTTGGCTATGCATAATTCATCAATGCTTAAAATCGTGTTGAGGCATCCCTATTTGGGTATTCTACCATACACAATAATAACCTCTCATGGATTTATCCTCATTCACCTTGTGACCTAACAATTGGTAGTTTGACCTATGGACCCATTAAGTGGGGCACATGAAAAATTATCAAAAGAGCTAAAATTCTAATCAAAATGAGTCATATAATTAAACAATATTAAAATCTTAGTTGAATTATCAATTTGTAATTAATAAATATCAAAAAAATGGAAATTCCAAAAATCAAAATATCAAGCCTTTTCATCATTACCTTAATGAGTTTTTAAGCTCTTCCAAAACATCCCAAAATATCTAATTTGAGAGCCATGCCTAGTAATTTAAAATCATAATTACATGACAAATTTTAACTCAACTAGATTTATCCTCAACTCACCTATGGTTATTTTGAAATCATTCCATGTTTAAACTCAGCCTTAACTCACCTTGGGTGAGAGTTAACTTTTGAGACTATAAATATAAGGCCATATACCTATTGGTATATATAATCTTTTGGTGTAAATTTATTATGCCTAAATTTATTCAAATATTTGATATTTTAGTTTTATTATGAAGGATTTTCTCCATAAAGCTTCATTTAATTATTATTACCATGCTAAATTCATAATCCAAGCTAAGCCAATTAACCAAGCTAAGGTGCCAAGGAAAGGTGAAGTAAACAAAGATCCATTGATGAAGATTTATTGATGTGAAAACCAAGAAAACCACTTCAACAAGATATTTTGAGTTCTAAGGAAGGTAAAATAATGACTTATTTTGTGTTCTAGTTATGCTCTGATTTGTATGTTTATTACATATGATCTCCATAGTGTCTAGGCTAGAGGTGTTAGGATTTTAATGTGTTATTTTGATTTTTTTTTATTACACTAACATAAGAGTAACATCCACTATATGAATTATTTCTTAAAAATTAAATCTAATTTGATCAACCTACCTCCTCTACACCCAATGAAGAGATCCAAATATTTTTGTGCATATGATAGAATGCATGGGCACCACACAGATTCATGCATAGCATTGAAAAGGAAAATACAACACATAGTGAATATATATGACTCACATAGTTATGTATCATCCAAACATACAATGACACATATACCAATTCAAAAAGGGTTAAATTCAAAAATAATACAAAAATGGTTACCAAAGCATAACTCAGAACATCAAAAGCTTACAAAATTAGAATCAGAAAAATAAACAATAAAATAAGCAAAAATAAATAGAGAAAGTATACTTCTCCAAAATTAAGCTCAAAATTTAATATGGTATAATGTTGGTTACAAATATCTATAATAGTTTAACTATCAGGGTTAAGGTTTTGACAAACAAGCCCAAGGCATCACTTTTCCTATTCTAGTAGTTAATAATATTGGTCAATAAGGTTTGGGGTTTATTGAACATCCTAAGGCACATCATTCATAGATATAGTTTATCAAGGAAAAACATCTAGATACATAGGAAATGTTACATAAATAACAAAATCTTAAGTTTCAAAGTCAAAATCATTCTTAGCTAACAAGCATTCTCAACCAAGGTTTTCTAAAAAAAGAGCCTCCACAACCCTGCATATCTAAAGTAAGCATAGTTTTAAAGGGAAAAATCAAAATAAATATGCCAAAACATAATTTAAAAATGTAAATTTGACATTATGATGAAATTCATTCTAGCACATTAGGTTATTATGATTTTTATGTGGAATAATATTATGATTTTGATGAATAACAATACATAGATTTTTTCTACAACATTAAACTATAGTATAAAAATCACACTACATGATAGATTATGATTCCCATTTTTGACATAGGTCACCGATAGTGAGTCTCCCATGAGACTTATTGGTTAGTATGGTTCCTACTTCTTGTACATACTTCCTTCTGATACAGGAGCATCAACCATAAGTTGTCAATTTTGTGTTTTGGGTCATTAGAGATCAAAATTTGGTAAATGATTGGATGTAATATGTGTCAAGAGACCTTGAAAAGGTCCATTCATGTATATGAAGTCATTTTTAGACCCTAGGGGTCATAGGTTAACTTGTGAAGGTATTTGGATTTTTCCCTCCAGAACTAATATTTTGAAAAGTCAAATATTTAAGAATATCCTAGAAGAGTATAACCAAGGTCCAAGGTGGATAGGTGAAAGGAAGTATTTTTCAAGGTATAAATAAAATTCATTAATGTAATATAGGACCCTAAATCATCATAATTCATTAAGATAAAAATAAGCAAGAAAATAAAATGAGATTAGTCACCCTTGTACATTGAGCTAGTTATGAAAACAACAAGTTGGTGTAACCAACCAAAGGATCCTACATTGAAAATGGGAAGATATAGTTAATTGGTTAGAGGTTTTGGTAGGAGAAAGAGGAGAGATTTTTAAAAATCTCTAAGAAGGAAGAACAGGGAGCAATGTCAAAAAAAAAAAGATTCACCTATCAAAGAAGTTGATCAAGTCCTTTATGGACTATTTTTATATGAATAAATAAGATAAATGATTAATGGAATTACTTCCCATTCAAGTTCATGGAAAATTTCTTGTATATTCATGTTTTTTTTAGAGAATACTTAAAGTCCTTTCAAATTTATAGTCCTTATGTGAGTGTTTGCAGGTTATGAGGAAGGAATGTAGAAGACAATCAATATGGAAGAAGTTGAACCATTATTGAATTGAAAAAATGAGAAATATTTGTGGTGAATGTCATTTTTGTGTGTTAATAACCTTATAGAGTTATTAATGATTGATAAAGGTACCCCATAGTAAATAAAATTAGAGGAAGTTAATTTATGCTTTATACCCTATTGTATATTGATAAAGGAAGGGAAAGAAGTGTCTAGTCCTTTAATACTTAGTCCATCCACTTGTGAAGGTAGAATTTGGAATAGAAAGAGTGAGTATTAATTGTAATGGATTTGTATGATTTAAAATAAGGAAGGAAATCCTATAAAGAAGTACCAGTTTTATTGATATAGTGGGAACCCTAGTTCTGTACACATGGTCCCATGATAGAGAAGTGGAGGTTTGTGTCTTGATATTGTCAAGAATGATTTGGATATATGTTTGGATAATTGGTCACAGTAGTGAGGAAATTTTTTAGTCTTTAATAACATTATGAGACTCTAAAAATTTGGAATAAAGACCCCTATATTACTAAGAATATTAATATATAATTCTAAATAATATTGAGTGTTATGTAAAGGGTAACGGTCAATAAAACTCTATACAGTCATTAACAAGTGTGTTTAGTCCCCCTGTGTTCTTATGTTTTAAGCTATTATTTATTGTAATAGAGTTTTAAAATTAGTTGGGAAGGTATATGGGATGAATAAAAACCCAAATAAATCTATTTTTTACTTTTAAGTGGTATGTAACTCAAGATATATATTTTATAAGGCTCTCAGCACTGTGTAGGACATGAAAACCATAAGATTAGAGTTTTGTGCTTAAATGAGTTTCCACCATCCATTTTTTATGAAATTTTGTAATATTTCATAAATTCATGTTTTATATCTGAATAAAGAATTTTAATATTTGTATGGACCATATAGGTACGTATTTGACAATGGTGGTGATGAAATAGGCCTAATTACGCCTAGTTTAAAGGGATTTAACAAAGGAAGTATAGGCTAAAGGTGGAATTAGACCATGATACTTGACATAGACATAGATAAATATATAGGGTGTTAATAAATACTTTCATATTATCAAGGTATAGAATTATCAGTTTGTATAACATAGATTTGTAAAAAATAAGGCTATAAGCCTTAGGAACTCAAGAGAACCTTATGATTAGAAATGAAGGGTAAGTTGTTATACAAGAGTTGAAATGGGTTAAATCAGATGGAATATGACTATTTAATATAATTCATGATAAAATACTAAGTTCTTGATACCTGGGTCTTATTTTTGGTCACTGAGACTTAAGGGATGGAAACCTAGTATAAGCAAAAGAGCAAGAATCAAAGAAGAGTGAATATAATAGAATAGATAATGAATGTGGATGTAATTAAGGAGGATTAATTATTTTAGATATGTTTTGAATATTTTAATGAAATAGGTACTTATGTTAAAATATTTCTAATCCTATATATAAGCAATTGAAGGATTGAGACAGACATGGCATGTTGAATGACCAACCATCATAGTGAAGTCACCATTTAGATAATGAACTATATTAGATGATTAATGATGACTTATCCCAATGACTATGAATCATTTTGTATCATATCAAGGCAAGGTATGCTTGGGTAAAATTTATGTATTGATTTTTTTACAATTTGTTGATTTGAGATGAATGCATAGTGTTATGAGATATGCATGAGAGATAACCTTGCAAGGTATTGGGGAGAAAATAAGGTTGTAGGTCTGATATGATAAGATAAATATAGATAATAATAAGAGTGATAAATATAATATAGGAAGTCCCAAATCCCTTTGAGAAGGATAAAAAGCTAGTGAAGGAAAGACTAGAAAAGATAGAGAGAAAAAGAGAGTATTGAAGATCCAAGAGACAATAGAGGAAGTGAAGACTAAAAGAGAGAGAGTCCAAAAATATAACAAGAGGTCATAGATAGAGGATTCAAAGAAGAGGAAAGTCCCAAAATATTTCTAAGAGGCAAGATTGTCAAGCTTTCTAAGAGAAAGGTCTAAATAGGCCAGAAAATAAAGTGGGATGGAGAATATGGATATAGAAATAAAAGTGGAGGACAAAAGAAGAGAATTGGGGAATGTAATAGAGATGATAGAGATCATTATGAAACTCATAAGATAATAATAAATCTAATGGACTGACTAGAATGTGAGAATAAAGGTAAAATGACCACTATAGTCACTTATGAGAAGAAGAAGGCACAAGAAAGGTGTCTTAAAAGATGAGAAGGAGAAAAAGAAGGTAACTCAAAAATTCAAGAGAAGAGAGATGTTACCAAGTGATCAATAATAAATAGATATGGAGAAGAGGGTTCTCATTGAGGAGAATAAGAAGAAGATGGAAGTGTCAAGAAGAACACATGAGGGTGAAGACAAGAAGAGATGGAACATGTCTATGCCAAGGACATTTAAATAGACTATGTGGTCTCTCATTTTGCATGCTAACATTACTTTTAAGTTTGTGTTTTCAGGTATGAAGACAAATTTGGTGAATTCCAATCATGAGGCCTCAAATTTGATGAAGAATGGGTCAACAAAACTACCCATCAAGTGGAAAGAGGATGACAAATTAAAAAAATCTTTTGAATAAGATAAGATGATGAATATTGAGATAATTTCACATGTAGAAGATGATGAGAAAGAGGAATATTATGATACATTTCAAAGAATATCACCAAAAACAATATAAGAATCATGTAAAGAATATAATAAGGTCACAAAAAGACATGAAGGTCACCCATGAAGACATAAAATGAAGACATAACATTGCATTAGTTGAGTGTGGAGGTAAATGAATCTCTGAACATTGATTTTGATTTCATATGTGAAGAAGAAAAGGGTGATGTGTAAATTGAGAGAAAGCATGAAAAAATGCAGCCCTCAAAAGAAGAACAATGGCATGTATATGTATGGCCTAAGTGGATGAAACATACAAGTTATAATAATAAAGAGGAGAACCTCAAATAAGAGGTCAAATAAGGAAAAGGCATAGGTGTAAAACAAGCATACATATGGAAACAAAGAAATAGTGGAAAAGGACATCATGTTGGGATGGTAGATAACAAAGGATTGAAGCATGAAAAATATGAAAATAAAATAAAATTTCAGCCAAAGAAGATACAAGGTAGAAAATGGGTGATAAAGAACATGAAAATGGTAAGCTCACAAAGAAAGCATGGAGATTGAGGAAGGTGGTAAGATAAAAAAGAAAGTAAGATAGATGGTGAATTCAAACCAAGTAAATGAGATGAAGGCACATACATTTGAATAATTAAATTAATTCATAAAGGAAGATAAGTGTTTTCAATATTTGTTTTCAAAATTTATATATGATGATGTATGTGAATTTGGTTCCAATGATGAAGACATATTGTATATGGAAATCATTGCCTTGATGAATGAGAGTGTAACAAATAAAAAAGAGATATAATAAACTTAAAGAGTGATTAAAAATAATGTTAAGTAGCATGAGTATAATGATATTACTATCATAAATTAGTGAGTCCAAGGAGAAGACAAAGAACAAGCTACCCAAAACAAGTAAGAGCAATGTGAACCAAAATTTGATGAAGAATATGAAGAAATTGATGCACAAAAGTTGCAAGAAGAGTTTGAGATGATAGAGGACATGTTTATTACAACCAATATGATTAAATAGGTTAGTTACAATAGGCAAGAGTAAAATATTAACTCCAAGAAACATCAAGAGAGGAGAAGCAAAGAGAAGCACAAGAAGTTGTGCAAACAAGCAAGCTAGATAACAAGCAAAGGAGGTATGAACAAGTACAGAAGGTGAGTTACACAATACATCAATAAAAATATAATTTTAAATTGGATAAAAATAGATATTTAAATCCAAAAATATTCTAAATAACATCATACTATGGTGAGGATGAAAATAATAAGAAGTTGCTCTTGTATAGTGAGCAAGATGGTAGGAAGAGGCATCAAAATTTCAAGAAGTATGAAGAAGAGGTATAAAAAGAGAGTATAGATCATCATAGTAAATTTTTTTATATTTATAAGAGTAAATTAGAGCCTAAGGAAGGAGATTATATCATGAAAAAGGAGCAAAAATCATAAAACAAACAAACCACAAGTGAGATTGATGAGAAAATAAGCCATGAAGTAAGCATGAGGAAGACAAATGAAAAAAAATTCATTACATGTAAGTATGAAGAGATTCAAATTGACTTTTAACAAGTGTAATATGCATAAAATAAGAGTCTACAATAGTTGACACAATTCATAAGAATGGAAGATGCATGGATAAGAATGCTAGACAAAGCCACAAGGAAAAAAATCAAGAGTTTAGCAAGAAAGAAGGAACTAGGAATGAATAAAAATATTCAAAAAATAATTAAGTGCCCTAAAAATATAAATTTTAAGGCAATAAATAAAAATTGAGCCTCATATTTTCTCCCTCCTAGGGAGTATGATGTAGGAGCATCAAGCAAAAGTTATCAATTTTGTGTTTTGGGTCATTAGATGTCAAAAGTTTGTAAATTATTTGATTTAAGTGTGTCAAGAGACATTTTAAAGGTCCATTAATGTATATTAACTCATTTATATACCATAGGTGTCATAGGTTAAGTTGTGAATGTGTTTGGAGTTTTCCCTCCAAAACTAATATTTTAAAAATTTACATATTTGAGAATAGCCTAGATGAGTATAAACAAGGTCCATGGTGGCTAGGTAAAAGGAATTATTTTTCAAGGTATAAATAAAATTAATTAATGGAATATAGGAACCTAAATCATCATAAGTCATTAAGATAGAAACAAGTAAGAAAATAAAACAAGATTAGTCACCCTTATATATTGAACTAGTTGTGAAAACAAGAAGTTGGTGTAACCAACCAAATGATCCTATGTTTAAAATGGGAATAAAGAGTAATTTGGTTAGAGGTTGACATAGGAGAGATAGGATAGATATTTAAAAATCTCCAATAAGGAATAACAAGGAGAAATGTCACAAAAAAATGGATTCACCTCTCAAGGAAGTTGATCAAGTCCTCTATGGATTATTTTTGTATGAATAAATAAGATAAATGATTAATGGAATTACTTCCCATTAAATTTCATGGATTGTTTATTTTATATTCATGTTTTTTTTAGATAATCCTTAAATTCCTTTCAATTGTATAGTCCCTATGTGAGTGTCTACATGTTTTGCGGAAGGATTGTAGAAGATAGTCAATGTGGAAGAAGTTGAACCATTTTTGAATTGAAAAAATGAGATATCTTTGTGGTGAATGTAATTTATATGTGTTAATAACATTATGGAGTTATTAATTATTGGTAAAGGTACCCCACAGTAAAGAAACTTAGAGGAAGATAATTTATGCTTTATACCCTATTGTATATTGATAAAGGAAGGCAAACAAATGTCTAGTCTTTTAATGATCAGTCCATCCACTTGAAGGTAGAAGTTGGAAAGATAGTATTAATTGTAATTGAGTTTTCAAATTTCAAATAAGGAAGTAAATCCTATAAATAATTATCAATTTTATTGATATAGTGGGAAACCTAGTTTTGTACACATAGTCCCATGATAAATAAGTGGAAGTTTGTGTCTTGATATTGTCAAAAATGCTTTGGATATATGTTTGGATAAGTGCTCATAATATTTATGAAACCTTGTAGTATTTAATAACATTATGAGACTCTCAAAATTTTGAATAAATACTCCTATTATACTAAGACCTATAGATACCCTATTTGCACAAATGGGGGTTTTATATTACCAGTCCAAGAAAAAAGAGAAATGTTACTAATAAATAGAAGTAAATGGGTCATATGTGAAATAAATTAAGGATATAGTAAGGTGGAGTAACCATGAGAAATAATCTTGAATAATATTTAATGTTGTGTGTAGCATAATAGTTAATAAAACTGCATATAGTTAGTAGTAATTGTGCTTAGTCCCCTATGTTTTTAAGATTTTATTGAATGGAATAGAGTTTGAAAATTATTTGGGAAGGTAGAGGGTATTCATACATACCTAAATAAATTTATTTGATACTTTGAAGTGGTATGTAACATAAGATATAGATTTTTATAATGCAAGTGTACTCCAAGAAAACATGGAAATTGTGGAAGATGGTAAGCTCACAAAGGAAGCAAGATAGATGGTGCATGAAAACCAAGAAAATGAGATAAATTTAAAAACATGTGAACAAGGAAATTAATTCATAAAGGAATATAAGTGTTTTCAATATTTTTTTTCAAAATTTGTATATGATGATGTGTGTGAATTTGATTCCAATGATGAAGACATATTGTATATGGAAACCATTGCCTTGATGAATGAGAGTGTAACAAAGAAAGAAGAGAGTGAATCACCTCAAAGAGTTATTTAAAATCATGGTAAGTATCATGAGGAAAATTATATGACTATCATAAATGAGGGATTCCAAGGAGAAGACAAATAACAAGTTGCCTAAAACAAGGAAGAGCAATGTGAACCAAAGTTTAATGAAGAATATGAAGAAATTGATGCACACAAATTGAAAGAAGATTTTGATATGATAGAAGACATGTTATGTCCATTTAAGAGGATAAAAATAGTTGAGGTACAACATGTAAGAGTCAAATATGAACTCCAAGAAACATTAAGAGTGAAGCAATAAAGAGAAGCACAAGAAGTTGTGTAAACAAGCAATCTATATAGCAATCAAAAATATGGACAAGTACACAAGGTGAGTTACACAATGGATCAAAAAAAATCTACATATATATTGGATAAACATGGATATTTAAATCCAAAAATATTCTAAATAACATCATACTATGGTGAGGATGAAAATAACAAGAAGTTGATCTTGCATAGTGAGCAAGATGGTAGGAAAAGGCATAAAAATGTCAAGAAGTTTGAAGAAGAGGTAGAAAAAGAGAGTGTAGATCAGTAGAGGACAAAGGTCAAGATGCATGAAATTCCATTAGAGCCTAAGGAAGGAGATTATAACATGAAAAAGGAGAAAAAATAAAAAAAAAAGCAAAACAAAAGTGAGATTGATGAAGATGGTATGCTCATAATGCAAGTTCACTCCAAGAAAGCATGGAGATTGAGGAAGATGGTAAGCTCACAAAGAAATCAAGATATATGGTGAATTCAAATAAAACAAATGACATGAATGTACATACATGTGAATAATGAAATAAATACATAAAGGAAGATAAATTTTTTCAATATTTATTTTCAAAAGTTGTATATGATGATGTGTGTGAATTTGATTCCAATGATGAAGACATATTGTATATGGAAACCATTACCTTGATGAATCAGAGTGTAGTAAAGTAAGAAGAGAGTGAATCACCTCAAATATTACTTGAAAATAATGTTAAGTATCATGAGGATAATGATATGACTATCAAAAATGAGGGAGTCCAAGGAGAAGATAATGAACAAGCTGCCCAAAACAAGGAAGAGCAATGTGAACCAAAGTTTGATGAAGAATATGAAGAAATTAATGCACAAAAATTTCAAAAAGAGTTTGAAATGATATAAGACATGTTTATTCCATCAAAGAGGTTTAATTTAGATGAGGTATAATATGTATGAGTCAAATATGAAATCTAAGAAACATAAAGAGAGGAGAATCAAAGAGACTCACAAGAAGTTGTGCAAATAAGCAAGGTAGATAACAAGCAAAGGAGGTATGAACAAGTATGCAAGGTGAGTTAAACAATGAATAAAGAATAATATATGTTTACATTAGATAAAAATGGATATGGAAAGCCAAAAATATTCTAAATAACATCATACTATGGTGAGGATGAAAAGAACAAGAAGTTTTTCTTGCATAATGAGCAAGATGGTAGGAAAATGAATCAAAATGTCAAGAATTTTGAATAAGAGGAAGAAAAAGAGAGTGTATATTAGTAGAGGTCAAAGGTTGAGATGCATAAGAGGCCATTATAACCTAAGTAAGGATATTATAACATGAACAAGGAGCAAAAATCACAAAACAATCAAACCACAAGTGAGATTGATGAAGATGGTAAGCTCATAATGCAAGTGTACTCCAAGAAAGCATGGAGATGGAGGAAGATGGTAAGCTCACAAAGCAAAAAATAAATATGGTGCATGCAAACCAAGAAAATTATATTAATGTACATACATGTGAACAAGGAAATGAATACATAAAATAAGTGTTTTCAATATTTATTTTCAAAAGTTATATATGATGATGTGTGTGAATTTGATTCCAATGATGAAGACATATTGCATATGAAAACCATTGCCTTGATGAATGAGATTGTATAAAATCAAGAAGAGAGTGAATCACCTCAAAGAGTTATTGAAAATCATGTTATGTAGCATGAGGAGAGTGATATGAATATCACAAATGAGTAAGTCCAAGGAGAAGACAAATAACAAATTGACCAAAACAAGTAAGAGTAATGTGAACCAAAGTTTGATGAAGAATATGAAGAAATTGATGAACAAAAGTTGAAAGAAGAGTTGGAGATGATAGGTGAAATGTTAAAATACATAAAATAGGTTTAAAATAGGTGAGGTACACTAGGTAAGAGTCAAATATTAACTTCAAGAAATGTCAAGAGAAGAGCAATAAAGAGAAGCACAAGAAGTTGTACAAACAAGCAAGCTAGACAGCAAGCAAAGGAGGTATGAACAAGTACACAAGGTGATTTACATAATGGATAAATCATGAAATAATTTTATATTAGATAAACATGGATATGGAAAGCCAAAAATATTCTAAATAACATCATACTATGGTGAGGATGAAAAGAACAAGAAGTTACTCTTGCATAGTGAGCAAGATAGTAGGTTTAATTCTTGTAGAGATGTTTTAAATATTTTAAGGAAACAAGGACTTATGTTAAAAGATTCCTAATCCTATATATAAGAAAGTGAAGTATTGAGATATAAATGGCATGTTGAAGTACCAACCATCATAGTGAAGTGACCAATTGGATAATGAACCATATTATATGATTAATGATGACTTCTCCCCATGCCTTCGAATCACCTTCTCTTTTTCTCCTTGTACATAGTTTATTTTTATTTAATTATCCATGGATTATATACAAAAATATAAAAATAATATAACATGTAAAAATTAAAAAAACATTCAAATATTTCAAAAACACAAAATTTTAGAGATTGTATGCATTGTTATGCTTACATTTCTAATACTTTAAAAATATTATAATTTTCTAGTTATCCAAGTATAGTCAGTTTTATCATACAAATGCTTCACTTATTCTTATCAAGTCCTTAAAAATTCAAGATATGAATTAATTCCACTACATTAACCCAAAAACAACTATCATTTTCCCACTGAGGGCATTTACAGTGATCCAAGTTTATACATTTGATACATCTACCCATTGAGGGCATATCCTGCACAGTTGTTATAACCATGTTTTATATTTATAATACTATACATTCAAGTTATACATTGATTTATCTTGATATTGGATCATAATGTTTACTGACTATCACTAGTTACACTAAGTATATATGCATCCTAGTAACTACTTAGATTTGTACTACATAGATATACATGCTTTCATTTCTAGTTCCTAGATTAGACTTGATTATGTTACTATGCTCTTTGATCTTCAAAAGAATTTGAATATGCCACTGTTATTTTTATCTATGCCAATTATTTATTTGTATGCATTGGACATGTGCCCATGTCCCTTGTGTGTGCTTTATTGATTGTATATGTAGACATTTGAGCATGTCCTCTATGGCTCTACACCAAATTACTTATTATTTATGTATGTGTATATTTTTAACATATGATTTTATGTCTTCATTCCTAGATTTAGTGACATGTGTCCATTTTCATTGTATTATGGCCCCTTGGCCTACGTTTTTCATGCCTCATGTGCTTGTATGTGTGTTTCATTGTATGGCTCTACACCATGACAAATGTATTTTATTGTTACACACACACACACACACACACACACACACACACACACCAATTTTTTATGCCATGAGGGATCTCACCTGTTTACAATTTATACTTGGGTGTTGTGATGTAAATCATGCCCCATCCCCCATATAGTTCCTCATATTTTATTATTATAAATTTATTACATCTATCTTGACACCCTTGTGTAATTCTAGATTATAACATACATTTTACATTTACTATTTATGCTCAGATACATTTACATTATAATTTTATTTTATATATTATATTGGAATATCATGCACATGATCTGGTTAACACATTTTGTAGAGTTATTTCTTTAAAGGGAAATTCTTACATAGGTTCCACAACTACCCTCAAAAGAGGGGGCATTCATAGGGGTTTGTCATAGATATCAGGATCCTACATTAATTTTCATATATATATATATATATATATATATATATATATATATATAATAGATATGGATTAAAAATATGGTTAGATCAAACATTAGTGATGAAAAACACAAGAAATACATAAGAACATAACAATCTAGGCCAAGTATTTCAATGGGGCGTGTAAATGATAATTAAGAGTAAATGGAAGAAAGCAAACACAAATTACCTTTCAAAGAGATTCCCATCATCCATATGTGGATCAAATCATGTTTTTACCCTTGATTTGATTCTCAAGTCTTCAAAAATGGTGCAAGGAAAGCTCCTCCGCCATCTCAACAACACCAACTATAAACTAGGCTCATGATATGAAATCAAAGTTATGACTATTAATGAAGCGATCTTATTACAAATTAAACATAATAATCAACACAAAAATGGCATGTGGAGATAATTTAACATAATAAGTTTATATAAATGAATCTTTTATCAAATTGGCCTTGGCCCTCCTATTTATAGATTTTCCAAATTGATCGGGATCAATCATGACCATCCATCTTGAGATTAAGATGTGTCACTATGAAATAATCCAATTATGTAAATAAAATCCATAAATATTCTCATAATTATTTGGGAGGAATGGGAATTAAAGACGCATGGGAAGCCATAATTTTGATATTTGTTGTATTTATGGCTTACATATGCCACCCTATTAATCTTGTCATTTGATGATGCAGTTAATAGGAATCAATTTCCAATAAAGAAATATTTAATAACTTCCATGGAATTATTACTTAATATCTTAATTTGATTTAATTTTCCTAAGTAATATTAATCAATTTTAGTGTAATTATTTGAAAATTATTGCACTTCATTAATCCAACTGGTTAGAAAGTCATATGATTGGATCATAATTTGATTGAAAAATAATTAGAAGGTGATGTTAGTTACATACAAACTGTTATCCCATTTAGGACTTTTTCGACACAAAATAACACAATCACATGTCATGTGCTTCTAATTTAGAATAAAAGAGTGATCTAGAGCACCAAAATGCACTTTCATCATTTTGACTCAAACTAATTTGAGAAAATTTAATAATCACATAAAATGCATTACCCCATTTAGGGATACATTAGCCTAAATCAACACTTTTATACAACTATATCAAACCATTTAGTATGTTTAAGTGATTTTAGCCTAATTTTTGCATTTTCACAAATTTTGAGTAAGATTGATAATTTTAACACAAAGGTGTTGGGAATTGGATGTCTACATTTTTCCCCTATTTAAGGTGGTGTATCAATACATTTAGGTGAAGCAACATATTTTCAAATAAAAAGAGTTTTCAAGAATAAATTATAAATAAATTAACCATGATTCCCCCTCGAGAGGATATACATGGATGAAATAGAAGGATAGACTCTCAAAAAGAGAGGGAAATTGAGATTAACCCAAGGAACAAATTACATCCAGATGAGATAATGATTTCATGAATTGACTCCATCAATGATCAAAATATAATTAGAATAAAATGTCCCTAAGGATGGGGGGAATTGGAAGGATACAATCCAAAACTATAAGTGACACACTCTAAAAACACCTAAAGATAGGGTACAAGCTACATGCTTATGGAATGATCAATCTTGAGACAAGTTGCACACTAAAATATTGTCAGAATGAGGGAAAAAGTATGAAGATCTTAGAATTATAAGAAAAGGAGAAACATGTCTCCAAAGATAGGAAATAAAATGTTCTCCATTAGATTGAATTTGACCATGTGGTAATCAAATTTGCCCCAATAGGGCTGATTTTAATCACTGATAAAGAATGTTTTTCCCATGTAGGGCTGATTTTATTCAATGGTTGGTTAAATTTTTTTCCCCATTAGGGAAAATTATCAATCAATATCTCAAGGATATAACCTAATCCATAGATTAAAGATGAGAGATTGTAAACATAGATGCAAAGTTTAAATGACTATATAAGCCATAAAGATCTAGGAATACAAGGATGCACAAAGAGATGAAAATAAGAATGAAAATGGCCAAGCTAACCTGAGATATGCCCTGTATCCAAGTGATATCTACATAGTCTAAATAGACCTCAAACTAATGTAGTTCACCCAGAAGTGGGAGAGAATGGAATGAGGGATGAATAAAATTGACCAACATTTGATTAGACTCATAATGTATGCTAAGAGATGCACATATTTCATAGATTTAGATGTAGGATAAGCCATTGGTACCTAGTTTCATTGGTGTTCATGAGAGTTTTTCATTAAAGCTGCATCAACGTTGAGACTTGGAACTAAAGCACAAAGTCCTTGCTATAGCAAAATGAAATTAGGCATCATAAGTATGAGTAACTTACAATGAAATGACATTTCAATTTTACTTATCTAATTTAAATGTGAGTAATTATAACTAAGGATAATGATAATAACTACCAAAACTAGAGTTAGAACCATTTACATTTAAACAAAAAAAAGACAAATAAATAGAATACATAAATGAACCTAACTTAAAATTGAGAGATGAATAATCAAGACTTAAGTAGGAAAAAGAATGTATAAAAATAAATAAATAACATATTAACAACATGGGATCAAGATATGAATAATCAAGATCCATGTGGAACACCAAGATGTACTTGAAAAAATAAAAGAAAAGAACAAGACCAAACAGGAAAACAAAAGACCAAACAACATACAAAAGAACACACAAAACAAAATGTTTTTAAGTTTTTGAAATTTAATGAATGTTTTTGTAATTTTAAAATTATCTTAACTCGATTGATAATTAATAGATACATAATGGTCCTACTTGAAAAATAGTGAGGGTACTTCAGATAGTGATCATGAAACAATAAGAGAATGCTAACTTGCAAGATAGTGAGAGCATATGAAAATGGGGGACTAAGCTGAATTCAACATGAAGAAAGAACAAACTATACTCCCATTAGGACCTCAAGTCACATAAGTTTTTAAAACATAAAATGTGATGAAAGACTGACCAAGTTACAATAAATTTGCAAATAAAGGCAAACACCAAGGTAAATGATAATAGTAATGACTAGGTGATGCAACAATGCATGATAAAAAGACATTGTACCCATTTTGCACATAGGTAGTTATAATTAGGAAATAACATCATAATTATGATTTTCCCAAAGGAATTTATAATCAAAAGTACCAAATATAATACTAATTTTCCCATAGGCAGTTATAATTAGTGATACTAAATAAGATGATAGATGAAAGATAACTTTCCTAATCAAATATCACACTACTTCCATAGACTATCATTCAACATAGCATTCTAAAAATATTTAAACTAGATCAGAATCCCCCTATATTATGTGATGGAAGAACCAAAGGAACCAAGATCAAACGGGGTAAGCAAGATGGCTAAAAACAAGCCTTGATCAATAGTAAAGACATGGTATAATAAAATGGTCCGTGGGGTAGACACCAAAAATCTGCACACTGTGATTCCAAATGTCAAAATTCCTTTAGAACACCTTACGTCCCCCTTGGGACCAATCTGACCCTTTGAATCCTAATCAAGCCTAACATGTGGTTAGTTTTCCCAACTAGCTTAACCTAGCTTTTACCCACTTTCTTACCTTCACCCTTGACCATCGATGGTTACGATGACTGCCAACAGTCAACTTGACCACTGATGGTTAGGGTGTACCTAATTAACCTATAATATGCAAACCAACCACCTTGATTAACTAAAAATATCTCATTTAAATCCATGTGCGATCAATTGCATGCACAAATTATAATTAGAAGGCCTAGTTAACATCTTGTTACAACTCTTTTGCCGTGCCTATAATAAGAGAGGACTAGGGAGGTGAAATGGAAGTGAATGGGTAATATGTGAAGTAATTTGAGTATATATTAAGGTGGAGGATCCATGATAAATAGTCTTTAATAATATTGAGGTCATGTGAAGGGTAACAGTCAATATAACTCTATATACTTTGTTAAGCATGGAATATACTGAGAGGGGGGGTGAATCAGTATATTATATATCTTATAAATATTTCCTTTAACCAAATTCCACTTAATTAAACATTCAAGATATGCAATAAAACTCAAACAATAAACATCACACAAGACAGAGAGAGACATCAGATATAACATGGAAACCCAATGTGGGAAAAACCACAGAGAATCAATCTCAAATATATTCATGAGAACAACCTCACAAGAGCACCATACCCCTTTGCCAAGTACCAACCTCAGCTAAAATTTGTGAGCACTAACCCATAAGAGATTCAAACCCCTTTGCCGAGAACCAACCCAGCACCTATTCGTGAGCACCAACCCACAGGAGCACCAACCCCTTTCTCGAGCACCAACCCAGCAACAATTCATGAGCACCAACCCACAAGAGCACCAACCCCTTTGCCGAGCACCGACCCAACAACAATTTGTGAGCACCAACCCATAGGAGCACCAACCCCTTTGTGTATACCACACATCTATCTCTCAATGTTGCTATCTCAACAAATGATAGATCAATACAACATCTCCTTCCTCTCTGTCACTTTTGCTCTTCTAAGCTAGATATAACAAATACAAATCATATTCATCTCTCACAATTACTCTTCTAAGCTAGATATCAAAATATCAAATCAACCTCTCTCAACCATATTACAAATGGCTTCTCAAGCCTTTATTTATAGCTTTCCAAATGACCTTTGGCCTTCCCTTTTTGTGACCCTTCAATCCTCATGGAAAATGGTGCTAATCTTGGATGACCCTTCATATTCAAGCATTTGAAAAGTCATGTGGTGACCCTTCATGACCAAAAATGTCCTTCTCACTTTTGTCCTTATCTTTGGTGACTTTTTGTATTCCTTAAAGTGTCCCTTCATGAGAAATTCGCCCTTACTCTTTTGTCTTCACTTGGTGACTCTTGGTATTCCCCAAAATGACTCTTCATGGGAAAATGCATCCCATCCTTCTTTTGTCTTTACCCCATGGCTCTTCGACTTCTCCATGGGTCCTTATTTTGTCTCATATGCAACCAAAAATATATTCGTTAATATTAAATAAATATTAACTCATATTAGCCAAGATATATTTATTACAAACAACATTAAATGCAATGGGGCCTTTATCACCAATAATACTAGACCTTTGACATCAATGAAAATATTTCCAACAATTTCCCCCTTTGTCATTGATGGCAACCTCAATCCTGAAACTGCCACATCCTGTCACCTGCACATACCATCATCTAAAAATATATAGTAACTCCCCCTTACTGTAGCAACCTGTACCTGTTCCCTGTACCTATTTTTTGTACATCAATGGTAAAGTGCCTACTTGGAGCTAACACTTAGCTCCCCCTCACTTGATGCTGAACATCAATGGTAAGAAGTAATATAAATTACTCCCAACTCCTCTCACCGATCTTTGAATGTATCTTTTGATCGTACCTTTGAGAAGATATCTGACAAAACATATGCATTGTTCCCTATCCTTTGAGCATCTGCAATCAACTCATTTGAATCTTTTCTTCTAATCTCACAACATTTATCATGAAACCTTAATGTTTATCCTTGATCACAAATTTGACTAACACTCAATAGATTATGCTTAAGACCTTTTACATAAAAAACATTCTTAGTCTTAGTTCTACCATAATCTAAACTCAAAGTACCTTTTTCGGCTATCCTGGTAGTGGTTTTATCTCTGAATCTCACTGTACCACCATTTATCTTCTTTAGAGAAATGAACTTACTTTTATCACCTATCATATGCCTTGAACATCTGCTATCAATTAACCATGGCTGATTTTTACCTCTTACATGCAGTGTTGTCTGAACCATCATTGAATCTTCAAATTGTTTCTTCTGCCATGAACATGTCTGAACCTTCTTCCTGATGAATGGATCTTTGACACTTTGATTCTTATTCTTGATGAATGGAGCTTTGAAACTTTGATCCTTCTTGACTGACTCAAACACACTTTTTCAATACCAAGCTATGTGTCTGATGTTGTTGCACTTGTAGCATATTATGGTCTCTTCATCAAAGCTTGATAGAGGAGTAAAAGAGTTATGGCTTCTGCTTGACTCTACTTGACTTTCCTTCTCCTTATTTTTGAAATTGTTAGCTATTTTTCTACATTCTAATTTATTGTGACCATATCCATTACAATAAAAACAATAGCCATAAAAATAAGACCTGTCTGTATATCTCTAACCTGATTGGCTTTTGTAGCTTTGTTCCTTCTAGCCTTCTCTATTTGGAATGTCCTCTGTATTCTTCACTTCTCCCATTTTTGTTTCCTCTTGTGTAAGAGCTTCAACAGAGCTCTTTTTCTTTTCAAAATGGATCCCTATCTTATCTGAATATGCTTTTTGACTTTCCAATATCTTATTTAGCATGTTAGTGCTATCTTCAAATTTTGAATCACTGATTACTTTATCACTGACTGCTTTCTTAATATCTTCTTTTAAAGAGGCAATTTCAATAACATACCTTTCACAATCTTTTCTTGCTATTTCCAACTATGCTGTGAGATCTTCTTCATTCTTCTTGGCTTCTTCAAAGTGTGATTGTAGATCTTCAATCATTTCTTTTGACTCTTGTTCATTTTTCTCGATCTGATGCTTTAATCTTTGATTCTTCTTCTGAACAACTTCTAACTCTTCTAGGGCACAATTGAGTTCTCCTTCCATATCTACTTCAGCTTCCTCCTCTTCTTCTTCTTGATTATCATGTATGGCCATGAATAAAATCTCTTCTTTTGAATCAGTGACTCCACTATCTTCACCTGAACTAGGATCCTTAGAATACAAGCTCTTCTTCTCAAAACCCTTCTTAGATTTGCCTTTGAAATTATTCTTGTATGTAGGCTTTTCTTCTTCTTCATCATTAACCTTATTTGGGCATCTAGCTGAAAAATGTCCAATCTTTCCACAACTAAAACATTTAAAAGGTAATTTTCCTTGATATTTACCTATTCCTCTTTTCAACCTGCGAATGAAAAGTGCTTCATTGTCATCTTCATCATCACTGGAACTATCACTTGATTCTTGAATCTTAGCTTTCTCCTTCTTTGATGTCTTGAAAGCCACTTCTCTCTTTGAGGGTTTATCTTGTTCTGTCTGCATCTCATATGCCATGAGAATACCATGAAGCTCATCCATCTTTAGCTTGGTTAAATTCTTCATTTCCTCGATTGCCAAAAGCTTTGCATCATATCTCATTGGTAGAGATCTCAAAACCTTTTGCACCACCGTTGACTCTTCCAATGTTTCTCCAAGACCTTGAATTTGATTTACTATCTAATCAACTCATAAGAGATAACTTGCTATATCTTCTTCTTCTTCCATCTTCAAACTTTCAAATTGCCTTCTAAAAGTCTGAAACTTAGCTTGCTGAACCTTTCCATCACCTTTGTAAATATTCTCAAGTTTTACCCAAGTTTCATGAGTAGATTTACATTACATAACTTTAACAAATTTAGATTCACATAAACCACATAAAATATCATTTAAAGCTTTAGCATTACATTCACTTGCCTTCTTTTCTGCTGGAGTAATTGTAGATGTCTATGGCTCTTCATATTCCTCCACCATTGCTTTCCATATGTCAAATCCAAGGGCCATCAAATAAACCTTCATTCTCATGCTCCAAAAAGCATAATTCATCCCATCAAACAAAGGTTCCTTATTTGTATAAAATCCTTCTTGTGACCCAGCCATCATGCTTTCTTGATCTACCTTCAAGCTGTAAGACTTTTCAAAAAGGAACCTGCTCTGATACCAATTGTTAAGCACAGAATATACTGAGAGGGGGGGGTGAATTAGTATATTATATATCTTATAAATCTTTCCTTTAACCAAATTCCACTTAATCAAACATTCAAGATATGCAATAAAACTCAAATAAAAAACATCACACAAGATAGAGAGAGACACTAGATATAATGTGGAAACCCAATGTGGGAAAAACCATGAAGAATCAAACTCAAATATATTCATGAGAACAACCCCATAGGAGCACTATACCCCTTTGCCGAGTACCAACCTCAGCTACAATTCATGAGCACCAACCCACAAGAGCTTTAAACCCCTTTGTCGAGCACCAACCCAGCACCTATCCATGAGCACCAACCCACAGGAGCACCAACCCCTTTGTTGAGCACCAACCCAACAACAATTCGTGAGCACCAAGCCATAGGAGTGCCAACCCCTTTATCAAGCACCAACCCAGCAATAATTTGTGAGCACCAACCCCTTTGTGTATACCACACACCTATCTCTTAATGTTGCTATCTCAACAAATGATAGATCAATACAACATCTCCTTCCTCTCTCTCACTTTTGCTCTTCTAAGCTAGATATAACAAATACAAATCATATTCATCTCTCACAATTGCTCTTTTAAGCTAGATATCACAATATCAAATCAACCTCTCTCAACCATATTAAAAATGGCTTCTCAAGCCTTTATTTATAGATTTCCAAATGACCTTTGGCCTTCCCCCTTTTTGACCCTTCAATCCTCATGGAAAATTGTGCCAATCTTGGATGACCCTTCATATTCAAGTATTTGAAAAGTCATGTGGTGACCCTTCATGACCAAAAACGTCCTTCCCACTTTTGTCCTTATCTTTGGTGACTTTTCATATTCCTTAAAGTGTCCCTTCACGAGAAATTCTCCCTTACTCTTTTTTATTCACTTGGTGACTCTTGGTATTCCCCAAAATGACTCTTCATGGGAAAATGTGTCCCATCCTTCTTTTGTCTTTACCCCGTGGCTCTTCGACTTCTCCATGGGCCCTTATTTTGTCGCATATACAACCAAAAATATATTCATTAATATTAAATAAATATTAACTCATATTATCTGAGATATATTTATTACAAACAACATTAAATGTAATGGGGCCTTTATCACCAATAATACTAGACCTTTGACATCAATGACAATATTTCCAACATACTCATCAATAAGTGTGCTTAGTCCCCTATGTTCTTATGTTTTAAGCTTTTATTGACTATAAAAGAGTTTTAAAATTAGTTTGGAAGGTAGAGGGGATTAATAAAAACCCAAATAAAGTGATTTGGTGCTTTGAAGTGGTATGTAACTCAAGATATAGATTTTATACGGCTCTTGACCCTGTGCAAGTCATGAAAACCTTAGGATTAGAGTTTTGTGCTTAGAATGAGTTTCTACCATCCATTTTTGATGAAATTTTGTAATATTTCATAAATTAATGTTTTATACATGACTAAAGATTTTTAAGAGTTGTATGGACTGTATAGGTATGGATTTGACAATGGTGGTGATGAAATAGGCGTAATTAGGCCTAGTTTGAAAGGATTTAACAACGTAAGTATAGGCTAAAGGTGTAATTAGACCATGATATTTGAAAAAAAAATATATAAAGATAGAGGGTGATAATAAATTATTTAATATTATTAAGGTATAGAATTATCAGTCTATATAACATAGATTTGTCAAAAATAAGGCTACAAGCCTTAAGAACTCAAGAGAACCTTGTGAGTAGAAATGAAGGATAAGTTGTGATCCAAGAGTTGAAAGGGGTTAAATAATATGGAATATTAATATTTAATATCATTCATGACAAAATAATTAGTTCTTGATACTTGGTTCTTATTTTTGGTCCTTAAGACCTAAGGGATGGAAACCTAGTACAAGAAAAAGAGCAAGAATTAAAGAAGAGTGAATATAATAGAATAGATAATGAATGTGGATATAATTAATAAGGATTAATTATTTTAGATATGTTTTAAATATTTTAAGGAAACACATACTTATGTTAAAATATTTCTAAGCTTATATACAAGCAAGTGAACGATTGAGCTAGACATGGCATATTGAATGACCAACCATCATAGTAAAGTGAAATGTTAGATAATGGAATAAATTATATGATTAATGATGAATTATCCCCATGCCTCTAAATCATTTTGTATTAGATCAAGGTAATGTATGCTTGGGTAAATTTTTTGTTTTGATTTCTTTACAATTTATTGATTTGAGATGAATGCATAGAGTTATGAGATATGTATGAGAGATAACCTTGTAGGGTATTGGGGGAGAAAATAAAGTTTTATCTCTGATATTATAAGGTAAATATATATAATAATAAGAGTGATAAATATAATATATGAAGCCCCAAATTCCTTTGAGAAGGACAAGAATCTAGTGAAGGAAAGACTAGAAAAGATAGAGAGAAAAAGAGAGCATTGAAGCTCCAAGAGATAAGATAGGAAGTGAAGGCTCCAAAATAGATTAAATAAATATAAAAATAGGTCTTGGATAGAGGACCAAAATAATAGGAAAGGCCAAAAATAGGTCTAAGAGGTAGGACTGACAATCTTGCTAAGAGAAAGGTCTAAATAGGCCAAGAAAATAAAGAGGGATGGAGAAGATGGATATAGAAAGATAAGTGAAGGATAAAAGAAGATAATTTGGGAAATGAATAAAGAGGATAGATCTCATGATGAAGATCATAAGATAATAAGAAAGCTAATGGACTGGATAGAATGTGAGAATAAAGGTGAAGTGGCCACTATAGTCACTTATGAGAAGAAGATGGCACAATAAAGGTGTCTTGAAAGATGAGAAGAAGAAAAAGAAGGCAGCCCAAAAAGGCAAGAGAAGATATATGTTTCTAAGTGAGAAACAAGAAATAGAGATAGAGAAGAAGTTTTTAATTGAGGAGAACAAGAATAAGATGGAAGTGCTAAGAAGAGTACATGAGGGTGAAGACAAGAAGAGATGGAAATGTTTATGCCAAGGACATTCAAAAAGGCTATGTGGCCTCTCATTTTGTATACTAACATTTATTTTAAGTTTGTGTTTGTAGGTATGAAGATAAATTTGGTGAAGGCCAAGCATGAGGTCTTAAATTTGATGAATAATAGGTCAAGAACACTACCCATCAAGTGGCAAGAGGATGACAAAGAAAAAAAATCTCTTGAAGAAGATAAGATGATGAAGATTGAGAGAATTTCACATGTATAAGATGATGAGAAAGAAGAATATTATGATGCATTTCCAAGAGTATCACCTAAAACAATAAAATAATCATGAAAATAATACAATAAGGTCACCTAATAATACATGAATGTCACCCATGAAGACATAAGATTATAGCAGTTGCCTATGGAGGTAAATTAATGTTTGAACACTGATTTTGATTGCATATGTGAAGAAAAAAATGATGATGTGTAGATTGAGAGAAAACATAACAAATTGAATCCCTCAAAAGAAGAACAAGGGAGTGGATATTTATAGCCTAAGTGTATGAAACAAACAAGTGATAATAAGAAAGAGGAGAACCTCAAACAATAAGTCAAACAAGGAAAATTCATAGGTGTAAAACAAACATACATATAGAAACAAAGAAATAATGGAAAAGTACATCAACTCAGCATGGTAGAGAATAAAGGATTTAAGGATGAAAAAGATGAAAATAGAATCAAATGGCAGCCGAAGAAGATACAAGACAAAAAAATGGGTGATAAAGAACATGAAAATGGTAAGCTCATAAAGAAAGCAAGATAGATGGTGCATGCAAACCAAGTAAATAAGATGAAGGTACATACATTAGAGCAAGTAAAGGAATGCATAAAGGAAGATAAGTTTTTTCAATATTTGTTTTCAAAATTTATATATGATGATGTGTGTGAATTTGGTTCCAATGATGAAGACATATTGTATATGGAAACCATTGCCTTGATGAATGAGAGTGTAGTAAAGCAAGAAGAGATTAAAGAAACTTAAAGAGTGATTGAAAATAATGTTAAGTAACATGAGGATAATTATATTACTATCAAAAATGATGGAATCCAAGGAGAAGATAAAGAACAAGCTTCCCAAAATAAGGAAGAGCAATGTGAACCAAAGTTTGATGAAGAATATGAAGAAATTGATGCACAAAAGTTGAAAGGAGAGTTGGAGATGATAGAGGAAATGTATATTCAAACCAAGAGGATTAAAATAGGTGAGGTAAAATATGTAAGAGTAAAATATTAACTCCAAGAAACATCAAGAGAGGAGAAGCAAAGAGGACAAGAAGTCCTAAAAACAAGCAAGCTAGATAACAAGTAAAGGAGGTATGCAAAAGTGCAAAAGGTGAGTTACACAATAAATTAAGAACAAGATAAGTTTACATTGGATAAACATGGATATGTAAATCCAAAAATATTCTAAATAACATCATACTATTGTGAGGATGAAAAGAACAAGAAGTTATTCTTGCATAGTGAGCAAGATGGTAGGAAAAGACATAAAAATGTCAAGAAGTTTTAAGAAGAAGTAGAAAAAGAGAGTATAGATCATAAGAGTAAAAATTTTCAGATGCAAATAGGCCATTATAGCCTAAGGAGATGATAACATGAATAAGGAGCAAAAATCATAAAACATGTAATCTACAAATGAGTTTGATGAGAGAATAAACCATGAAGCCAGCATGAAGAAGACAAATGCACATAAATTGGTTGCATATAAGTATGAATAAATTCAAAGTGAATTTTAAAAAGTGTAATATTAATAAAATAATATTATAAACTAGTTGGCGCACTTCATAGGAATGGAAGATGAATGGATAAGAACGCTAGACAAAGCCACAAGGATGAAAATCAAGAGTTTGGCAAGCAAGAAGGAACTAGGAATGAAGAACAAAAATAAAACAAGAATGAATGAACCTAAAAATATATTTTTAAGGAAAGAAATAAAAATGGAGGATCATGTTTTCTCCCTCCTAGGGAGTATGATGTAGGAGCATCAAGAAAAAGTTATCAATTTTGTATTTTGGGTCATTAGTTGTCAAAAGTTGGTAAATGATTGGATGTAATGTGTGTTAAGAGACATTTTCAAGGTCCTTTAATGTATATTAATTCATTTATATACCTTAGGGGTCATAGGTTAAGTTGTGAATGTGTTTGGATTTTTCCCTCCAAAAACAATATTTTAAAAATTTAAATATTTGAGAGTAGCCTAGATGAGTATAAGTAAGGTCCAAGGTGGCTAGGTAAAAGGAAGTATTTTTCAAGGTAAAATAAAATTAATTAAGGTAATATACCCTAAATCATCATTAGTCACTAATAAATAAACAATTAAGAATAGAAAATAAGATTAGTCACCATTATACATTGAGGTAGTTATGAAAATAAGAAGTTGGTATAACCAACCAAAGGATCCTATGTTGAAAATGGAAAGAAAGAGTCATTTGGTTAGAGTTTGACATAGGAGAGAGATGAGAGATGTTGGAAAATATCCAAGAAGTAATTATAGGGAGCAATGTCATAAAAAAATGGATTCACCTCTTAAGGAAGTTGATCAAGTCCTCTATGGAATGTTTTTGTATGAATAAATAAGCTAAATGATTAATGGAATTTATTCCCATTCAAGTTCATGGATTTTTTATTTTATATTCATTTTTTTTAGATAAGACTTAAAGTACTTTCAATTTTATAGTCCCTATGTGAGTGTCTACAGGTTCTGAGGAAGGACTATAGAAGATAGTCAATGTGGAAGAAGTTGAACCATTGTTGAATTGAACAAATGAGAACTCTTTATGGTGAATGTCATTTGTATGTATTAAGAACCTTATGGATTTCTTAATGATTGAGAAATTTACAAGATAGTAAATAAACTTAGAGGAAGGTAATTTATGCTTTATACCCTATTATATATTGATAAAGGAAGGCAAACAAATGTCTAGTCCTTTAATGCTTAGTCCATCCACTTGTGAAAGTAGAATTTGGCACGAGAGAGCATTAATTGTAATGGAGTTCTCTGATTTCAAATAAGGAAGAAAATACTATCAATAAGTACCAATTATATTGATACAGTGGGAACCCTAGTTTTGTACACACAGTTCCATGATAGATAAGTAGAGGTTTGTGTCTTGATATTATCAAGAATGCTTTGGATATATGTTTTGATAATTGGTCACAGTATTGAGGAAACCTTGTAGTCCTTAATAACATTATGAGACTCTCAAAATTTGGAATAAAGACTCCTACTATACTAATACCTATAGATACCCTATTTGCACATAGAGGGGTTTTGTATTACCAGTCCAAGACAAAAGAGAAATGTTACTAATAAATATAAGTGAATGGGTCATGTTTGAAATAAATTGAATATATGGTAAGGTGGAGGAACCACGAGAAAGAATCCTAAAGAATATTGAATGTTGTGTGAAGCATAATAGTCAATAAAACTGCATAAAGTCATTAGTAAGTGTGTTTAGTCCCCTACATTCTTATGTTTTTAAACTTTTATTAACTAGAATAGAGTTTGAAAATTATTTGGGAAGGTAGAGGGGATTGATACATAACCAAAGAAAGTGATTTGGTAATTTTAAATGGTATGTAACTCAATATATAGATTTTATAATGCAAGTCTACTATAAGAAAGCATGGAGATTGAGGAAGATGGTAAACTCACAAAACAAGCAAGATAGATGGTGCATGCAAACCAAGAAAATGAGATCAAGGTACATACATGTGAAAAAGGAAATGAATTCATAAAGGAAGATAAGTGTTTTAAATATTTTTTTTCAAAATTTGTATATGATGATGTGTGTGAATTTGATTCCAATGATGAAGACATATTGTATATGAAAACCATTGCCTTGATGAATGAGAGTGTAACAAAGAAAGTACAGAGTGAATCACCTCAAATAGTACTTTAAAATAATGGTAATTATCATGAGTAAAATTATATGACTATAAAAAATTAGGGAGTCCAAGGAGAAGACAAAGAACAAGTTGCCCAAAACAAGGAAGAGAAATGTGAACCAAAGTTTAATGAATAATATGAAGAAATTGATGCACACAAATTGCAAGAAGAGTTGGATATGATAGAAGACATGTTAAGTCCATACAAGAGGATGAAAATATTTGAGGTACAACTTGTAAGATTAAAATATTAACTCCAAGAAACATCAAGAGAGGAGAAGAAAAGAGAAGGACAAGAAGCTGTACAAATAAACAAGTTAGATAACAAACAAAGGAGGTATGAACAAGTACACAAGGTGAGTTACATAATGGATCAAATACAAGATATGTTTAAATTGGATAAACATGGATATTTAAAGGAATAAATATTCTAAATAACATCATACTATGGTGAGGATGAAAATAACAAGAAGTTGCTCTTGTATAGTGAGCAAGATGGTAGGAAAAGGCATCAAAATGTCAAGAAGTTTGAAGAAGAGGCAAAAAAAGAGAGTGTAGATCAGCATAGGACAAAGGTATATATGCATAAGAGTCCATTTTAGCCTAAGGAATGAGATGCTAACATGAACAAGGAGCAAAAATCACAAAACAAGCAAACCAAAAGTGAGATTGATGAAGATGGTAAGCTCATAATGCAAGTGTACTCCAAGAAAGCATGGAGATTGAGGAAGATGGTAAGATCACAAAGAAAAAAAGACATATGGTGCATTCAAACCAAGAAAATGATATGAATTTACACACATGTGAAAAAATAAATGAATACATAAAGGAAGATAAGTGTTTTAATTATTTGTTTTGAAAAGTTGTATATGATGATTTGTGTGAATTTGATTCCAATGATGAAGACATATTTTATATGGAAACCATTGAATTGATGAATGAGAGTGTAACAAAGCAAGAAGAGAGTGAAGAGCCTCAAAGAGTGATTTAAAATCATGGTAAATAGAATGGGGATAATGATATGACTATCACAAATGAAGGAGTCCAAGGAGAAGATAAAGAACAAGCTGTCCAAAATAAGGAAGAGCATTGTGAACCAAAGTTTGATGAAATATATGATGAAATTGATGCACAAAAGTTGCAATAAGAGTTGGAAATGATAGAGGACATGTTTATTCCATCTAAGAAACTGAAAATAGGTGAGTTACAATAGGTATGAGTCAAATATGAACTCCAAAAAACATCAAGAGAGGAGTAGCAAATAGAAGCACAAGAAGTTGTGCAAACAAGCAAGGTAGATAACAAGAAAAGGAGGTATGAACAAGTACACAAGGTGAGTCAAACAATATATAAATCATAATATACATGTACATTGGATAAACATGGATATGTAAAGCCAAAATATTCTAAATAATATCATACTATGGTGAGGATGAAAAGAAAAAGAAGTTGCTCTTACATAGTGAGCAAGATGGTAGGATTAATGTTTGTAGAGATGTTTTAAATATTTTAAGGAAACAAGGAATTATGTTAAAATATTACTAATCCTATATAAAATCAATTGAATTATTGAGATAGAAATGGTATATTTAATGACCAACCATCATAGTGAAGTGACCAGTTGGATAATGAACCAGATTAGATGATTAATGATGACTTCTCCCCATGCCTCTGAATCACCTTCTCTCTTTCTCCTTGTACATGGTTTATTTGTATTTACTTGTACATGGATTATATAGAAAAAATATAAAAATAATATAACATTTCAAAATACAAAAACATTCAAATATTTCAAAAACACAATTTTTTTGAGATTGTATGCATTGATATGCTTATATTTCTAATACTTTCAAAATATTGTATATTTCTAGTTATCCTAGTGTAGTTGGTTTTATCATACACATGCTTCAATTATTCTTATCAAGTGCTTACAAATTATAGATAGGAATTAATTCCACTACACTATTTCAAACCAACTATCATTTACCCACTGAGGGCATTTACAATGATCTAAGTTTATACATTTGATATATATACCCATTGAGGGCATCTCCTACATAGTTTTTATAACCAGGTTTTATCTTTACATTACTATACATTCAATTTATGCATTGATTTATCTTGATATTGGCTCATATTTTTTTTACCGACTATCACTAGTTACACTCAATATATATGCATCCCAACAACTACATAGATTTGTACTACATAGATATACATGCTCTCATTTCTAGTTCCTAGATTTGGATATATGCCAATTATCTATTTTTATGCCTTGTAAATGTTTCCATGTCCCTTGTGTGTGCTTTATTGATTATATATATAGACATTTGAACATGTCCTTCTCTATGGCTCTACACCAAATTGCTTGTTGTTTATGTATGTGTACATTTTGAACATGTGATTGTATGTCTTCATTCCTAGACTTAGTGACATGTGTCCATGTACCTTATATTATGGCCCCTTGGCCTACCTTTTACATGCCTCATGTGCTTGTATGTGTGTTTCATTATATGATTCTACACCATGACACATGTATTTACTTGTTACACACACACACACACACACACACACACACACACACACACACACACACACACACACACACACAGTGGTTTTTGATGCTATGAGGGATGTCAACCATTTACCATTTCTACTTGGGTGTTGTGATGTAAATCATGCCCCATCCCCCTAGGTAGTTACTCAGATTTTGTTGTTATACATTTATTACATCTATCTTGACACCCTTGTGCAATTATAGATTACAACATACATCTTAAATTTACAATTTATGCTCAAATACATTACATTATAATTTTATTTTTATACATTATATTGGAATATCATGCACATGATCTAGTTAACATATTTTGTGGAGTTACTTCTTTAAAGGGAAATTCTTACATAGGTTCCACAACTACCCTCAAAAGAGGGGGTATTCATAGGGCTTTGTCATAGAGATCAAGATCCTACATTGATTTTACAAGATATATTTTTTATATATGGATTAAAAATATGGTTATATCAAGCATTAGTCATGAAAAACTCAATAAATACATAAGAACATAACAATCTAGGCCAAACTATTCAATGGGGTGTTTAAATGACAATTAAGAGCAAATGAAAGAAATCAAACACAAGTTACCTTCCCAAGAGCTTCATATCATCCATAAGCAGATAAAATCATGTTTTTACCCTTGATTTTATTCTTAAGTCTTCAAAAATGGTGTAAGGAAATCTCCTCCACCATCTCAACAACACCAACTATAAACTAGGCTCATGATATGAAATCAAGGTTCTGCCTATCAATGAAGCTATCTTATTACAAATTAAACATAATAATCAACACAAAAAGGAAATGTTGAGAGAATTATACATTATAAGTTTACACAAATGAAGCTTTTATCAAAGTTTCCTTGGCCCTCCTATATATATATTTTCCAAATTAATCAAGATCAACCATGACCATCCATCTTGAGATCAAGATGTGTGGCCATGAATTAATCCAATTATGTAAATAAAATCCATAAATATCCTCATAATGATTTTGGAGGAAGGGACATTAAAGAGGCATGGGAAGCCATGATATTTATATTTGTTGCATTTATGGCTTATGGATGCCACCCTATTAATCATACCATTTGATGATGTAGTTAATAGGAATCAATTTTCAATAAAGAAATATTTAATAACTTCCATGGAATTCTTACTTAAGATCTTCATTTTATTTAATTTTCCTAAGTAAAATTAATCAATTTTAGTGTAATTATTTATAAATTATTGTACTTCACTAATCAAATTGGTCAGAAAGTCATATTATTGGGTTACAATTTGATTGTAAAAGAATTAAAAGGTGATGTTAGTTACATATGGATTGTTATCCCATTTAGGACTTTTTTGACACAAAATAGCACAAGCACATATGATGTGCTTCTAATTTAGAATAAAAGAGTGATCCAGAGCACCAAAATTCACTTTCATCATTTTGACTCGAATTGATTTGAGAAAAGTTAATAATCACATAAAATGCATTAACCTATTCAGAGATACATTAGCCTAAATTGGCACTTGTATATGATAATCTCAAACCATTTAGCATGTTTAAGTGATTTTGGCCTAATTTGTGCATTTTCATAAATTTTGAATAAGATTGGTAATTTAAACACAAAAGTGTTAAGAATTGGATGTCAACATTTCTCCCTCATTTGAGAAGGTGTATCGAGACATTTAGGTGAAGCAACATCTTTTCAAATAAAAAGACTTGTCAAGAAGAAATTGGAAATAAATGACCCATGATGTCCCCTCAAGAGGACATATAAGGATGAAATAGAAGGATGGACTCTTAAAAAGATAGGGAAAGTGAGATTAACCCTTGGAACAGATTACATCCAAATGAGCTAATGCTTGCATGCATTGACTCCATCAATGATCAAAATATAATTGGAATAAAATGGCCCTAAGGATGAGTGGAATGGGAAGGATACAATCTAAAAATATAAGTGACACACTCTGAACATACTCAAAGATAGGGTACAAGCTACGTGCTTATGGAATGATCAATCCCGAGACATGTTACACACTAAAATATTGTCAGAATGAGGGAAAAGTCTATAGAGCTTGGAATTAGAATAAAGGGAGAAATGTGTCTCCAAAGATAGGAAATAATAATGTGCTCTATAAGATCAAATTTGATCATGTGGTAAAAAAAAATTCCCCAATAAGGTTGATTTTAATCATTGATAAAGGATGGTTTTCCCCTATAGGGATGATTTGATTCAATGGTTGGTTCAAATTTTGTTCCCCATTAGGGAAATTAGGAAATCAATAACTCAAGGATATAACCTAATTTATAGATTAAAGATGAGAGAGTGCAAACATAGATGTAAAGTTTAAATGACTATATAAGCCATAAAGAACTAAGCATACAAGGATGCATAAAGAGATTAAAAGAAGAATGAAAATGGCCAAGATGACCTAAGATACGTCATGTATCCAAGTGCTATGTACACAGTCTAAATAGACCTCAAACTAATGTAGCTCACCCAAAAGTGGGAGAAAATGGAATGAGGGATGAATAAAATTGACCAACATTCGATTAGACTCATAATTTATGCCAAGAGATGCACATATTAGATATAGTTAGATGTAATATAAGCCATTGGTACCTAGTTTCATTTGTGTTCTTGAGAGCTGTTCATTAGAGCTGCATCGATGTTGAGACTCAGAACTAAAGAACAAAGTGCTTACTATAGCAAAATGAAATTAAGCATCATAAGTATGAGTAACTTACAATGACATGCAATTTCAATTGTGCTAATACATTTCAAATATGAATAATTATAACTAAGGATAATGATAAGAACTACCAAAACCAGAGTTAGAACCATTTACATTTTAAGAAAAAGACAAATAAATAGAATACATAAATGAACCTAACTTAAAATCAAGATATGAATAATCAAGACTTAAGTAGGAAAAAGAATGTATAAAAACATAGAAATAACATATTAGCAACATGGGATCAAGATATGAATAATTAAGATCCACATGGACCATCAAGATGTACTTGGAAAAATGAAAGAAAAGAACAAGACCAAATAGGAAAACAAAAGACCAAACAACATACAAAACAACACACAAAACAAAATATTTTTGACTTTTTGAAATTTTATGAATGTTCTTGGAATTTTACAAGTATCTCAACTCAATTGAGAATTAATAGATACAAAATGGTCCAACTTGAAAAATAGTGAGGGTACTTCAAATAGTGATCATGAAATGATAAGAACATGTTAACTTGCAAGACAACGAGAGCATATGAAAATGGGGGACTAAGTTGACCTCAATTTGAATCAAGAAAAACCTAAGTAATCCCATTAGGACCTCAAGTCACCATATTTTTTGCAACACAAAAGGTGATGAAAGGTCAACTAGGTCATAATAAATTTGCAAATAGAGGTAAACAACAAGGCAAATGATAATAGTAGTGACTAGGTGATGCAACAATGCATGATAAAAAGGCATTGTACCTAATTTTCCCATAGGTGGTTATAATTAGGAAATAACATCATAATTCTAATTTACCCAAATGTAGTTATAATCAGGGGTACTAAATATAATACTCATTTTCCCAAATGTGGTTATAATTAGTGATATTAGATAAGATGATAGATGAAAGATAACTTTCATGATTAAATATCACACTACTTCCATAGACTATCATTCAACATAACATTCTAAAACTATTTAAACTAGATCAAAATCCTCTTATAGTAGGTGAGTGAAGAACAAAAATAACCAAGATCAAAATGGGGTAAACAAGATGGCTAAAAATAAGAATTGATAAATAGTAAAGACATGGTATAATAAAATGGTCCATGGCATAGACACTAGAAATCCACACACTATGATTCCAAATGTCAAAATTCCCCTAGACCATCTTAGGCCCCCCTTGGGACTAGTATGACACTTTGAATCCTAATCGAGCCTAACCCATGTTCAATTTTCCCAGCTGACTTAACCTAGATTTTACCCACTTTCTTACCTTCACCCTTAACCACCGATGGTCAGGATGATCGCTAATGGTCACCTTGACCACCGACGATTAGGGTGTACCTCTTCAACCTCAAACATGCAAACCACCCACCTTAATTTTCTAAAAATATCTCATTTAAATCCATGTGCAAGCCATTACATGCACAAGTTATAATTAGAAGGCCTAGTTAATGTCTTGTTAGAACTCTCTTGCCTTGTCTATAAGAAGAGAGGAGTAGGGAGGTGAAATGGAACTAAAATTATTATCAAGAGCTTATGCATCTAGAGTTCTTTTGTTTATTAGGTCAATCATCATCAATAATCCAATAATTTAGCCATCACATCAAAGAGACAACTTGCCACTGCCACTCCACCAAAGCACTAAGTACAATTACTCTATTGAAATCATGTCAAACTCCACCAATAAGTCAACCAACTAAATCAACCACCCAATTAAATTTGTGCAAGATAAGTACTTGTTTTCTAGTATTCAATTATTTTATTTACCTTTCACACTCTACACAACACCAACCCATCTCTAAAGATCCAACTTTGTGATCCTATCAATCAACTATTTATCAACCCCAAACCTAAACATAGTAACAATCAGTGGTTGTCTCAACCACCAACAATCTACCCAATTACTGATGGTCACCCTGACTATCGATGGTCACCTTAACCACCAATGGTCATCCTAACCATTGATGGTCACTATGAAAGGAAATAACAACAACTTATTTCCACCTACCTACCCTTAGCCAAATCCAATGTTTTGTGCCCCTGTTTATTCACAAAACCTTGTTTGATTTTATGAAATAGACTTGATCCATTTAACACTAGTATTGACTTGTTTATCACTATTTAGTCATTTATAGTCTATTTATTCAACAAGATTTTATTGTGTTCAATTTTAGTGTCTTTTGATTATTGACATAATTAATTTCTATTCTATTTTATAGACTTCATTGTTTAAAACATGTGGATTGATATCCCCCAGGGAAGCTCTTGCTTCTAGGATTTAGATAACACTAGGCAATCCACTCAGATAGCTATTTAACCAACCATTTTATTTAGTGTTATCTTATTTGCAAGTCACCCTCCTAAGCCAAATAGGAGTTCTTCACAATCTTTTGATTCAATATACATACAATCAACTAAGTTTTTTAACCATGCCCATATTTAGTTTCTTCTTCTTCCCTTTATAAAATATAAGTTAAAATTCACTAAAGCAATATGACACACCCATTGGGACATTGAGTCTTTAATTTAGGTTTCTTTTCTTTTCATCTGTATGCTCTTCTCTCTATCTATGCTCATTAACAAAATGGAAATCTCTTTTGTGTTTAAAATCAAGTACATACATTGATTTCTTGAAAGTTTACCTCACATAGTTTAACTTAAAACAAAGTAATCCTATCATAGTATCACTTTTGTTGCACACACTGGACCAAACCACTTTCATCAATTAAACATCAAAAAAACTTGAGACAAGGCTCAACTAGGATTTCATCACCTAGAGGTATCCTTACCCTTTCTCGATGATCCTACTTGGAGGTCATTACCAAGGGGAGAACCAAATTAGCTCTTTGGTTGAGTATAAACTTTATAAATTAATATATATTAGCTAAGCACCTGACACCCTTATCACTGAGGTGTGTGAAGTGATGGGGTAGGCCCCAATACCAATCCACATATTGATTCCCAATATAGATATTTTTGAGTACCTATACAACATGAAACCAACCATAGATTGATTCTATAGTACCTGATCTACAAGCCAAATTATATCACACATTTTCATAAACTTAAGACATAAGCCAATAGTGAGATTAAAATTAACCATAGGATTCTAATGTACTCTAGTGTGTGTTGGGTTTTATTAATCATTTTTTTCTTTCTCGCTATTTGAGTTTTAAGATTCTTTGTGTTTTTTTCTCATCCTATTTGCATAGTTCTTACTCATCAATAACAGGGATCCTTAATAGGTTAGGACCCATATATAGATTATCTAGTCTCCTCTACCTCCTCATCTATGGAGTATATCTTAGATGTTGAGAGTTTTCCTCATCATTTTTATGCTTCTAGTGTGCCTTGGATAGTATCCTAAGGTGATCTAAACTTTGTTACCTTTTTGGATAATAACTTGATATATTTACATCATTATCTTAGCACATTAGATTTCCATACACCCATTTTATCACTACATACTGATCCACCTTATGGCATTCCATTGGTATTTTTAGGCAACTCTTATATTGCTGCTATCACCACCCAACTGTTAACTACTCAAAAATCTACCTCAGCTAGTAACCCATCTAACACAACCATACAAAACCAACCAACTCAACCTTTTAACACCCAAACACCTCCTATCCCAACTAACAACTCTTCCAACATGGCCACCACCCAACCTTTACCTACCCATAACCCAATTATTTTTGGAGTTCCCACTACCACCATCACTACCATTCACATGGCCAACCCCACTCTACTTCAAAACATAGTAACACCAATACCTTATAATTTACCACCTATCTCTATTAGGGTTACCACTTATCTGTTACCTCTGACTCAACCATCTGTGCCCACTCATCAATACATACCCTTTACCCAACCACCAATGACCACATATTCATATGTGGATCCAACCCAACCACCTATAACCACTTACCCATATGTGCAAAATTCTCAACCTTCGATAAATTATCAATATGTCACTTAACCCCAACCACACTATACACATTAAAACCTTTCAAGTGCACCACCCCAAATATACTTAATGAAAATGCTCATGGATAAGATGATAACTCTAGAGTCATCCATCTATGGGGCTCATAATCTCCTATCTTATGACCAAATTTGTAATGACCCCATCCACCCATCTATGCCTATCAAGCCATATCCTCCTCAATGGGAACTTCCCAAGTTCTCTAAGTTTTATAGTAAGGAGGATCCCTAGTAGCATCCTAGGGCATTTAGGTATTCATGTTATTTTATTACCTATGATGATGCCCTCCTTCTTCATACTTTTCCTATGTCTTTGTTAGAACTGGCGTTGGATTGGTATAATGCCTTAATCAAGCATTCCATCTTCTCCTTCACCCAATTGGCTCAAACTTTTTTTGATCACTTTTTGATAAATATCTTCAAGAGTGTTTCCATCACTGACCTCTACTCTATTCAATAGTTTTATGATGAATCTATTGCTGATTTTATAGCTCATTGGCAGAACCTAATCAACCAACTCTCCTTCTGCTTAGCCCAACTTGAGTTGATCAAACTCTTTGATCAAGCATATGCCAAGCACATCTCCTCTACACTACATGTTAAGACATTCTAAACTTTTGATGAAGTTTTTACCATTGCACAAATTAGAGAATAGAGGCATTGATGAAGGAAAGCTAAAACTTAAAAACAATAACTCTACCTAAAAAACCAATGAGGCTTCCTCTTCTAAACCAAATAACCAAACTAAAACCAAGACCAAAATCAATAACACTGTGAACATGGTTTTCCTTAAATCCACTTCTCCATCATCTACCAACCAACTAAATTCCTCTAGTTACTTAAAGTAAAACATGAGAAACCAAATCTAGAACACCTAGAAGAAATTTACTCCACTTGGAGAGTCTTATTCTTTGATTTTAGAGAAGCTATTGAAAGCTAATATCACATAGCTTCCTCATATAAAACCACCTCAACAATTTTATTCTTTTCATCCTACACCTAGTTGGTATAATGAGAATGATTTATGCACCTTCCACTAGGTAATAGGGCGTGATGTTAGTAGGTGAAACACCATCAAGAACATTGTCCAATCCCTCATTGACAAGGGGGATCTTATGTTGGATAACCCAAATGCACCTTAGAACCAAGACCATGACATCTTTAGGTAGCCTTTCCCCAATCATCTGCCATCCAAGAATGAAAGAAACACATTTGAGTTCTCTCATGATACCTATACTGTTAACATGGTTCTTGGCACACTCATTACTGAAGAACCTACTAATCAACCTATATGTTCCTCACCCTCTCTACTTATTGAGGTAGTGAAATTACCTTATACTCTTTTGGAGACCCAAACTAAGGTATTCAAATCTCCCCTTTCTCCTCCTCCACTTATTGAGGTAGTGGAGCCACCAATCCCTCCTTCAATAGACACATTAGAATAAACACCCATCTTACCTTCTCCATCAACAACTGAGCAACTTACTAGCCCTTCATAAATCATTCTCAAAGAGAAAACCCCCATGTCTATACCTCCCATATAGGAGTCAACAACTCAAACCTTACATTCTTTTATTGAGGAAAAGGATGAGGTTACCACCCCTATATCTCAACCTATGGGCTTATCTTTTAGGTCCACTATCTAGGGAATAAAACTAGACTATAAAACATTCTCTAAGCTAGTGTAGAAGCTAGAATTTGTCTCCAACCCTGACATGGATTGAGCCACCTTATAACATCAGTTAGGGCTACCTTATATCACTAAGTAGGAACCTACAACCCCACCTTTGGTAGACCAACCCACCACTTTTGATATCCAAACTCCTATGCTATCAACCAAACTAATAATAACTTATACCAACCCAATAATTCTTAAGCCATTTAAAGCACTGAAACCCCATGTAACCAAATCACCTTCTCCAACAAATTTGATCAAACCAACCAAGAAAATTATCACCTTACATAAATAATGTCTTAAACACCCATCCGTGGAGGTGGATCTTACCTTACCAAACCCAACAACCAAGCGCTAACCCAAATTAATTAGGGGAGTAGAAGTACCAAAAGGTGAGAGATATAAAATCCTACCTCCCTCCACCTTACCCTCTATCTTAGGGCCTCATCCCTTTACTATTATTAGAAATCTAGATATCCCAACCAAGAGCCAATCATTGTTGTTGGTTACATCAGCACACTTCCTTTTTGACACACCTATTTTCACCAAACTATCAATAATTAAGATACCTATCCTAAAACCTCCTACCTCTACTTTCTCAACCACCACCTTGCCAAAATCAAAACCACCAACCAAATAGACTACCTTACCCAAACATTTTATCACCAAACCCACTACCAAATGGACCTCCACCTTACCAACCAAGACCAAAACCCCTAAAACCTCTCTACCTTTATCCAAATCATACTCCACCATTTTTCAAAAGTTATTGCAAGCTTGTTGCTTAACCTTACCCCTATCAATCTATTTGACCCTCTCGATTCAAAAACCCTCTGGTCTAATTACCACCACATGTGCTCTTATCATAGGACACTAAGGCATGCCATGGAGAACTATAAAGCTCTCCAAACCATTATACACCAAATCTATGATGAGGATGATCTATTAATATATAAACCTCTCACAAGCCCTATGTCCAACCAATAACAACACCTCCTACCCAAAGCCTACCTACTCTTCCACTCTCACATTAGACTGATGAAGAGATTGACTAATCTCATACCCCAATTCCTCCCTCTATCCATACCATTCATGTGGTTAAAAGAACACAATAAAGGGATAATGGGAAGGCCAAAGTGTCTATCCCATGGACATATCCATCTTCTACCTCCCAACCAAACCCTACCTAAACATCTTCACCTTCACCTTCACCCAAGGTATTTATCTTAGGTGCCTCCCAATCTAACCCCTCTAAGTTCATTAGGAGAGTGGTACTCAAAAAACTTCACCAGACCCTAGTAAATATGATCTTATATGAGTTGATTACCACTTTACCTCATCATCACCAAGTAATGATAGAGGCATTATAATTGGTAGAGGTCCAACTTGAAGACCCTTAACCTTTGGTAGATTTTATCAATGCTCTCCAAATTTCTATCCTTGTCACCTTTAAGGACTCAAAAATACCTTTTATCCATCTAGATAACCTAGATCCCCTTATTTTTATTACTTCTTACATCAACTAAACTTACATTAAATAGGTCATGATTAATGGGGGAGCTAGTATTAACATTATCTCCTCCCATGCCTATAACCAATTTAACCTTCCAGACAATATCATGTCTAAAACCTCAATCATCCTTTGATCCTTTAATGACACCATGACCACTACCCTAGGAATGGTTGTTTATCATATTCATGTAGGGCCTTGCATGCTCCTCAAACTTTTCTATGTAGTAGAAGGTGAATTCAAATATAATGTTTTATTGGGAAAACCTTGGATAGTATCCATGGGTTGCATCCCCTCTACCCTACATCATTACATTAAATTTGAGCATGAAGGATAGGTAATCACTATCCAAGCTGACCCAAGTCCCTTATCAATATGCAACATGACCTACTAACCTAATCATGCCCTCTTATATCCATCTAACATACCCTCCTTAACCAAAGATAAGACCTCCACCATAAAATAAGAAGTCACTCCTTATACCAATAAGGCATTGAATATCTTGTCTATCCCCTCTAATTATATCCCCACATCAGACCCTTTGGAATCAATATTCTACCACCTTTTGCTAGGGTAATATCACCTCCTTTCCCTTGACACTTTCCCTACTCCCCAAGAGTATGGAAAACTTAACCACCAACATGGGTTTGACCCTAATGTCAGGGCCATTATTCCCTTCAAACCTTCAAATTATCCAAACCATTTCATTTATGGGGGACTTGATAAACCACTTAGTGCTTCCATTGTCTCCCCTTCACCTCAACCATTTACCTCTAGTTTTTCCTACCTAGATAAACCAAGCTTTACCAAAACATACCTTCATAGGTGTGCTTGAATAGGATTTGGTCTTGGGTGATATGAGAATGGCCCACATGAGTTGATTTGCATTAAGACTAGAAATCCTCATGAGATGCATGGCCTCGGTTTCATCCTACCCAACAAGAATCAAACCACACCACCTACAATCACCATTACTGAGGAAGACACCCCTTCCTCACCACCTTCTCCTTTGCTTGCATGTGAGTATGATGACATCATCCTACCAAAATATTTTCATCAACATGATCAGCCATAAACCCCTTATAAAAAGTAAGGGGCAACCATGACCATCCCTTTGACCCATTCTAAGATGATAGGAGATGACTCCCCTATATTAACCTTGTTCAATGTGAGGATGATGATTCCATTCTCACCTACCTTGGTGCCTTGGATTCTTCCATCCACATATCCCTTCTTGAGACTTCGACCATGTTGAATAAATCCACCATGGATATCAACTTGGCTACTCCATAGGACCCCCATATTGTCAAAATCAGCAAATCACTGAATGCTAAAAAACTTCAATATTTTCCCTCTTTCCTCTAAGACCGTAGCATAACATTCACTTGGTCTTATAATGAAATTCTTGGAATTAACCCCACTATTTATACCCATAACTAGTCATTAACCATAATGCCAAAACCATCAGGCAAAAGTTTCAGTGTATACACTTTTGTATATCCCTTCTCATCAAGGAAGAACTTCAATGTCTCCTATTTATCAATTTCATTCAACCCATTAACTATCCCAATGGGCCTTAAATGTCATGCCTATTACCAAATCCATAGGGGGCCTACACATTTATGTGGACTTTCATAACCTCAACCTCACTTGCCCCAAAGATGATTTTCCTTTACTAAGAATTGATAAACTAGTTGATCTTACAATCAGCCACAAGATGCTATCTCTCATGGATAGATTCTTGGGTTACAATCAGATCCTAATTGGCCTTGAAGATCAGCACATGACTACCTTTACCACCCCATGGGTAACCTTCTATTATAGAGACATGACTTTTAGATTAAAGAACACTGGTAAAACCTACCAACATGCCATGACCTTAGCCACAAGATTGTAGAGGACTATTTGGATGAACTTCTTAAAAAAATACAAATTTAAAAGGATCATTTAGCTATTCTCAATATCATCTTTGAGTAGCTTATCTATTATCATGTCTGCCTGAAACCCAATAAGTGCATTTTTGGGGTCTTGTTAGGAAATCTCTTTGGATTTATCATCTCCCTTCATGGAATTGAATTTGATCCCACCAATATCAAATCAATCCTCAACATGCTTGCTCTAGTCATTCTTAATCAAATCCATAGTTTGCAAGGGAAGCTTCAATCCATTCATCTCTTTATCTCCAAGCTTTTGGATTGATGCCAACCCTTCCACCACTTTTTGAAGAAGGATGCCTCTTTTAAGTGGAATAGTGATTGTCAAAAGGCCTTGATTCACTCAAAAAGTACCTTTTATCTCCACCTATCCTCACCCCTCCCAAGGATGACCAACCTTTCTACCTTTATATCTCTACTACTGATCACTCCATAAGGGTAATGCTTACCCATCAGGATGAACAACATACAGAGAAAACCATCTACTACATTAGCCACACACTTGCAGAGTATGAGACTTAGTATACCCATAATAAGAATCTTTGCTTATCTTTAGTCTTCTTGGCCACCAAAATTTGCCAATACCTCCTTAACCACAAAATTTGTCATAACCAACACTGACCCACTCAAGTACATGCACTCTAAGCCATACCAAAACTAATGCATGGCTAAATGGCTCATGATTTTAGTAGAGTTTTACCTTGAGTTCCTTTAGCAAAATTTAATTAAGGGTAAATTCATTTCCATCCAATTGGTTGAGGCACCATTAGTAGACAACTAACCTCCTCCACTTGAGTTCCCTGATTAATCCATTGTGACCCTCTCTTATTCAAACTTCACCTATCAAGTCACCATGTTCTTTGATGGATCAAAGTGTCAGGATGGTAGGGGAGTGCATATCATCCTTATCCCATTTTATGGTTAGCCTCTTTCTTTGTATTTTAATCTTGATTTCAAATGTACCAATAATATGGCTAAGTATGAAGCCCTAGTAATAGACCTTCAAACTGCCTTAGCCTTAGGAGTCAAAACAATCAACATATTTGGTGACTCCCAACTTGTGGTTAATCAAATAAATGGTTCTTACCAATGTGAGAATTATGTTTTACAATAGTACAAATAAATAGTTGACAAACTCTTAGCATCATTTGAACATTCTGCATCTAGTCAACCCCATGATATACTAATAAGTTCACTGATACTATGGCTTCCCTTACCTCTTAGATCTCATCTACACTATATAAATCTAACCTATTTGTCATTATCCATATACTTACCCAACCTTCCTATGTAAAACTAGATTCTCCTACCATTTTCAATGTGGAAGATACCCAACTTGACCTTTGGTATCAACACACCTTCGACTACCTTAACCTTGCCATCATTCCTCTTGGCCTTTCTAGGAATGCTTAAAGAAAATTTATTTAGAGTACCTCATGTTATACCATTATGATGGGAATCCTTTATAAACTTGGATTTTATGGCCTCCTCTTTTGTTCCTTACGCAATCATGAAGCCTCTCACACTATCAAGGAAATACATGATGGTATCTATGGGGAACACTTTAGTGGCCTTGCTATAACTAAGTACATTATTCACGTCAATTATTATTAGACTAACCTTAGCCAAGATTACGATGATTATGTAAAAAAGTGTGTTAAGTGTCAACAACATGCCAATTTACATCACATACCTAGCCATAGTCTTCACATTTCCACCAATTTTTGGCCTTTCTCACAATGGGGTTTGGACCTTATTGGTAAAATTAACTCACATTATTTGAAAAGATACAATTCTATCATCACTATGACCAAATAGTTTACCAATTGCATAAAGGTTATTCCTGTAGTCTTGACCAAGGTAGAGAAGATTATCAATTTTGTCAACCATCATATCATCTACCATTTCGGTGTTCCTCACAAGATTATCATCGACAATGGTAAATATTTTAAAAACAAAAAAGTCTAGGGTCTATGTGACACATTCAAAATTAATTTAAGTTTCTCCTTGCCCTATCACCCTCAAGTGAATAGATAGTTCAAGGCCTCTAACAAAACTCTTAATAACATGCTAACTAAAATGGCCAATGCATCTGGCAGGATTGGCATTTCCACATCCCCTTTTCCTTATGGTCATATCATACTATAATTAAAACCCCAATAGGTACTAAACCTTTTTCTATTATGTTTGGAGTGGAGGTTGCCTTGCCTCTCAAAGTCCAAATATACTCTCTTCACACATATATATACAAGATCTCATTAATGAGGATGCTTATCATCAACATTATTTAACCCATCTTGAGTTACTTGATGAGCATCACTTAGTAGCCCTTACCCATCTTCATGTCTATCAAGATCATGTCAAGCGTGCCTATAACAAACACCTTAGAGTTCAAGAATTATACATTGGATACCTCATCTTAAAGGAAAATTATCATGTCACAATATTGGGAAAAGCAAGCAGGGAAAATTTTCTTTTAATTGGCTTGGACCCTATATCATAACCCATAAGTATGAGTTAGGAACTTATTGTTTCTCTTATCTCAGAGATAATCTAGAACCTGAGCCCCTCAATGCTTCAAATCTATGTCCATTCTTTTGTTAAAGAAGGATTAAGTTTACCTTTTATTTTAACTTAAGATCGTCCCTTGCTTTCAACCACATCTATCACCCTATTTTAGGGGAAACTAATTAAAACTGAGTCATGTGATTATCCATCACAGTCATGGCCTAATCTTGAATAATGGGTATGATGGCTCTACCCATGGAATTATTATCATGGTACTTTCCACCCCTCTCCTAGGATGTATTCCCATGATCATTGTCACCTAACCCTCTTTACACCTAATCAAACACTTATTTTTCTAGTTTTGCCTTCATAAAGGTGAACCCTTAAGCCTATATAAGAATTTATATGTCAAGCATAATCAAACAAGCAAAAAGCAAAATCCACACCAATAGCAATCACAGGTCATTACTAAGAATTTACACACTGCTACCTTGAAGGATAGATACATCAATATACTAAAAATTACACAAATCTAAGGTAGACTGCTCCCTTGAAGGACAACTATCACAAAGATTTGAATGAAGCAAATAAACTTATACCACTCCTTTGAAATATGGCTAAGTAAATAATTTATCAAAAGCACAATAATTTATTGGAAGATTCCTACATAGATCAACTTCCCATATATAACAATAAAGCAAAAGACCCATTTTAAAAATCACAACAAAAGTAAACTAATTTTAAAAGTTACAATCGGATCTCGCACAACATAATAAGGTGGAAATTGTAATCAATTTTCATAAGTAGTCTTCTCGCATCAATCAATCTACACTTTGTATGACATAGACTTATTTATAATGACTCTTTAGACACCTACATAAGAGGCATGCTAGTTTTACAAGAGGGTTGCATTTTCATCCATCTCCCCTTTACACACTATAAGTAAGGGATTTTGAGCTTACTTGACATTATGTGGTCAAAACACCTTTTTACCAAATAATGAATGCTAATGCAAAGCATTCAAAGGGCTTATATTCATTAAGCCAAGCCAACTTTAGTTTTTGTTCTAATCCTTGTCAAATAAGAAACATCATCTCCTCTTCTTATCCTATTGTGACTAGTTGATATTTTCATTATGGCATTTGTCTCTTCATTATATTTTTTGTCTTCTCATCTAGTGTTATTAATTAACTTACCTCATGTGTTTTAACTTAAAATAAAATAACAAAAAATCATGTACATAGGTGTCATAAAAAAATACATAACCATAACCATAGTCATAAACCATATCAAACATGATCACATCATAGCATCCATGCATAATAAAAAAACCAACATTTTTCACTACATGCCTAAATCTAAATAATGGAGCATATATTCATTAAAACCAAACATGTCATAATCATAACCACAAATCAAAACTATCTCATACCTAGCTAGCTAAGTCTACATTAGTGTTTAACAACCATAACATAAGCATAATCCATAAGCAATATAAACATCTCATCATAAACATTAAACATCAACTTAAATGATACATCATGAGCATAAAAAATAAGAAAAGATCATATATATCTCATGAGTTAAACAACACCATAATGTGTATAAGCAAATAGACATGTCTCTCTCTCTCAAAATGTACATCTCACCACATAAGCTCAAAAGCTAAAATCAAAATGATATACAACAATATATGGTATGTCATATTAATGCCCTTAGGGCACCACTATCTCCTAGTACACTACTAGGTCCCAGTACCTATCCACTTGTCATACCCATTTGCCCACCTACAAATGTTTCCCACTACCCTAGTGTCACCACACTAGCACTACCTACAAATCTCCATCTATACTCATTTCAATGGGGCTCATTAGGGAACCAACTCAAAACTATAGCCTCATAATACCATAGCTCATTCATTGTATCTAGGTATCATGTCATGGGTATGGTGCCTGATGGTCTTACCTATGATGCTACCCATATTCCTCTCTACCTCAGGGAGTCCTCTTATGTCACCAAGGATAGGAAATCCCTCACCTAGTCCCTATCACCTATGAGAGTAGTAACCTAACCCTATAGATCAGCCACTTAAACCTATAGCACTATGAGTTATGCCTATGTAGTGGCTAGTGCCACTCCTACCTATCCATTAGGGATAGCCACTTGGGCCTATTCCCTCTATCCCCCTCTCCTAGCTAGGTCCACATCTATAGGTCCCCTACCACCATCACCATCACCAAAATAGGATGCCACATATAATTCTTGGTACCATGCCGTGTTCCCATCTATAAATTTGATGTCATATATCTATGACCTAGTTGGTAACTTCTCATGATCTAGTCATGTCAACATGAGATATGGCTCTAGTAATAAGATCTCTAAGTCTTCATGATTGTACTTAGGAAAGATACCTTGAACACCCTGTACAAGGCCAAACTACCTTTGTAACCTATCAAATGGGTTGAAATCCACCTCTCCATCCCTCTAGATGAGAATCCACCTATAACTTTGTAAAGATAAGGTCTACCTCCTGTAGCCAGGCCATACTAGAAATTAGACATAGGGCCTCCAAACAATGCCACTAATCATTATTGTACCCAATGCACCTCTAAACCAATCAGTGTCATAAGCTCCTCCACATGCACCTAAAGTGGTGAAGTCACCTCTCCATTACATGAAATTGACTAGGAACTCAATCTATGTGTATCCCACTCATGACAATACCACTAGCCTCAGTACCAAATGTGCTCATAGGCCTAATAATGTAGAACCAATATGACACTAACACCATACCCCCTATGGGCCTTAAACCCCCATATCTCCCTATATATCTATACCAAGAGAATAGGTACCTAAGCAAACATAGTATGCCCCAGTATCAATTCAACTAGCACCCCCATTGAAAAATATGGGAGCCTCTTTCTATTCGAGTCGAGAAGAGTAAAGAAAGATATGACCATCATAAGCATCATCATGAGTCTTCTCTTGCTTGGAGCCCTCTGGTATAATGTGGTATAGCTAAACCCACCAACATGCCATCGGACCCAATCACTATCTTCTTCATACAAAATCTTAATGTCCTCCTCTCACTCCTCTCACTCTATGTGATAGATCAAATCACCCCATAGGAGAAGCTGTGTGATCCTATGTACATCCTTAGGAAAGATCATCATCTCATTGATCGATAGTAAAAAGGTGTTCATAGTAGGATCCCATCTCTTCATAAGTGATATGATCATAGAGGCATCTTGAGGCATATGTTGATAATGCCTCATCACCCCCAACCCAAGTTCCTCCATGTGGGCCCATTCATCTAGGGTCATCCCTTAGTAGATCTCTATGAAGATGAGTGGCACTCGGTCATGCATCTATATATGCTCCCTATCTTACAAAAATTCATTTGGAAACATAGATTAGTCACCTACACCATTATTGACTACCCTAACTTACCCTTTAAAAAACAAAACTATTTCTCTACCCATCCTACCCATCTACCCAATACCTACCAAATTTATCCTCTAAACCTAAAAGGTTAACTTATACCTAACAACTACCATCTAGTTTGCCTTAACTTCTTAAACACTTATCAAAAACCTTTTTTCCTAGGTGACCATCAATAGTCATAGTGATCATTGATGGTCAAACACCCTTTTTTCTTAAGATGTCAACCATTGATGGTCAAGCCCAACCATCAATGGTCACTATGGGTGTTCTGCAAGTAGAACACCAAAAACCTACCCTACCCTAAAATGACCAAAATAAAACTAAAACTTCCTACCTTTCTACCCTAAGGTACTTACCCACCCTAATTCACCTACCTACCTAATCAATTTCCCCATTCACCCATAAATTTACTCAAACTCCCCAAAACCCTAAGTAGGGCATAAACATTCAATTCTACCCTCAAACCCTAATGCAATTATAAAAACTCAATCTAGTCTATAAAATTAAGGGCATTCCCTACCTCATTCCATAACCACCACCATAGAGTCAACCATAAAATTATACATCCTTTTCCACACCCACATGCTCACTACATCCTCATTGATCCCCTATATCCACTCAGCCCCACTTAACTAGCTCTCACACACTAGCAAGTAATAACCATCAACACTCATTTTCACCACAATGTGACAAGCGACTAGAACTCTAAAGTCCAAAAGCTACAATGAGTTAAAATAAATTCCATTTTTTATTTTTACCTATAGTATTTTAGGGTTTACACCTTAACTGTTGATGGTCAGGGTGATCATTGATGATTGCCCTTGAGCACCCTAACCATTGACAATGAGGATGCTCACCCCTTTTTTATTTCACCTAAGTAGACCTTTTTTTCAACAACACCAAATCTCTCAACCACCCATGGAGACCACCTTATCTACCCACCTTGACCACCTCATCACCTTTCCATTGGTCCATTTCATCCCAACTAGTGCACATTTTATGATGACCTTTGCCTAATCCTTTAACTAGAGCAAAAACATTACCATGTTGACCAATTTTTGAACTTGCACCACCTCACACTTACCTGGCCCACTTGTGTCTTCTTGAGAATACTTACTACCTCAAATACCCATGATAGTTGACCAATTTGTGTTTTCATTGGGAGCACTTCCTACCTTGGATACCCACCAAAACATAGACACTACTTAGGAGACTTGCAAGTATCCCAACCACCATGCCTAAATGTGATCAAGTAGTCCACTTGTCACTTGTCCTTCTAACATCAACCTTTAATTTTATCAAATATGGTAACCTAGTTAATCTACAATCTTGGCTATCACACATTTTATCATAATTTACACACCTATTGTCACTTTAGTGCCCAACTTATCACCCACCATCATGGAATCCACCTTTGTTATCACCTCCACCCACCTTATCAAACTTGCACCTAATTCTATTTTACCTCATTGACTCTCAATTTGAGGGGGAAAACCTCCTCCCATACTCAAGGAAATTATACCTTCAACTAGCAATCCATTTTTATTTTGTAGCTTGTTGATACAAAGCCACATAACAAAAAGAGGTAAAATGTAGACACCAAAAATCTGCACACCATAATTCCAAATGTTAAAATTTGCCTAGACCACCTTAGGCCCCCTTTATGACAAATCTGACCCTTTGAATCCTAATTGAGCCTAATCCATGGTCAATTTACCCAACTGACTTAACCTAGATTTTACCCACTTTCTTACCTTTACCCTCAACCACCGATGGTCAAGATGACCACCAACAGTCACCTTGATCACCAATGGTCAGGTTACACCTCCTCAACCTCTAACATGCAAACCACCCACCTTAATTTTCTAAAAATAGATCATCTAAATCCATGTGTAATTAATTTCATACATGAGTTATAATTAGAAGGCTTAGTTAACATCTTATTGTTACTCTCTTTCCTTGCCTATAAGAAGAGAGAAGTAGGAAAGTGAAATGGATCTACAATTATTATTAAGAGCTTGTGCATTTAGATTTCCTTTATTTTTCAAGTCAATCACCATTAGCAATCTAATGATCTAGCCATAATGTCAAAGAGTCAACTTGTCACCACCACTCTACCAAAGCACCAAGTATTGTTACTCTACCGAAATCATGTCAAACTCCACTAATGAGTCAACCACCTCAATCAACCACCTTATCAAGTTTCTACAAGATAAGTATTTATTTTCTAGTATTGACTTTCACACTCATCTGAGCACTAACCCATCTCCTATAATCCAACCTTATGATCCCATCAATCAACTATTTACCAACCCAAAAATACACACAATAACTATCAATGGTTGTCTCAATTGTTAACAGTATGCCCAACCACTGACAATCACCTTAACTACTAATGGTCACCTTAATTGTCAATGTTCATCCCAACCATTGATGGTCACTATGGTAGGAAATAATAGCAACCTACTTTCACCTACCTACCCTTATCTAAATTTAGTTTTGTGTCCCTGCTTGTTCATAGACCCCTACCTGAATTTCTAAAATAGACCTAAGCTATTTAGCACTAGTATTGACTTGTTTATTATTAATTTAATCATTTCTAGTCTATTTCTTTAGCAAACATTTCTTATTTTAGTTTCTTTTCATTATTGATGTAAGTACTTTCTATTACATTTTATAAACTTAATTATTTAAAACATGTGGATTGAAAGCCCCCAAGAAAGCTACTGCTTCTAAGATCTAGCTAGCATTAGGAAATCCACTTAGTAATCTATCTAACCAATCATTTACTTTAGTTTTGTCTTATTTTTAGGTCATCTTCCTAATACAAAGAGGAGTTCTTCACAATCTTCTAATTCAATGCATGCATAATAAAATAGGTTTTTCAACCATACCCATATTTAGTTTCTTCTTTTTCCCTTTTTGAATATAAGCTAAAATTAATTGAAACACATTGTATGACATAGAGAAAATGATAATATGACACTTGGCTATAAAAATAATAGGGTTGCCCCCAAGTGATAATTGGCTCAGTGTGATAAAAAAATGGTGAGAGTATGGCTTTGGTTACTTTCAAAATGGTAAGACAATTCAAACTTATAAATTGTTTGAAAAATGATGAGAACATGGTAAAGGTTACTTGTAAAATGGTGAGAATGTTCAAACTTATCAATTGACTCTAAAATGGAAAGAGCATGACAAAGGTGGCTGAGATGAACTCAATAGAAATTAAGCATTGCATACATAGTCCTAAAGGACCTCAAGTCAATGTAATTCAAACAATGAGACAAATGGGACACAATGATATAAAATGCATAAAATAAAATGGTTTATAGGGTTGCCCCTAAGAGACAAGGTAAATAAAATGAAAGGGTAAATGGCAAATGAAAAATGGTTCTACTACTCTTACTGATGTGGAGATGCTCATCCTAGTCAACATATGAGACAAATAGAATAACGAGTCATAAAAATTTCCACCTAACACCTCATCATTATAAATACTCTTGTTAACATGGAGATGAACATCCTAGTCAAAATATGAGATAACTATAATAATCAATCATAAAATTTCTATCCAACACCCTTTTAGAATAGTTGCCCTATTAATAAATTACTACAGATCTAGATCTCAATAATGTGTTTACGATCCTCATTGGTCATTGATTCTTCTTCCTTAAAATGTTGAGATAAGATATATGTTGACCATTTTTTTCCAAACAAGACAAAAATTGGTCCCCTTCTGTCCCTACTATTCTAGGCCATTTCATTTTTTGATTTTACATGAATCTCTTCATTTCTACGGACTCTACAAAATTTCTATGGACTCTGCAGGTCTAAATCTATGGACTCTGCAAGTTTTGGATTTCTACAGACTCTGCAGGTTAGTCCTTTGGCACATGAAGGATCAGTTTAGATAATTATGGGTTTTACAAGGCTTCTTTGGGCTCTTGTCTGAAGAAAATCATGAAGGAAGTTGGCATGGTTGAACCATTGAACTAATTCAATGCCTTGGTTTAAAGTCTGGTTCAATCGCTTGCTTCATCAGCTTTGGTTCATGCCTTGGTTCAATGCCTTGGCTCAATTTAACCACAAAGTTTAACACTTCAATTTGGTTCATCAATAAAGTTTAACACGCTGGTTCAACCATTGGTTCAATCATATGATTCAATCAGGCTTAGTTCAAATGCAGGGTTCATTGCTTAGTTTAACTCAGTCAGTTCAGCAGCATCAGTTTAAGCAGATTCTAGTTTAATTGAATGGTTCAATGCTTTGGTTCAATGCCTGGTTCAATGCTTAGGTTCAACATTGGTTTAACCATTTGGTTCATTAGCATGTAGCTTTAAACCATTGAACTAGTTCAACCAATTGGTTTAATGGCTTAGTTCAACGCTCAGTTCAAGCAGCTCTTAGTTCAAGCAAATGGTTCAATGCCAAAGTTTAATAGGCTCAGTGCACTTTGTTGAACCATTGAACCAGTTCAATGAATTGGTTCATCAGCAAGTTCAAAGGCTTGGTTCAATGGGCTCGGTGCACAGTGGTTCAACCATTGAACCAATTTTGGTTCAATGGGTTGGTTCAATGGCTTGGTTCAAGGGTGTGCCCTATAGTCGAAGGGTAGTTTAAGGTTCAAATGCCCTGTAAGAGGGCAACTAAAGGTCTAGAATCCCTTGTAAAGGGTAGAGAGATCTTCAAAAGTTTCGAAGGAATTAAGGGAAAGGATTTTCAAAGGGGCTCAAAGGTGCAGAAAAGTCAAAGAGCCCATAGAAAAGTCAAAGTGGCCAATTCCCGCAGACTTTTTATCCACAGGAAAAAGCTCAAAACTAGAAAACCCGTGGGGAAAAAGCCCAAAATAGAAAACCCATGAGGAAAAAACCTGAAAGGAAAGACCCAATGACTTTTTTTGAGGATGATGATGTCCCAAAAGCTATCAAATTTAAGCAAATGAACTAGCCATTGGGTGATGGCTATGCGAACTCCAAATTTAACACAGTGGAATAACCATTTGCTTTTGAATTAAAAGAGCACCAACCATGGAAAGAGCCCAAGGAATGTAGTGACCCACTAGAAGATCACCCCTGAGGGCTGAAAGAGAAGGAAGAAGACAAAGAGCAAAAATGACAAAGCATTCAAGTGGTGAAGGGAAGGTGAGTTATTGCAGATGAGTGGCATGACCTATTTTTCTCCTAGTTGGCATTGATGAGGGGACAAATTGTAGTCTATTTGTAGGAAAGAGGTGTGGCCATTTTCTTGCATTAATGTTTGAATGCCAAGGTCAATTTTGTCAATTATACAACATGGCTCTAGTAGGCCTTTTCTAAAGAATGACATCAGTAATAGTGGTTCCCTCTTCCCAAGGTTCAGAATGCACATGGGCCACTTGCAAAAAAGAGTGCCAAAATCTTTCCCAGGAAGCACCAAGTTTCTCTTCCTCTTTCTATATATTTTAAATTTATCATTTGAGAAAGGGATCCACTCTCAGCCTTAAGGAAAAACTCTGACCAAAAATCTCTCAGGCTTGTAAGGCAGAGCTTTGCCAGAATTTTACCTTGAATCAGAACTTAGCATTTTTACCTCCATTCTGAGTTTTGCATCTTTAGTATATGTCTATGCATTTGATTCTATGTTAAGTCATTTTCTTAATGCTTTTGTAGAATGATTTCAGCATGTCTGGTGCAATTTGTGAGTTTCCTTTTATAGGTCTGTCAGAAGTGTCCCTAGAGGAGCATAGGTGAAGTGGATAGGCTACTACGGTGTGTCTCAGAATGCCTCTAGTAGTTATTTCCTCCCTGTATCCCCATAGACCCCTGACCCACTGATGTAGAAGGTTTTCTCACTTTAGATGAAGTGTATAGGCACTCCTTTTTGGTGAATAGTGTATGTTCAGGTTGGGTGGGTCACATTTTCTAGTGTATCACCTTTTACTTTTTAGGCTTAGGCTTTATTTTCAGCATCTCTCTCTCCCTTTTCATCCCCCCTTTTTCCATTTTGTTTGTTAGCAGTAGGATAAACTAGGGCCTAAAAGATACATCAGAGGGAGCTAGCCCTCATCTAGAGACTCTCCCCTCCAACTTCACTAGTCCCACAGGTGAGAGGGGAGTTTCCATTATTGCATGAAGATGGTAGGAGCTCGGCCTCCTCCCAAGGGTGAAATATTTTGCATCAACAGTATTTGGCATGCCCGATGGGACCAAGTAAGATAATTTGTGTCCAAAGAGTTGAAGAATTTTTGGTGTGTTCTTCAACCAACCAACCTTTAGAGGCTTCTGCATCAACACCAATGGTGAATCTGAGTTGAATCAGTTGGTTAAGCAACCCTAGTGCCATTAAGAAATCACTTTTGTATGTATAATCCCTCTACACAAAATCATGGACCTTGTTTTCCTTCCTATAATTTTGATCAAGCTCAACCTTTTTATGGCATCTCCCCAATCAACTCTCCTAGTTACCCTACAATGATAAGGGAAGTGGCCCTTGAGTTTGAGAAGCAGACAATGGAGATCAACAGATTGGAGGAGCCATATACATATCAGCAAGAGCTGATGTATAAAGAGGAGTGTTTGTTTAGGCAAGCACAGGCCTTGTAATCCATGGAAGAGGAGGTAGCGAAATGGAAGAATCCATTTATTCAAGGCAGTTAGCCTTGTGTGCCCCCTCTTATTCTGAGGAAAACCCCCTCTTTTACACCAAACCCTTTCTATCAGATAACACTCACCCACTCCAACTCATCTAATGCATCTACTCTCAATCCCATGCACCTGGCTTTCCAACATCAAAGGGCATCAGAGCAACCCCCCATAGAGATCAATCTTCTTAATTCCTTATATTGTGAATCTTCCATTGGGGGAATACCATGAGCTAGCATGTCCCTCTTCTAGAGACTCTTCTGGTGCATCAATAGTCTCTTCCTAGCATTCCTCAGCCTCCCCAAGTCCTTTAACATGATGTGCAAATTTCAAGTTGGAGGAAGGAATGCTAGGAACCAGCCTAGAGCCTTGAAGAGGATGATGCTCATGACCTTCAAGAAAGGCTCTTTCAAGATAATCTAGCCAAGCAAATTGAAGATTTAGAGGCTAGGATGAAGTTGCTTCATGAAAGAGAGTTAGAACTTCTAGACCTTGTGGAGGAGCCCCAGGATCTTGGAGAAAACAAATTTGCTACCTATTCACAGGAGCAAAATTCCAATTTTGAGATCCTAAACTAGGGGAAAATAGTAGAATCATGGGGCAGGAAAGAGGAGAAGCAAGGATTTTCTCAAAACCTAGAAGAAGATGAGGCTGATCCTACTCATGATGATGTTGGTGACCTCTAAGAAAGGTTCTTCCAAGAGGATCTAGCCAGGAGAATTGCAGAGTTGGAATCTAAAGAGAGATTCCTCAGCTATTGTGTGATGGACGGTTCAGACCTAATGGCACATTCTATGTCTAAACACACCCCATCTATACACCTCTAAGGGAGCTATCAGGCTACACTTGATATTGATGAAGTGTTGACCAAGTGGAAAGAGGAGAATCATTTGATTCTAGCTCAAGGATTGCCTCCTCTTCCACATGGTTTTCCCACTTCATCCCTTCTCAAGGAGGAACCTGTTGTGTAGGAGGTGAGTGAGGAGCAAAAGATCCAAGCTACAATTTCACAAGGGGCTATCATGAGTGACAACAAAGGTAGAATCATCATGGATGCTCCTTGTGAAGACCTCATTAGTAATGGAGAAGACACAGGTCTTGCATATATGCAGATGTTCCAGCAATACGAGGAGGAACAAAAGCATGGTGAACTCTCTCCCCCCTTGTTCGATGAACTTCCTTGTTGATTCGATGAGGAGGAAAACTAAAATGAAGAGCCTAAATTGGAGGAGGATCAGAAGGATACCTTTAAACATCTGGAGATCCTGATCATCAAGGAGGAAAAGAAGAGGTTTGTCTTCTTAGAGGAATGCTTTGAAGAAGAGAGTTTTAAACAGAGAGGTGATGTTTTGTGGGATGAGAAATCAATTTTTGATTCCATTTAAGACATCACCATAATCACCCTTCTTCAATAAGGATAAGAGGGAGTAGAGGATGGGTCTGACAGAGTCTTCAATAAAGTAGAAGGAAATGGGTCGAACCATGATGCACTGCAAGGGAGCTATACATGTCAAAGGGCTAATGGTGATAAGCTAACAGTCATTGATTTCTTAGTGAAGAGCACCAATATGAAGGACCATCATTCAACAAGCTTCCAAGGATAACCAGAATACATATATGTCAAAAGCATGTTCGATTCTGATCCACTCGGATACAAGCCAATCAAGGTGACAGGTAAGAGGAGCAGGTCACCAACTCTCTTTTTCATTCAGCTACTTGCTTGCCACCATAAGTCTTCTTTCCAGGAAGGGGACTTAGGAAGTTTCCCTTTTGATCTAGGAGGGAGGAAAATATTCCTAGTTAGCTGTATATAATATTTTGCTTTCAGTTGTCTTTCTTATTTTCCCTAAGTGCAGTTTGCACAGGTAGTGTTTTTTAGCCTTGTGTGTTTTGCGTGTTGGGCAAGAAGCTTCATGTTTGATTCTTGGATATTTGGGGCTATTGCTAACCTTTTTTCATAGTTACATCTGACTCCATGCCCAATGGATTGGAAGGCAACTGGTCTTTAAGCATAGCAGGCATGCTTCCCCTGGGAGTCACCAATTTATTGACCATTTTTTTCCCAATAGGCCAAAAATCAGTCCCCTTTTGTCCTTGCTATTTTAGGCCATTTCATTTTTTGATTTTGCATAAATATATTCATTTCTATGGACTCTATAGAATTTATACATACTCTACAGGTCTAAATCTATGGACTCTATAGGTTTTAGATATCTACAAACTCTGTAGGTTAGTCCTTTGGTGCATGAAGGATCAGTTCAGAGAATTCTAGGTTTTACAAGGCTTCTTTGGGCTCTAGTCTAAATAAAATCATGAAGGAAGTTGGCATGGTTGAACCATTAAACCAGTTTAATGCCTTGGTTCAATGCCTGGTTCAATTACTTGGTTCATCAGCTTTGGTTCATGTCTTGGTTCAATGCCTTGGCTCAGTTTAACCACAAAGTTCAATGCTTCAGTTTGGTTCATCAGTAAAGTTCAATCCACTGGTTCAACCATTGGTTCAATCATACAGTTCAATCAGGCTTAGTTCAAATGCAAGGTTCATTGCTTGGTTCAACTCAGTCAATTTAGTGGCATCAGTTCAAGTAGCTTCTAGTTTAATCAGATGGTTCAATACTTTAGTTCAACACCTGGTTCAATTCTTAGGTTCAACATTAGTTCAACCATTTGGTTCATCGGCATGCAGTTTTAAACTGTTGAACTGGTTCAACCAATTGGTTTAATGGCTTAGTTCAACGCTCACTTCAAGCGACTCCTAGTTCAAGCAAACAGTTCAATGCCAAAGTTCAATGGGCTTAGCGTGCTTTGTTGAACTATTGAATTGGTTCATCGGCAAGTTCAAAGGCTTGGTTCAATGGGCTCAGTGCGCAGTGGTTGAACCATTGAACTGATTGAACCGTTGAACCAATTTTGGTTTAATGGGTTGGTTTAATGGCTTGGTTCAAGGGTGTGCCCTACAGCTAAAGGGTAGTTCAAGGTTCAAATTCCCTTGCAGAGGGCAACTGAAGTTCTCAAATCCCTTGCAAAGGGCAGAGAGAGCTTCAAAATTCCTGAAGGAATTTAGGGAAAGGATTTTCAAAGGGGCTCAAAGGTGCAAAAAAGTCAAAGAGCCTGCAAAAAATTCAAAGCAGCCAATTCCCATAGACTTTTTATCTATGGGAAAAATCCTAAAACAAAAAACCCACGAGGAAAAATCTCAAAATAGAAAACTTGTGGGGAAAAAGCCCAAAAAGAAAGACCCGATGACTTTTGCTGAGGACGATGACGTCTCGAAAGTCATCAAATTTAAGCAAACAAACTAGCCGTTAGGTGATGGCTGTGCGAATGTCAAATTTAACACAGTGGAATAATCATTTGCTTTTGAATTAAAAGAGCACCAACCATGGAAAGAGCCCAAGGAATGCAACGACCTGCCAGAAGATCACCCCTAAGGGTTAAAAGAGCAGGAAGAAGACAAAGAGCAGAAATGACAAAGCATTCAAGTGGTGAAGGGAAGGTGAGTTATTGCAGATGAGCAGCGTGACCTATTTTTCTCCAAGTTGGCATTGATGAGGGGACAAACTACAGTCTATTTATAAGAAAGAGGAGTGGCCATGTTCTTGCATTAATGTTTGAATGCCTAGGTTAATTTTGGTAATTGTACAAAATGGTTCTAGCAGGCCTTTTCTAAAGAATGACATCAGTAACAGTGGTTCCCTCTTCCCAAGGTTCAGAATGCACATGGGCCACTTGCAAAAAAGAGCACCAAAATCTTTCCCAGGAAGTGCCAAGTTTCTCTTCCTCTTTTTATATATTGTAAATTTCTCATTTGAGAAAGGGATCTGCTCTCAGCCTTAAGGCAAAACTCTACCCAAAAATCTCTTGAGCTTGTAAGGCAGAGCTCTACCAAAATTTTACCTTGAATCAAAACTTAACATTTTTACCATTTTGAGTTTTGCATCTTTAGTATGTGTCTATGCATTTGATTCTATGTTAAGTCATTTTCCTAATGCTTTTGTAGAATGATTTCAACATGTTTGATGCAATTTGTGAGTTTCCTTTTACAGGTCTATCAAAAGTGTCCCTAGAGGAGCATAGGTGAAGTGGATAGGTTGCTGCAGTGTGTCTCAGCATGCCTCTAGTAGTTATTTCCTCCCTGTATCCCCATGGACCCCTGACCCACTGATGCAGAAGGTTTTCTCACTTCAGATGAAGTGTATAGGTACTATTTTTTGGTGAATAGTGTATGTTTGAGCTGGGTGGGTCACATTTTTTGGTGTATCACCTTTTAATTTTTAGGCTTAGGCTTTGTTTTCAGCATCTCTCTCTCCCTTTTCATCCCCCCCTTTTTCCATTTTATTTGTTAGCAGTAAGAGAAACCAGACATCAAAGGGAGCTAGTCCTCATCTAGAGACTCTCCCCTCTAGCTTCACCGGTCCCACAGGTGAGATGGGAGTTTCCATTGTTGCGTGAAGAAGGTAGGATCTCGGCCTCTTACCAAGGGTGCAATCTTCTACATCAACAATATCCTTATTGCCTCTATAAAGGAAATCACTACCAAGGATGGCAAATAATTATAGGCATAGAATAAATGGTATAAATGGTTAATAAAAATGTGGATGATAATGGAATTTATAATGGTTGGGAAACAAATAAAGATCATGATTTTTAGGCACCACAATGTTGTTGATTTTGGGTTTGACATAATTTTGGTTATGGTAGGGCCGAAGAATCTAAAGATGCTCTTGATAAGACCACTAGATTTTTATGTTGTTTGATTTTGAGAGTAGTTTCTATATGATTATGCTATATACTAGAATCTATATTGATTTGATCATTGATAATATCCTAGTCAAGTAGTGAAGAACTTTTGTGCTTAGCTATTAGCACCTTGATGAGGTGTTCACCAATGAATTTGTCTTGATTATCCCATGACATATTTGAGAAGCTTTCATGAAGGGATATTAACATTTAAATTTGATTTTATTCTAGAGCTTTTGGAAAAGTTTAACTAAAAGATGTTGAGTTTGATCTTTGATCATCCCATAACACCTTGAAAAAGGTTTCACTAGGAGAGTGTTATTATTTTGAATGAAGTTGGCCTTGGTGCCCCTAATATTCTACAAATGGTATGTCACCATGGATGAAATTCAATAAAGCACGATTCTTTCAGTTCTAATCCATGCTTTTGGGAGATGGAATATCAATACAATGGCTATATTAGGTGGTTATGATAGAATGATGAAAGGCAATGCAAACCTCATAGAATATACTAGGAAAACCTATATCGATGTTGAAGTAATCATCCTTAAAAACTATAGAAGGATCACAAATATATTCAAATTGATCTATGAGGTAATTGTAACCAATGTTATAATATCTACACCTATAATTAATTTTTGAAGCTGAGCCTATGTCAAGGGACTCTAAATATGATGTTGAGACTAATAGTGATTCTACTTTTATGTTAAATATAATGTTAATTTAGAAAGGGAACATGACTCTAATATAATTTCTTCATCTATTGTTATTTCTATAATGATGTTCTATTGAATGCTTGGTATTGAACAAGTAATGGCCAATGGTGGCATAATGAGATGTATAAAAAATGATTCATCTAGGAATGGTTCAACATATACTAGCTCATATAAGTGAAGTCCCTTAAAAAGAGAGAACCACTCAAGGGATGACTTGATAGAATATTGTCTAGAAAAAGGAGACTCCTCAATGAGTAGAAAAAGATCAAGAGACAACTCTACAAAGGCTAGATTGTCAAGGAGATTAGGCTCTTTAAAAATAGGTAAAATATGAATAGGTAACTCATCACAGGTTGACTCATCACAAATGGGTCAATAATAACATCATGAATTTGGTTAACAATTGGCTGAAAAATATCAACTTTGAACATATTTTGGTCCTCATAAATGTATCTTAAAGAGGTAATGGTTCTTGTTAAGGCTTAAAGATCAGCACATAATTTCTAAAGTAGGGAAGAATTAGATAAGGTTGTACAATGGTTGTGCTTCAATAATGGGACCTCCCAAAATTAGACTATTGAAGAAGGGATCAATAAATACTATTTCATCAAAGTGACATTCTTCAACAATAGGTTTAATAGATACAAGTGATGGGCCAAGAATGGTAATAATTAGATGTTGTATAGTTTGGTCACTCACTCAAACCAAAAGAGGAGGTCCTAAAATGGTAATCTTATCACACTGTAGATCTTGATTGCTCTCACAAGATGAAGGAAAATATCCTAAAATGGTAACCTTCATGTGTTATAGAGCTTGATCACTTACACAAGCCAAAGGGGGATAACCTAGAATGGTAATATTTGAGCATGGTACACAAATCGAAAGAGGATATCATAAAATGTTAACCTTCAAGCATGACATGAAAATTTAAGGGGAAGGACAAGGATGATTTATAAAAATGAACATTGATTGAATTGGTGTTTAACAAATAGGATCAAATAGGGTAACATCCTTAAACAAGATGGAGTGCTCAGTCTACCACAAAAATGCTCTACTTCACAACTAGGGCCACAAGATACCTCACTATCAGTATACCTTAATGTCTTGTGTATAAGATTGTTCTCTATGTTTTCTTAAGGTTTGTAATATGCTTTGCAAATGTTTAAAAAAAAATTGTGTTTTTATCTTCTCTAAACAGATGACAAGGTAACAAAGAGACTATAATAAAAAGGAGGTGGTGTAGTACCACACAATTAAAATAATGTGTCCATGAAATTACTCAACCTTAGGTAGGGTCAAAATCATATGAATTAGAGGAGGGCATGATAACTCAAAGACCTAAGTGTAAACTAGTACACCAAAGATAGGCTGAGAGATAAGTCAATACCATAAAAGCTAGTTCAACTTCGATAAATTGCTAATATAAAATTAGAAGAAAGCCCTTCGGATTAGGAAGGCAACAATGTAAACCAAGAAAATCAATATGTGAAAACATGCAATAATTCTTAAGTATAAAACTAAGACCAAATAGGCAACACAATGCTACCACATGGTAATAAAAGGTAGAATAAAATGTGTTCTCAAACTTAGAGTATGAGTGATACACTAGATGACCTAACTTCATAACGATCAAATAATGATGAGTCTATAAATGGCCTTCAATATAAAAAGGAAATTGAACCCAAGTTAACTCAAGTCAAGTGCAAATGGTAAAACCAATTAACATATTTAACCTAGAGAAATTCTAAATTTGAAATATCAATGAAGGACTTAAGATTTTAGAAAGTGGTTTAGACTCAAATGGGCATCAAAACTATGTTAATTAGATAATACAAACACAATGTTTTAAGATGAGGATTTGAACAAGGAAAAGATGATTTGGATTTGACTAGTGTAATGCCTCCTTGTTCAAGAAATGGTGGACATCAAATGTGTTTAGTTATGATGTTTTACTCACAAATAAGTTTTAGAATTAAATCAATAACCAAGTAAGTAAAGACTAAAAAGACCAAATACAACTAAGTAAATTGTCCTAAGCTCTAAATTGATAAGGTTGCATTGTATTATTAAAATTCATCAATATATGTGTTCTTAGGAGGATTTTAAGTGTTAAACCAGAAATAAAATCACATGAGTTGGTAAGGTATTTTACACCCCATTCTCCTAAGATATTATATGCTGACATGGACCTTTGGGTTACTCACCCTACATCAACAATACTCCATGGCAAGTGGGGTTATCCAAAACTTATAATTTACAACCATCTATATGGTCCCAAACATGGTTAGTGCTAGAGATGAAAACACATCAATTAGATTTGCATCATTTAGCTTGTTGTGAAAAGGTCTTATCCTTTTCATAACCATTACATCCATAAATTTCTCAATGTAGTGAAATGTCTTAATTGATCATACATTATGACAGCAATAGTCACTAATAGATGTATTTTAACCACTCAAAATACTATCCCAGTGATTAACTAGCTCAATGTGTATACCCCTTATGGAGATGGGTTGAAGTTAATGCAAGGAGATGAAATCTCAAGTCAAATCTTTCCTAAATAACTCATGAAAAGGATATGAACTCCCCTCCATAATCCAAATTACATAAAATAAAATTTTCTAAGGGAAAAGGCTTCAGATTTTGTTTTTAGATCACTCAAACCATATGGGTTTTGGGGAGAGCCTAGAAAACTTCATTTTCATGCCTTGGATAAAGGCACAATCACAATGAAAAGGCACTTTTTTTCACCCAAGTTCCCTATAGGGGACTAGGGGAGAGCATATGTACACTCTTCATTTTAATCAACAATCTAACAAGCAATAGATGATTTGCATAAAACAACACTTAAAGAAATTTGAAATTTAAGTGATTGTTCATTTTATACACCAAATTGAAATGTTTAGTGAATTTATTAGATATTTATCCTTAATTTGCAAAAACTTTGAAAAAAAATCATAAAATAATCAAATAAACCATCTAAGTTCCTTTTAAACACCAAAAGGAAGGTTCAAGACTTAATTATGCTCAAATTGTTCACTTTTACATGTGGGTCCTAAAAAAAAGTTAGAGAGTTTCCTTTAGATTTTAAACACAATTAATAATCAAACAAGCAAGTTTGGAAAACATGCTCTCAGGTTCTCTAGTTTTTACACATAGAGATCAATGTTGGTTAATAGTGGCCAATGCTAGTTACAGTAAGACTAATGCTAATAATAAATAACCATTATCAATTGAAAATGATTGATAACGATCACCTGTGAACCCTTAGGCAAAAATGATTTTGACAAAAATGCTTGTTAGCCTAAGTTTAAAATAAAATATCAAAAATAAACCTCTAGATTAGGTAATAATGTTCATACTAGAGACATAAAAACTCAAATTGATAACTAAAACTTTGAGAAAATCTCTAAAATGGAAATTTTTAGATGTGTTTTCCCTACAACTTAATCGATGTCAATTAGCCTTGATTGATGATGATTACACAGAACTGATGTTGATCACTATGTGACCTGTGGACACCTAAATTTGGCCATTGATAACCTCCAACCAGGCTTTTGATCAATTTCCACTCAAAATGCATAATTTGGCCTAAAAACACTAAATGATGTGAAACTGACATATTCAAGTACCGATTTTGGCTAGGGTATCGCTAAATGGGAAAATGCAATTTATGGGATAGCTAACTTTAATCAGTCTATTTCAAGCCAAAATGCCAATTTTGTAGCCACGTGCTCTGAACTCCTCTTTCCTATCAAATATCCTACACAAGACATCTGCCTTTGTTATTTGTTGTTGGCAACATCCTAAATGGTAATATGCATCCAATGCATTTAACGTGGACTTCCAATTCTAATCTAGTCAAATTTAGGACCAATAACAGGGCATTTTGATCAATTTGAGTAATTTGTGCACAATGTGCTTAATCATGCTTAAGAGATAATTAACCCAAATCAAGGCATAATCAATAATTCCATGAAAACTTGTTGAATACTTATTTTTTGAAATGAATATTGAATATCTACATCATCAAGTGATCTCATTTCTTGGGAAGACATCCCTAGGCCATAAATGCCACAAATATCAAGATTCATGCCTCTCATGCCTCATCAATGCCTTCTATGATGCCCTCCATGCCTCTTAATTACCCCTTATTCCAATGCCATGATGAGGATAATTAAAAACTTAATTCCAAAAATTGAATTAATCCTCGACCACACATCTCAATCTTGAGATGGACAGTTGAGATTGATTCTAATCAAATCTAAAAATCTATAAATAAGAGGCCTTACAACATCATTTCTAATCTTAATTTGTGCAAAGTTATAATGCAAGATTGGTTCCAAAAGCTTTAAGAAACTAGTGTTACCATGCCAAATTGATTCCAAGACAAGCCAAGCCACAAGCCAAAAGTGCCAAGGAGAAATGGAGGTTTTCAAGCTTCCATTGCCAAGGAATTCATGAGCACAAGCCGAGCAAGCCACCACTATAAAGGAATTTGGAGAATCCAAGGAAGGTGAAGGAATTCTTGTGTTTGATTCCTTTTTTTATTTATTGTGCTTATCATTTTCTTTTGTTAACTAATATCTCTTTAGTGTCTAGGCCTAGAGATGTTATGATATTAGTCTATTTATTTTAATTTATTTTCATTTTGGAACTAACACCATACTAACCATCTTCTCTTGAGACAAATTCCTAATCACGCAATGGCACACCCGGTGGGACAAGATGCATCCTACACATGAAGGAGATCCTTTTGAAACTCTAAAATATTTATTTGAGCCTTTAAAACTCTTGTAAATTGATTTTCTAACTTTGTTTTGCCATTTTTAGTTGCCATAGTTTTTACATAGTAATCGACATCGGTAGAAATACTGACATCAGTCAGTAGTTCCGACATCGGTTAGATTTTGGATGGCCATAACTGATGTCGATGGTATTGACTGACATTACTCACTATGTTTTTCCAAAAACATAGACCTAAGACCTTGTTTTTCAAAGTTTGTTATTTCAAAATCAAAAGAGCTTCAAATCTAAAGGACATGCTAATAATTTTATTATAGGACCAATATAGATATTTGCTCAAAACATGTTTAAATAAATTTTGCATGCTTAAAATTTTGATTAGGAACCTTGTTTTGGATGTTTAACAAAGAATTTAGGTGTTTTTTGGTGAATGTTTTCAAAGTTTGAAACTAAGACCAAGGGGTCAAATGAACACCACCAAATATTTCATTTTGAGTTTAAAATTGAATACACTTGTCAATTTTCATTTACAATAGTTGTTTAATCAAATCTTGTTTGGAAAAAAGAGGAATGTTGCATGTATGCTCTTCCATTTATCCCCTATAGAGAACCCTTGGTATCAAAAGCACCATTCCTATTTCAAATATCCTAGTCCAAGGCTTAGAAATAAATTCATCTAAAGCACTCCCCAAAAACTCATCAAAGTTTGGGTGACCTTGAAAGTGACCCTAAAGTCTTTCTACTTTCATGTTTTTTTGTTTTTTATGCATTTTGACTTGTGAGGGGGACACCATTACCTCCCATGAGTTATTTAAGAAAGATTTGACTTGGGGTTTCACCTCCCAACATTGAATTCATTTGGCTCCTTTGGAGTTGTACATGAGACGTATCTACATTTGGACATCACACTACACTGAGCGAATAGTAGGATGTAGTGGTTGTAAAAAGGACTATACCTTTTTACAACTAGTTAATACCATGGCCACCCAATTTTTGTGCTTATCCTTTGCATCATTTGATGTGAAAGTCATTATGCAATTGATTCCCCTATAATGATTGAAACCTTTCTAGTTTAGTGAACTTCATTTTTCCATACCCTTACTAGGATTTGGATGATTATACTTAGTGTATTTTGGTCATTTTTGTTTGGTATGCTTTGAGACTAAAACTTGTTTGTTTGTTCATAAGCCATATCAAAACAATGTATATGAGTTGTGAAGGGTAGTGTTATGCTACCCAAATCATGTCAAACTTTTTTATATCCTTTTTAGTCTTTGAAACATAACATTGACCACATCATTCGAGCATGTTTACGCTATTAGGCTGCTCAATTTGTTTCAAGACTTGTTTACCATTATATCAAAACCATTTGTTTCAAACCACTTTGTGTATACCATTTATACCTTTGTCTTGTTCCGTCATGCTGACCAATCTTGTCTAGCTTGCTTGGTCAAATCATAGTTTTCAACATTGAGTTTTCAATTAGCCTTGTTAGGTTTGGATCCAAACATTGATTGATTTCTGTTTAAGCCTTAATTCATGAGGCTGATACATAGATCTTTCTCTTTTGGGTTGCATAACTTTGGTTAATTGATTATCTAAATTTGAAAACTATAGATGGTTTATTTATTTAAAGCATGTCCTCCTCCTTGTTTGTGCCTTTATTTGGGAGAACACAACCTTTTTCAAAGAGCCTTTTTGTCTTATGCCTTATGCCAACTGATCATGTTTATGTTTGATTATGTGTGACAGGTCTATGTCAAAGTTGTTTCCAAACTTGTTAGATTAATTCAAATCACATTAGCATTTGTTTCAAGTCTAGATTTTGACGCTATTTGGCCAAAAGTCCTAGCATGCCTGTTTGTTCTAGCCTAGATTTTGACTCCATGTTTGGAAAAAATACCTAGTAACTCAAATTTTCCCTTTCCTAGTTTAGACCTTATTTGGAACACTTTGACCTAAACCTTTAACATGCCAGTTTTTATTAAAACACTTCACCTTTTATGCATATGACATTTGACATTAGACATTTGATGATAGGTTATTTTATGTCAAGTCTTGGCACAAATCATTTTGGAGATATGGCTTCACTTTCAAACCAAATTAGAGATACAACTCCACCCTTTGACCAAGTTATACCAAGTTTGAACCATTTGTTCTTTGGACATAGTTTTTCAGAGTTTGTAGAACTCCAAGTCTTTTTGTTTTTAGAGCTTTCATCATTTACATGGATATGTCTCACTACACTTATGGTGGAGTCACTTATAGTCTGAATTATGATATAATGGCCACACAAAATGACTTTTATGGCATTTTCCAAAACCCTTATGATGTTAATATGGTTTGTGAGATAGATTTTTATCCACCTCATATTAATCATTCATGGGAACAAAGTCATTAAGTGACATAAAATCCAAATCAAGACCTTAATTTGTATGAAGAGGCTTGTGAGAAAGACTTTGAAGACCTAACTATAGATAATGTTGTTTGGGATATGAATCCATACCCTCTTTTCAAAAATTAGTACATAGAACATAGTCAAGAACTAGCTTATGAGCCAACTCATGACTGGGATGATATATTTTATGGGGAAGACTTGGATGCTTTTGATTATGTAAGAAATCAAGTTTTATGACATCCTTTTTCTATTTTATCATCGACTACCCCTAACCCTCCTTTGGATTATACGAGCCATCAATCTCTGCAATATCTAAGGAATACCATTACCATTCCTAGACATAGTCCTTTGGTTTGTGTGAGCAACCAAGATCCATAACGTCCCTTCATTATTCTAGGACCTAGTCTTTTGGCTTGTAAGACAAATCAAGCCCCATAATTCCCTATCGTTACCATCTCAAGACTTTGTACTTTGGCTCATGGAAGTAATCATGCTTCCCAATGCCCTACCATTATCCAACCATAAATCATTCCTCATCTATTACCAATCCCAACCAAACCTTAACTGATCCAATCCTTCAAAGACCAAGATGTGTTCAAAACTAGTATTTTCCAACTCATTGGAAACCAAGGCCAAGAGAACCAACTAATCCAAGATGTTTCTATTGAATCAACCATTTATGATAAGTCAACCTATGATAAATTACCTATTGATCCTATACTAGTTGTCAAGGAGTCTCACTCTAATGAGCTAGTCTTTGTTGAGTCACTGTTTAATGATTATAATCACCTTTAGGAAAATCATTACCTCAACCATGTGCCTATTTTTTAAGAGCCTCCTATTGATAAGCCAGTCTCTGAGGAGTTATCTCTTAACCTTTTTCCCATCCTAGAGGAGTCCCACTTTGATAAACCAATTTTTGTGGAGCTCATTATGCCATCATAGGCTATTACTTGTCCAATACTAAGAATTCAACAAGACATAATTATAATAGAGTACCCATTAGATGAAGAATCAAAGTTAGAGTCAGGTTTTATTCTTGAACTGATGTCAGATTTAGCATCAAAATCTAAATCTAAATCAACATTAGTAGTGACATTGGATTCAAAGTCCCTTGCTTTAGAGTCAGATTCAGAAGAATAATATGTTCATGACTATTAAAACATTGGTTACGCATGACTTTTAGATCAATTTGAATATATTTTTGATCCTTCTACATTTTTTGAGGATGAGTACTTCAGCATCGACACAAGTTATCCTAGTATATTTTATGAGGATTATGTAGCCTCTCCCCATTCTATTACCATTCCATAGGCCATTACCATCAACTAAGATATCCATATTATTAACATTCTATGTCCTACAAGTGTTGATTGGGATAAAAAAAATCACACTTTTTTGAACTACATCCATGGTGACATAGAAGTTGAACAAGAGCAAGGAGGCAAAGACAACACTCATGTAGCAGAAAAACACTATCCTAGTGAAACTTTTTTAGAGGCACTAGGGGATAATAAAATTTAGAACTCAACATCTTCTAGTGAAACTTTTTCAAAAAGTGTTATAAGATAATCAAATTCAAAAGTCAACATTCCTTAGTGAAACCTTCTCTAAGGTGCTACAGGACAATCAAGACAACTTCATTGGTGAAAACCTCTTTGAGGCACTAATAGTTGAGCACAAAAGTCCTTCACTGCTTGATGAAGACAAAATCAAAGATCAAATCAAAATAACTTCCAATCTATACCCTGATCAGATGGTAGCTACTCTCAAGATCAAATAACATAAAATTCTAGTGGTCTTATCAAGAGAACAAGTCTTCAGTCCCACCATAACCAAAGTTATATTGAATTTAACATCAACAACATTATGTGTGACTAAACGCCCTGATCTTCATTTGTTTCCCTATCATTCCACATTCTATTATCATCTACCATTCCATTTCACAATCAAACTTACCATCCATTATTTTTCCTTGTTTACCATCCATGGTCATACTTTTCTTTATAGAGGCTATAAAGATACATTGTTTCAATGTTTGAAGGAATCATGATCAACAACAAATTAAGAACACAAAAACATTCTTGACAACCAAATCTACATCGAGTTCTTGACAGAGTAGTTATTCAAATGAGGTGTAGGATAGAAATTAATATGATCAAGTATTCTATTTGTATAATTTGTTGATTAGGACATGCATCTCCCTATCAGTAGGAATAACATAATCAAAAACCACACCTAGGCCAAAAACATGTACCATACCATTTCACATTGCCATGTCATTGCCATTGTTTCATATCCATTTACCATTATTATAGATCCCAACCATTTACCCCATCACTTGGGGGTAACCCTCTTACCATTTTATCTAATCTATCAAAAAACCATCATTATCCTTAGTAAGACCCTACCATCCTATCATTCCATTCCTATTTAGACCAAAGCCTATTTTTAGTCATCCTACCTAATCCTATTTTGATCTTAGTTCATTTAGTTCTTCCCACACCTTTTGTGGGGGGATTATAATCAAGTTTCAACAATCAATCCAATCTATGTTTTAATGATAGTTTATGAAAGTAGTGTGATAGTTGATCTAGCAAGATATCTTTCATCCTATCATGTTTTTTTATGTGAGCTTGATTATAACTACCTATGGGCAAATCAATGTCTCACTAGTCTTGCTACTAATTATAAACACCTATGAGAAAATTAGTGTCATTAACCTATGTTGTCATTTTTTTCATTTGACTGGCCATTTGATAGATTTGAGAACTTGTTGGGACCTAGTTGGTTTTTCCCCACCTTTTTTGTGGAGGTAATTGCTATGACTTTAGGTCATTTCAAGACTATGTGGGTCATGCTCAATTCATGTTGAGGTCATCCTAGTCCCCCTTTCCATATGCTCTCACCATTTTGTGAGAAACCTAAGCCAAAAACTATGACCATTTTATGAGTAGGTATCTTGTCATTATCTAATGAGTTAAGATAACTCAAAATTCCAAAAACATTCATAATATTTTAAAAAATCCAAAAATATTTGTCTTTTCTAATCCTAGTCAGTTATCCTCAATCTGCCTTACTGGGGCATTGTCATTATTAGGATGTTTTCTTTTACTTTTGTTTTTAGGATTTCTATTTGTTTGTTTATTTCAATTGTTTGTTTATTTTTATATTTGTTTATTTGTTTGTTCACTTGCCTATTTGTTTGATTTCAACATTTTTGCCTCAACTCAATCTATATGTGTTCATTGGGTGATTCCTTGAACACATTATTCTTGAGTCTATCCATATTCATATGTTAATATTATCATCATGGTTTTTATCATTGGTGTATTATTTTTGAGTGTTTATTAGATCAAGAGTTAGTCCTTATGCATATTTTGGCCAAGTATTCATGGTGTTCCATCATAAAGCCTACCATCACATGCTATAGAAAAAATTAGCTTCATGAAGGTCTATAATCAATGGAGTCACAAAATTTTCTCCTTGGCACCTTGGCAAATCCTTGCATCCCACCCTTGATCAAATTAACTCATCTAACCATTCTAGTTGTATCATTGCTAATCAAGACGAGCATATCCTCATTGATAGGTATAACTAAATCATTTTCTATTGATCAACTTCATTCCTCTATTCATCTCTTTCATCACTTTGCACCCACTCATATTTAATATATATTCTAGGTTATATCTTTGAGTTATGCTTACTAATCATCCCTAATTAGGGAACCATCATCTTTATCCAATCCAGGTCACCTTAATGATTATAACTGCGTATGGGCAAATCATTATTTTTGACTTTTTCTTGATTATAACCACCTTTAGGCAAATCAATATCCTTTTTATATCAATGCATCTAAGAATTTTCTCATTTGGATTAATCTCACACATGGATTAATTTTGGCTTTCTTCTTGTTTCTTTTCAAGGGACCATCCATCAACAAATGTGATAGCCACTCCCTCAAGGGGGCATAATCATAGGCTTCCCAAAACCATTTGGAGCTTTTTTCTTCAGCCATCATCTTCTTTTTGGCATACAAGACCTTTTCATTCTTTGAGAAGACATTACTATAGTTATAACTTGTAATGCCTTCCCAAATAGGGGAAAACTGTAGACACCTAAATCTGGCCATCGATAACCTCTAACTAGGGTTTTGACCAATGTCCACTCAAAATGCACAATTTAGCCCAAAAACACTAAAACACGCTAAATGATGTGAAAATGATATATTCAAGTGATAATTTTGTCTAGGATATCCCTAAATGGGGCAATGCAATTTATGGGCCAACTAACTTTGATAAGTCCATTTCAAGTTAAAATGCCAATTTTGCACCCACGTGCTTTGAACTACTCTTTCCTATCAAATATCCTACACAAGGCATGTGCCTTTGTTATTTATTGTTGGCAATATCATAAATGGGAATATGCATCCAATGCATTTGAGGTGGACTTCCAATTCTAATTCAATCAAATTTAGGACCAATAACAGGGCATTTTAATCAATTTGAGTAATTTTTGCATAATATGCTTAACCATGCTTAAGAGATAATCAACCAAAATCAAGGAATAATCAATAATTCCATGGAAACTTGTTGAATACTTATTTTTTGAAATGAATATTGAATATCTACATCATCAAGTGACCTCATTTCTTAGGAAGACATCCCTAGGCCATAAATACCATAAATATCAAGATTCATGCCTCATCAATGCCTTCCATGATGCCCTCCATGACTCTTAATTGCCCCTTCTTCCAATTCCATGATGAGTATAATTACAAACTTAATTCCAAAAATTGAATTAATCCTCATCCACACATCTTAATCTTGAGATGGATGATTGAGGTTGATTCTGATCAAATCCAAAAATCTATAAATATGAGGCCTCACAACATCATTTCTAAGCTTAATTTGTGAAAATTTATAATAAAATATTTGTTCTAAAATCTTTAAGCAACTAGTGTTACCATGCCAAATTGATTCCAATCCAAGCCAAGCCACAAGCCAAAAGTGCCAAGGAGAAATGGAGGTTGTCATGCTTCCATTGCCAAGGACTTCATGAGCAAAAGTTGAGCAAGCCACCACTACAAAGGCATTTGGAGCATCCAAGGAAGGTTAAAATTTTTTTTTGTTTGATTCTTTGCTTTTTTATTGTACTTATCATTTACTTTTGTTAACTAAGCTCTCCCTAGTGTCTATGCCTAGAGATGTTATACTATTAGTGCGTTTATTTTATTTTCATTTTGAAACTAACACCATATTAACCATCCTCTTTTGAGTCAAATTCCTATATCACATGACCTGTGTATCAAGAAAAATGTCAAAAACATGGGGAAATGAAGCTAAAAATTTATGTTAAAATATTTTTATTGACTTTCATGGAAATCTAAGATTGCCAAAATGTCTTCCTTGTTTGAGAGGGATGCATGGTCCCACTTGATCTAGAGTTCAACTAAAAAAATGTATTAAAGTAAATAAAATCTTACACCATTACATAGATCCCATTGAGACCTTTCTAATGATATGTAGAACATAAAAAATGGAGCTCGTGTGCTCCTTGTCCAGCCAGTCAAAGTTCTAATCAAACTAGTTAAATCAAGTCAAAGTTGGTCAAATGATAGAAAATGACCATTATAGAATGATTTTAGAATAGTTCCATGATAAAAATATCATCATGAGCTTTTTGGCACAATTTATAGTTCATGAAATGGATTCTATATGCAAAAGATATAGCTGGTCAAAGTTGTGGTCAAACTCAATCAATAAGATGACGTGACAAATCTAGACTAGTAAGAATGTGACACATAGCATTAAGTGTGAGAAAATTGTGGTTTCAATCATTTGTCTTTGACTCATCAATAGGTGAATTTAAATCAAATGTAATTGGAATATAAAAATTTGGAGGGTTTGGATGTCAACAAGTGGTGAGAGAATAATAATCAATGAATGTCGACAAGTGGTGGAGAGAGATTGGTCTACGTGGTGGGTCTTCAAGCCAACACATGGCTTGTCACCATTCATTATGGTCAAATTTTATATATAGTAATTAAATTTCATGCCAAGCCCCTTGAAAATCCTTTACATTCCACATGTTTCCCATGTATTTCCCATAGTCCACACCAATTTTCCACGTGGTTCCCACACTTTACCACCACATACCACAAACTTTCCCCAAGTCACCACATATTTCCATGTAAAACCATGTCATAAGCTTAGACAAAGCCAAAGGTGGAGAATGTGGCTTAAGCCACAAAGACAAATGAGAGGATAAGGCTTAATAAAGCCTTAAGATAAGTTAAGACCCCATAAATGTGGGATAAATGATAAGCCTTGCCCACCAAAAGCATTGGGATGAGTTTTAAACTCTTATCCTCCTAGATAAAAGGATAAGGCCCAACCACTTGGGCTATGGATTTGAGAGGCTATATAAAGCCACAAAATTACATTTGTAATGCAATTGAAAAAGCCAGTAACTATTACAAAGACTAAGACCTAGGGAGCTTGCAAAGTTTGTGGAGGGTGCTTAGGAGAGAATTGGGAAAAAGTCCAAAAAGGGACTTATATTATTTTTTCCCAACAATTAACTTTGTAGTTAATTTTTTATTAAAAAACATTTTAAATTACTTTTTAAATGTTTTTCCTATTTTATTGACCAATATTGGACCCAGAGACGTAGGCCTTCATGCCGAACTCCATTATCAAATTATTGTTGAATGTTGTGAATTATTTTATTAAATTCATGATTATAAGTCATTTTTTTTAATTATTTGGTAAAATGATATTGTAAATCAAAATTAAATTATGAAAGTGTAATATTTATTAAGTTTATAGATCACCATTAGGCATGTTAAGATGTAGAGATGAATTACAAAGATGGTTAGATCAAGCATTAGTCATTAAAACCACAAGAAATACATAAGAACATAACAATCTAGGCCAACCTATTTAATAGGGTGTGAAAATGATAATTAAGAGAAAATGAAAGAAAGAAAACACAAGTTACCTTCCCATCATCCATAAGTGGCTCAAAATGTATTTTTCCCCTTGATTGGATGATCAAGTCTTCAACAATGGTGAAATTTAAGCTTCTCCACCATCTCAAAAACACTAATAAAACTAGGTACTAATGGCTTATCTTACACCTAACTCTATCCAAGACATACAAATCTTGGCATACATTATGAGTCAAATTGAATGTTGGTCAGTTTTATTTTATCCCTTATTCCATTATCTCCCACTTCTACATTAAAATACATTTGATTGAGGTCCATTTGGACTATGTAGGCAGCATTTAGATTCCTGACATATCTCAGGTCAGCTCAGCCATCTTCATTCTTCTTTTCATCTCTTTCATCTCTATGTGCATCCTTATATGTCTGGTTCTTTATGGATTATACATTCATTTAACCTTTGCATCTATGTTTGTGACTACTCATCTTTAATCTATGTATTAGGTTATATCCTTGAGCTATTGCTTGCCAATTTTCTCTAATGGGGCACCACATTTAAACTGACCATTGAATCAAATTATCCCTATAGGGGAAAACCATTCTTTATCAGTGATCAAAATCATCCCTATTAGGGAAAAATTGTTTATCACATGATCAAATTTTCTCTAATGGATCACATTATTATTTAATATCTTTGGAGGCATGTTTATCATTTTCTTCTAAGTCCAAGCTCTGTGGATTTTTGTCCTTGTTCTAGCAATATTTTAGTGTACAAATTTTCTCATGATTGATCATTCCATAAGTGCATAGCTTGCACCCTAGCTTTGGGTGTGTTCAAAGTGTGTCACTTATATTTTTGGATTGTATCCTTCCCATTCCCCCCATCTTTGGGTCTATTTTATTCTAATTATATTTTGATAATTGATGGAATCAATGCATGCAAGCATTAACTCGTCTAGATGTAATATGTTCCATGGTTTAATCTCACTTTCCCTCTCTTTTCAAGAGTCTATCCTTCTCTTTTATCCTTGTATGTCCTCTTGAGGGGGCATCATGGGTCATTTATTTCCAATTTATTCTTAAAAAATATTTTTATTTGAAAATACATTACTTTTCTTGAGTGTCTTGTTATGCCTTCTTAAATAGGAGGAAAATGTAGACATCCAATTCCTAATACCTTTGTGTTAAAATTATTAATCTTACTCAAAATTTGTGAAAACACACAAATTAGGCCAAAACCACTTAAACACACTAAATATTTTGAGCTTCTTGTATACAAGTGTTGATTGAGGCTAATGTATCCCTAAATGGGGAAATTCATTTTATGTAATTATTAACCTTTTTTCAAATCATTTCAATTCAAAATGATAAAAATACATTTTGGTGCTTTGGGTCACTCTTTTATTCTAATTCAGAAGCACATGACATGTACATGTGTTATTTTATGTCAACAACACCCTAAATGGGATAATGATCCATATGCAACTTACATCACCTTCTAATTCTTGACTATGCAACTAACATCACCTTCTAATTCTTCTCTAGTCAAATTACAATCCAATAATATGACTTTTTAACTAGTTTCATTAATGAAGTTCACCAATTTCCAAAGAATTGCACTGAAATTGATTAATATCACTTAATCAAATTAAATCAAATTAGGAGCTTAAGTAAGAATTCCATGGAATATATTGAATATTTCTTTATTGTAAATTGATTCCTATTAACTACATCATCAAATGACATGATCAATAGGGTGGCATCCATAAGCCATAAATGCAACAAATATCAAGAATATAGTTTCTCATGCCTCTTTAATTCCCCTTCCTCCCAAATAATTATGAGGATATTTATGGATTTTATTTACATAATTGTATTAATTCATGGCCACACATCTTGATCTCAATATGGACGATCATGGTTGATCCTGATCAATTTAGAAAATATATAAATAGGAGGGCTAAGACCACTTTGATAAAAGCTTCATTTTTGTAAAATTATTATGCATAATTCTCTCCACATGCCATTTTTGTGTTTATTATTATGTTTAATTTGCAATAGGATAACTTCATTGATAGGCATAACCTTGATTTCATATCATGAACCTAGTTTATAGTTATTGTTCTTGAGATGGTGGAGGAGCTTGCCTTGAACTATTTTTGAATACCTGAGCATCAAATCAAGGGGATAAATATGATTTGAGCCACTCATGGATGATGGGAATCTCTTGGGAAGGTAACTTGTGTTTTATTTCTTTCATTTTTCCTTAATTGTCATTTACACACCCTGTTGAATGGGTTGGCTTAGATAGTTATGTTGTTATACATTTCTTGTGGTTTTCATAACTAATTCTTGTTTAACAATATTTTTAATACATCTCTACACATTTCATCATATAGGTTCAATTTCAAACATCAGACTTAGCGTAGACATATAACAAAACAAAGATTTAGAATTCAGTCTAGATCACTTAAAAATCAAACTAGACAGTCATTAGTGCCTATATTGAGACACTAGCACTCTAGGGTACTACTATTGACTAAAAATTTATACTTTACATTATCCCTAGATTCATGACAACCTAGATCATTCAGACCAATACATTAAGTATAATACATATTTTCATAGATATAGTCATAGATTTGGTAGTTATGTTTAGATTGAGCTCAAATACATTCATTTCAGCTCAAATTAATACCAATTGATTATATTTGGGGGCATAATTCACACATGATTAATCATACATTCATATCAGTTACAAGGCTCAACCATTACATATTGATTCATATATAGTATACTTAAATATCAGATTGTGGGCATGAATGTGGCACATAGTTTCCATATACTCAACTTTAGATAGGTTGATCAGATGGAATTGTAAACTCTATGTCATGATATACATTATATACACCTAATATCACATTTTATCTTGTTACTAAATTCATGCCTTATACCATCTATAATGGTTTGCATTCTTGAGTCGCCTAGAGCCACCTAATATACCCATGTGGTCATAGAGCTGAATACACAATTATATTTACATAGTTAGATACTTTAAACACTTTGTGTAGTATAGTGATAGATGCATCTAATTCACATAAGGGGAAATGATGAATTCATGGCCTAATTCAATTCTTAAACCATCTAAATGAGAGGGTTAGACATACTTATAGTCTTATTTAAGCTATTCATAGAGATCAAGATCCACTGAGCAAGGGTGGGTAGTGATGGAGGTAAAATCAAATTGAGTTATTGAGCCACCCATAGGAGGATTGAGCAAGCCATTATCTCAATTCAATATATTCAATGATATGATCACTATGCACATTTACACACCTAGCTTGTCACTAGCTTCATGCATTAGTTCATGTACACAATGATGTGTATTTGTTCATTTCCTCTCTCTTTACTTAGCTTCACTCAATTATTTCATTTTATTATAGACTTTTTATTTTGATAATCTTTTAATTAAGGATTGATTTTTGCATGTTTCATTATAGGACATTGCTTTGGATCATTTTCTACATACGTAGACCCATATTCACATATTCAAACTCAGCTACATGGGCTTGACTTCCAAGGTGAATCCAAGTATGATTATTTTTCCTTTATAATAGTCATTTCACTTTGTTGAATTTATAGCATAAAGGCGGGAGGGGGGGGGGGGGGGGTAATGTAATCACATAAAAGTGTTAATTGAATTATAAGAACATTTTTTGAGTTACCCTATCCCTAAGCTAGACATTAGGCCTATCCTTGAGCATTAGACTTACTTTTCTAGTCATTTGAAAAACCAAAGTCACCTATAGCCAATCAAAACACAATTATATAACTATAATCTTAGATCCTAATAAAAATTGATTAGTAGTTTGCAAAGAGGATATTAGTACCACACTTGGGACATTATAGCCACATGGCACTAGTGTCCCCAAGAGGGAATTACTATCCTTAGCACTAGCTCTTCCTGATAGATAAATTTTCAAATGTGTGCCCCTCCTAAGGTCAACATAAGCTCATTTTATTATCTTCAAAAGCAAGAGAACCCTATAAATACAAGTCCAATCCACCTCTATTCACTCCATGGGAAATAAATGCAAAATATATTCAAAACAAAGATAAATTTGTGCAAAATCAAGGTATTTGATCCCTATTCTACCCTAATTTTTTCATACTACCATTTACAGCATCCCTATGTTTAGTTTTCAATAATTTTAAAGCTCAAGCACATTCAAGGCATCCAAGGCCACTCTCATTCTAGCATTCACTTGCACATACATCAAGCACTAAGTGGGAGAACTAACTCAGACTTGATCTCTCAATAAAGTAAAGGTATGTATGAAACTATCTACATAATGGGGTGTTGAGAATGTATAGTCCATCCTACTAAGACACAAAATTAATTATTATGCCATACTTACAAGGAGATTAGGGATTATACATCAAATCAAATTTTCTAGGTACAATACTAAAAACATAAGCATAGGTGCTCCTAGAAAATAGGAATATTCTTGCAAATGGGACATTAGCATGACATTGAAGACACTACTTAGGAATGGTGCTAATATCCAAATTGGGCACTACTATCTAGTGAATAGATGAATACCAAAATCCTTTTAATGATATAGAGTACTGCCAAATCTCAAATTTCAAAACCTAGATCATCCATGACAGTTAGTTTTCAGATAAGTTTCTATTTATGACTATTTATTCTTGTTATTATAAAGTAAAAATAGTCAAAGGTCATAAAATATTAATACATAATTATTACATATTTATTTAATTAATTTGCACATTTTAGCCCCTTTAACCAAACATAGGAATTGCTTGCATAAAACCCTAAAAGATTAAATCAAATTATTTTGAGGGGTTAAATACCTTTACCCAACTTTTTCTTGGGTCAAAGGATTATAGAGGAAGGATTGATCCATTTAAAGTACTTGTATATGAGAAAAGTCACTACCTAGTGTAGAGGATATGGGTTTTTCCCATTTTTCACATCCAGTACATAACTCTTCAATGAATGTAAACTATAAAATAGAAGGATATTAGGAATTTGACACCTAAAATTATCTTAATGCTATGTTTTTCTTAACTAGTACCTAGTATAAGTGTTTTATGTGGGCTTGCAAAACACTTATTGTGTTCATCTTTGTTCATAACTCTATCAAGTTAATAATAGAAGGATCATGGAAACCCATTAAATATTATCTAGTAATGGAAATGAAGAGGGTGATGGAAACCAAACCCATGAAGGGGTGAAATAAATGAAAATAATGAAAATCAATGTTTAATTTTCCTTGGTTATTAACATTTCTAGAGACTACATTGGTGGGGCACAATGATGCCTTAACATTAATGATTAAGGAGAAAACCCATGGCTGATGCAAACAAAAATTACTATGGATAGTGAAAATGGTTAATCCCAACACACTTGGGGAAAAGTGATGTATAAATGGATGTGACCATCCAAGGGTCAACATCCAGCATGGAAGTCCATGATAAAATCACCTAGTGACTATATAATGTTGACTAGTTGAAGTAAGTAATGTTTTTGGGGGTAGAGTTGGAGTTTTGTGTGAATAGTGTTTATCTAAAATACAAAGGTATAGATTTCAAATCAATTCATATGTATCATATCCAAAAATTATTATGAATTTAATTCATATGTGTTCACTAAATTATATGTAGTATATCCTAGTTACAAGAACTAGTCAATAAACTATGCATAAAATGAATGATTATGCCCTAAATAATCATTGATTCCTTCAATGCAGACAATGATTATAAGTTTAATGAATTATTATACCCTAAGCAGTCATTAATTCTTTCAATTAGGCATCAATACAGTCAACATAAAAAAACCCAATCTGATGTCATGCTCAAGGATGGGATATTTAACAATGCATATAATGATTATTCATTAAATGAATGATTATGCCATAATCAATCATTAATTACTTTAAATAATTTATTGCTTCAATGTAGAAAATGATTATGCATTCTTGAATAATCATTAATTCTTAAAGCATGAAATAATATAGTCAACATAAAACAAAACCAAACTGATATTATGCTCAAGGGATAGATATTCAACAATGTATATAATTATTATGAATTTAATAAATGTTTATGACCTAAGTAATCATTAATTACTTTATAAGGAAATAATACAATCAACATAAAACAAACCCAAATCGATATTATGCTCAAGGGATGGATATTTAACAATGCAAACAATGATTATGTGTTGAATGAATGATTATGCATTCTTAATTAATCATTAATTCCTTCAATAAAGCAATAATAAACTTAACATAAAACAAACCCAAATTGATGTTATGCTCAAGGGATGGATATTCAATAATGCAGATAATGATTATGCTTTGAATGAATGATTATGCCCTAAGTAATCATTAATTCCTTCAATCAAGAAATAATACAATCAACATAAAATAAACCCAAACTAATATTATACTCAAGGGATGGATATTCAACAATGTATACAATGATATTATTCCTTCAAGTATACAAAAATATAGTCAACATAAAATAAACTCAAACTAATATTATGCTCAAGGTTTGGATACTTAAAAAAGCAAACAATGAGTGTGCATTAAGTAAATGATTATGTCCTGACTAACCATTAATTCCTTCAATCCCTCAATAGTACATTCAAAATAAAAAAAAACCAAAATGTATTACACAAACTATAAAAATATGCCCTTCTCCTTAATATTACACATCTCAAAAGGGAACAACCTTAAAACTCTATGAATAAAGGCTATGAGAACTTACCTGATGGGCTCTACTTTTTTTCCATTTGTAATTCCATTTGCTCATCCTTGGTTGAAATCACCATATTCTCTAGAGGATATGTAGAGTCTCTATGGTGGTTAGATGAGCTCAATGGTCTAAGATTTGAACAAAGAAAATAAAGGTTTGCAACCTTTTATCCAATGGTGGTGATGAAGAGGATGAGATCAAATAAGTTGGGGAAGGGGAAGGGGATATTATGAAGATATATTTAATTGGAGTGAGTTTTTAAAATAATTAAAACTCAATTTAATTTTTTCTTGATTATTAACATTCTTTGTGATTGCATCGATGGGCCCTTAATAATGAAAATCAAGTAAAAAATAATGATTAATGTAAACAAAAACTAGTTAGGAAATAAAAGTGGTTAACCCTACTTTAATAGAGAGTTGGATGTGAATATTTGGAGGTCAACATCCAACATGGTAGTCCATGCCAAACACACATGTTGGTTACTCTCAGTGGCACCTTAACTAGCTAGTGTGTTTGAATTTCCATTTGACATGTCTATGGGGCCCATGAAATAAATAAAATTCCATCACTCATGGTTGGGATAATATTAACATTTTGAGGAAAATAAAAATAGTTAAGTCAAACAATAATGGTTAATTCAAAGGACAATGGTTAAGGAAAATGATAATGATTAAGCCAAATGCTAGGGGTTAAGCCACATGCTAGTTGAAAAAATTCTAATATATGTTCAATGTTGATTTGTTACTTACACACCTTTCATCTATTATAAGAATACACCAATTCTCATTTTACATTATAGTATTCCTTCTCTACCCATGTAGGATCATGTTCTCCATGTTACTTGATTCCACAAGTGCAAACCATAAGAGGAGCATCCCCAAGGAGGAATTTTATTATATAGGTTAGTTAGCTACATTGAATTGCATTGTTTACATTATTGAATCCCAAACACTTGAGAATGATATAAATTTATCATCAGATAAGGACCTATTAGTTTAGATTGTGTAATAGATTTGGGTTTGTTTTATGTTGACTGTATTTTTTACTGCCTAAAGGAATTAATGATTAGTTAGGGTATAATCATTCATGAAATATATATTTTATTGAATAGTTTATGTAATTAGGATATGATACAATTAACTCAGTGGATGCATATGAATTTAATGGATAATCATTATTGGATATTCTACATATATAGTAATTTTAACTTTATACCTTTGTATTCTATCTTTAAACATAAAGGAATTTGAAAGTTTGGAATTTTGACCCATGTTGTGTACATACAGTGAAGTCTAGCTATAACCACACTTAACATGAATAGGTTAAGATCCTAAAATAATTTTAAAATAATCATAATATTAGAGGTTCAAATAGTAAAAAATATAGTCAATGGCATATTGTAGGAGAAAGAGATAGAATATAGTAGTGTGAGTTCTATTTGAACTAGTAAGTAACATTGAATGGATTATGCATTCAATGAATTTTATGTAACATATACTAATTAAAAAAACTATTCAGTAAATTACTTGTTGAATGAATTATTATTCCATAACTAATAATTAATTCCTTAAAGTAATCAATAATAAAATAAACATAAAACAAACTATGCACTAACTAATCATTAATTCCTTCAACCAGTAAATAATATAATTAACATAATACTTACTAATGTTGTATTGATTTTATAGTTGACTTTACTATTATAACACCCTATGTATTAGTGCTCTATTCTAGGAGGTAGAGTATAAGAGTGTAAGTTATTTTATAAGTATTAATTAACATGGATTTATTTAAGGTAACTGGAAAGTAAAATTTCTATTCCACATTCACTATACTCATTATGCTATTGCATGTAACACATTAAAATAATATTTTATTTTTATATGCCATTCCCTTGTATATGTGTGTAATACTTTGCATGTTAATTCTCTCTTGATAACATAGTTAAGTTAAGATGAAATTATTGGCATGTGAAATTTTTCCTTAGTTTTTCAATGATAATTATGTTAATATGAAGGACGGCAATGCATAAATATTTATTGTGGGCTTTCATAACACTTATTGTGTATATTTTTATTAATAACTCAATCAATTTAATAATAGAAGGATCATGGAAACCCATTGACTATATTATTGATTGATTGAACCTAATGGTATGCTTATTTGGGAATTATTTTAGGATTTTACCCTCTTATGTCTTTAAACCTACATCTATCTTTTATGACTCAGCTTAGGCCGAGGGTGGTTATTACTATTCCCTTAAATGATGATATGAATGGATGTTTCTAAAATTTAATTTTCATGATGATATTTGAGAGATTCATATAGGTGGTCAATAAATTAGTACCATTTTCCTCTCAAAATTATGTTTCTCTTAACTTAGTAGTTAATATTTGTTAAGCATGAAATATACTGAGAGGGGGGTGAATCAGTATATTATATATCTTTTACTTAATTTGATTTCTTTTCTTTAACCACTTAATCAGACATTCAAGATATGAAATAAAAGTAAAATAATAATATGCATCACACGAGAGAGAGAGAGAGAGAGAGAGAGAGAGAGAGAGAGAGAGAGAGAGAGAGAGAGAGAGAGAGAGAGAGAGAGAGAGAGAGAGAGAGAGAGAGAGAGAGAGAGAGAGTAGATTTTTATGTGGAAACCCAAAGTGAGAAAAACCATGGAGAACAATCTCAAGTATATGAATGAGCACCAAATTGTAATATCACCAACCCCTTTACCAAGAACCAACACAAAAAATATTTGTGAGAACTAACCCACAGGAGCACCAACCCCTCTTGTGTATAAAACACAACTATCTGTCAATGTTGCTTACTCAAAAAATGATAGAACTTTACAATATCTCCTAATTTTTTCTCTTCAAAAATAAATACAAATCATACAGAATCTTACATATTAAAAATAGATTCTCAAAACTTTATTTATATCTTTCCAAATGACCTTTGATATTCACCCTTTGTGACTCTTCAATCCTCATGGAAAATGGTACCAAAATTGCATGACCCTTCATATCCTTGCATTTGAAAAGTCATATGGTGACCATTCATAAGCAAATGTGTCCTTTCCTCTTTTATCTTTATCTTGGTGACTTTTTGTATTCCTCAAAGTGTCCCTTCATGGAAAAATACACCATACCCTCTTTTGTATTCACATGGTGACTCTTGGAATTCCTCAAGATGACTCTTCATACAAAAATGCATCCCATTTCTCTTTTATCTTTTACCTCATGACTCTTTGACTTCTCCATGGGCCCTCTTTTGACTTATATGCAACCAAAAATGTATCCATTAATATTAAATAAATATTAACACACATCAGCCAAGATATGAATATTAAAAACACCATTAAATGCAATGGGGCATTTATCATCAATAATGCATAACCTTTGACATCAGTGACAATATTTCCAAAAATATCCCCCTTTGTCATTGATGGCAACCTCAAACTAAACTGCCACATCCTAAAACTTGCACATACTACCATTTGAAAAACATACAGTAACTCCCCCTTATTGTAGCAACATGTACCTATTTTTTGTACCTATTTTTTCACATGTACCTATACCTATACCTATTTCTATTCTTCTCCCCCTTTGACATAAATGGAAAAGGGCCTACCTGGAGCTAACACTTAGCTCCCCCTCAACTGATGATAAACCTCAATGGTAGAAAGTAAAAAAATTACTCCTAAGTTCTCCCACAAATACTCAAATGTGTCTTTTGATAGTGCCTTTATGAAAATATCTACAATTTACTTGGTAGTACTGATATATTCCATCTTAACCTATTGATCTACAATCTACTCTCTCAAGAAGTGATATCTAATGGGAATATGTTTTGTTCTTGAATGCATCACTAGATTCTTTGAAATATTAATAGACTTATTTTGTCACAAAAAATAGAAATAGGTTCATCATATTTTATCTTGATATCTTCCAAATTTTTCTTCATCCAAAGCACTTGAGTACAACATAATAGTACTATAATATATTTTTCTTCAGCTGTAGAAAGAGATACTGAATTCTAGTTTTTTTTTAGCCATGATACTAAGCTATCACCAAGGAAGAAAGCTCTTTCACTTATACTTTTTCTATCATCTAAGAAACTTATCAAATCTGAATCTGTATAAGCAAATAAAGTGAAATCTCTACCTGTGAGATACCACAATCCATAATCTAATGTCCCCTTGATATATATGAATATTCCCTTCACCAACTAAACATGACTATGTTTTGGAGTTGATTGATATCTTGAAACTATACATACTGCATGCATGATGTCTAGTCTCAATGTTATAAAATATAGAAGACTACCAATCATAGATATATACAAAGATTGATTTATAATAGGTGAATCTTCATCCTTGCTCACCTTATTTCCTATACACATTAGTGTGCCAACTGGTGCACAATACTTAAAACCAAATTTATTCAATGTTTCCTTGGCATATTTACTTTGAGATATTAAAATTCCTTTATCTAACTGAAATATTTACAATCGTAAGAAAAATGACAATTCTCCAAGCATAGACATCTCAAATTCTTTTTGCATACTATCATAAAATTCTTTTGTCATTATTTCAATGTTTCCTTCAAAAATGATGCCATCAATATATACCACAATAATCAATTGATGCTCACCTTCTATTTTGATGTAGAGATTACTGTCAACAAATCCTCTCTTGAAACCTTGATCCTATAGGTACTTATCAAGTCTTACATACCAAGCTATGGGAGCTTGTTTCAATCCATACAGTGATTTCTTCAATCTGCATACATGGCTACTAATATTTGATAGAATAAATCCCTCAAGCTACTCAATGTAGACATCTTCTTTTAGATTCTCATTTAGGAAGGCAAATTTGACATCCATCTAAAACACTTTGATATTTTTAAACGTTGCATATGCAAGAAACATTCCAATAGCCTCTAGCCTTGCCACTGGTGTAAAAGTTTCTTCAAAATTTATTCCCTTAATCTGAGCATATCCTTTACATATTAATCTTGCTTTATTCTTAGTACTTCTCCATTTTCATTCAACTTATTTCTATAAACCCATTTTTTTCCTATCACATTGTGATATTTTGGTCTAGGACACTAATTCCCAAGTATCATTCTTTTCTATCTAATTTAATTATTCAACCATTGCCTTAACCTAATTATTATCATGTCTAGCTTCTAAAAAAGTTCTACGCTAAATTTTGGATAACAAAGAGAAATTAACTTGCTCATATTCAGTTACCATCATTCTTCTAGTGTGAATTCCTTCATTTATGTCCCCAATGATGTCACTTTCATTATGATTTCTCTAGACATATTTGGATGGAGTTTTGGTGTCCTTTTTATCCTTCTTCTTATCTTCATTTGATTCTTCAAAATCTTCCTCTTCAATGATTACAGGAATGTCTACTGGATCACTGATTCTTTGTGTTTCATCTTCTTTTATCATGACACTTGCACTTTCAAAAAAATTCTTGGTTCTTTTTCTATAACATTTATAATCTTTGCTTTTGCAAGAATAAACAATAAATATAAATTCATCTACTCTATATTAAAACTTACCAAGTTTTTCATTAATTTTTTTTATGAAGCATCTACTGCTAAACACTGTAAAATAATCAACTGTTACTGGTTTATCTTTCCATAGTTCATAAGGAGTTTTGTCACTATTGACTCTAAATAATTCTCTATTCTAAATATGCACTGCTATAGCAACTTCCTCTCTCCAATATTTATCTGATGTCTTAGGTTCATTTGGCATTATCCTCACCATCTCCTAAATTATTTTGTTTCTCCTCTCAACTACTCCATTTTGCTATGGAATTTTGGCTATTGAATAATGTCTCTTTATTACATGGTCTTCACAAAACTAAATAAAATAATCTGACATGAATTCTCCTCCTTGATTATATCTTAGACACTTAATCTTCAAATTGGCTTCATTCTCAACTAATGCTTGGAAATTTTTGAAAGTTTTTTATTTTTTAAAAAAAAATTACCCAAGTTATACGTGAAAAATCATTAATAAGCAACATGAAATATTTATCAAATTGAGTAATTTGAGTTCTCAGAAGTCCATATAGATCAATGTTAACAAGCTCTAGCATCTGATTGGTCGAGTACTCTTTTGTTTTGAACCACTTTCTTGCATGCTTCCCATGCTGACAAGGTTCATAAAGCGTGTCAGATGGCTTTTTAATCTTTGAAAGATTTATAACTTCTTGCTTCTGGTTGATGTTGAAAATATTATAAAAACTTATGTGTCCATTCTCCTATGCCATAGACAACTTTATTCAATTTGACTTAAACATCTTTGACCTTTGATGTCTAATAGCATATACAAATTATTGCCTATTTTTTTAGCATCTGCAACCAACACATCTGAATCTTTTCTCCTAATTTCAAAACCTTATTTATAAAACTTTAGTGTGATCCCCTAATCACACATTTTACTTACACTCAAAAGATTATTCTTAAGACCTTCTACATAAAAAATATTTTTAGTTTTAGTTATACCATTATCCAAACTTAGTGTACCTTTTTTGACAATTCTAGGAGTAGTATTATCTTAAAATTTCACTATGCCACCATTGATCTTATTCAAGGTTATGAAATTTATTTTGTCTCCTATCATGTTCCTCAAACATCCAATATCAATGAACCATGGATTTTCTTCATTTCTTGCATGTAAAGTTGTCTGCACCAACATAAATTTTGTAGGTTATTTCTTCTGCCATGAACCTATCTAAACTTTCTTCTTGATGAATGGAGCCTTGAAACTCTAGTCCTTATTGACTAACTCAAACACACTTATATATTATTGAGATATGTGTCTAAAGTTTTTACATTTGTAACATATTATAGCCTCTTGATTAAAGCTTGATAAAGGAGTAAAAGAGTTGTGGCTTCTGCATGACTTTCATTCTCCTTATTTCTAAAATTGTTAGCCCTTTTTTGACATTCTATTTTCTTATGACCATATCCATTACAATAAAAATAGTATCCATAAAAATAGGACTTGTTTGTGTATCTCTGGCCTGATTGCCTTTTGTAGCTTTTTTATTTCTAGCCTTTTTTTTTGAGATGTCTTCTATATTCTTAACTTCTTCCCTTTTTATTTCCTCATTTTTAAGAGCTTCAACATAGCTATTTCCTTTTTCCTTGTCTATGAAAGTAATAGCCTCCCCTTTTTATTTTTTAAATATGATACCTATCTTATCTGACATTGATATTTAACTTTCTAATATCTTATTTAACACATTAGTTCTATTCTCAAATTTTGAATCATTGGCTACTCTATCATTGATCGCTTTATTTGTTTTCTCAAGATCTACTTTTAAAGAAGCAATTTCAATAACATACCTTTCACATTCTTTACTTAATTTTTGCAACTGTGCCATTAAATCTTCTTCATTTTTCGTGGCTTCTTCAAAGTGTGCTTGTAGATCTTCAATTGTTTCCTTTGACTCTTTTTCATTTTTCTCGATCTAGAGCTTTAATCTTTGATTCTTCTTCTCAAGAGTTTTTAACTCTGCTAGAGCACAAATGATTTCTCCTTCTAGATTCACTTCAGCTTCATTGTATTCTTCTTCTTGATCATCTATACTTTTGCTTGCAGAGGCATCTTCATATATGGCCATGAATAGAATTTCTTCTTCTTCTGAATCACTGACTCTACTACCTTTGGCTGAGTTAGGATCTTTAGAATACAAACTCTTCTTCTAGAATCCCTTCTTGAATTTTCCTTTGAAATTCTTCTTGTATGTATACTTTCCTTCTTCATTATCACCATTACCCTTATTTGGGAACTTAGCTGAAAATGTCCAATATTTCCACAATTAAAACATTTAAATGGTAATTTTCATTGATATTTACTTGTGCCCTTTTTTGGCTTACAATTGAATAGAGCTCCGTTGTCATCTTCATCATCACTAGAATTGTCACTTGATTCTTGAATCTTATCCTTCTCTTTCTTTGATGTCTGGAAAAAAAATTCTTTCTTTGAGGGTTTCTCTTGTTTAGTCCACATCTTATTTGCCATAAGAATACCATGTAATTCATCCATCTTTAGCTTGGATAAATTTTTCATCTCTTCAATTACTAAAAATTTTGCATCATATCTCAATGGTAGAGATCTCAAAACATTTTGAACCACAATTAATTCTTCTAACTTTTCTTCAAGACCTTGAATCTGATTAACTATTTAATCAACCTAAAAAAGATAACTTGCTATATTTTCTTCCTCTTCCATCTTCAAAATCTCAAACTATCTTTTGAAATTCTAAAGCTTAGCTTGCTGAACCTTTCCATCACCTTTGTAAATATTCTCAAGTTTTACCCAAGTTTCATGAGCAGATTTACATTGCATAACTTTAACAAATTCTATTTCGCATAAACCATATAACATAGAATTTAAATATTTAGCATTATTTTCACTTGCCTTCATTTTTATTGGAGTAGTTACAAGTTTTTGTGGCTCTTCATATTCCTCCATCACAGCTTGTCAAATGTCAAATCCAATGGCCATCAAATAAGTCTTCATCCTTATGCTCCAAAAATAATAATTTGTCCCATCAAATAAAGGTGCCTTATTTGTATAAAAGCCTTCATGTGATTTAGCATCATGCTTTCCTAATCTACCTTCAAGCTATAAAACATTTTCAAAAGGAACCTACTCTGATACCAATTTTTAAGCATGAAATATATTGAGGGGGGGTGAATGAGTATATTATATATATTTTACTTAATCTGATTTCTTTTCTTTAACCACTTAATAATACCTTCAAGATATGTAATAAAACTAAAATAATAATATGCACCACACAAGAGAGATAGAGACACCAAATTTTTACATGGAAACACCAAGTGGGAAAAACCATGGAGAACAATCTCAAGTATATGAATGAACACCGACTCAAATTACAAATTTTACAAGCACAAAATTGTAGGAGCACCAACCCCTTTGTCAAGCACCAACACAGTAACTATTTTTGAGCACCAACCCATAAGAGCACCAACCCCTCTTGTGTATAAAACACGACTATCTCTTAATGTTTCTTACTCAACAAATGATATAACTCTATAATATCTCCTACTTCTCTCTCTTCATAAAAAAGTACAAACCATGCACACTCTTGCATATTACAAATGACTTCTCAAGCCTTTATTTATAGCTTTCCAAATGACCTTTGGTATTCACCCTTTGTGACCATTCAATCCTCATGGAAAATGGTTCCAAACTTGCATGACCCTTCATATCCTTGTATTTGAAAATTCAAATTGTGACCCTTCATAAGCAAATGCATCCTTTCCTCTTTTATCTTTATCTCGATGACTTTTTGTATTCCTCAAAGTGTCCCTTCATGGAAAAAAGTGTCATACCCTCTTTTGTCTTCACATGGTGACTCTTGGAATTTCTCAAGATGACTCTTCATGAGAAAATGCGTCCCATTCCTCTTTTGTCTTTTACCTCGTGACTCTTTGACTTCTCCATGGGCCCTCTTTTGACTCATATGCAACCAAAAATGTATTCATTAATATTAAATAAATATTAACACACATTAGCCAAGATATGAATATTAAAAACACCATTAAATGGAATGGGGCCTTTATCACCAATAATGCTAGACCTTTGACATCAATGATAATATTTCCAAGAATATTAGTGTTTCTTGTGAGCTTGTAAAACACTTATTGTGTTCACTTTTATTGATAACTCTATCAAGTCAATAATATAAGTATCATGGGAACCCATTTAATGTATTCATGATTGATTTAACCTAATTGTATGCTTCTTTGGAATGATTTTAGGATCTTACCTTGTTCTATATTTAAACATGCATGTATATTTTATGACTCAACTCATGTTGAGGGTGGTTATAACTTATAACTCTTCCCTCAAATGGTGATATGAATGGATGTTTTTAATGTTTAATTTCTTTTTGGTAATGAAAAAAGAGACATATTGTAGTTTTAGTTGGCATTTGAAAGTTTTCATTTATGGCCTTATATGAAATATTTTAAAGAAATGTATGGTAAAGATGTACATTTTCATTTTTTGATTTGTTCATTCTCTAAGGATAACCCTGTCAAAGTGCTGAGGTTAGTGTATGGAAATTTAATTTCATTAACATCATATGATTATATGAATCTTGAAGATGTTTATGTTTTTTAAAGGTTTTTTTTCATAGGATTATGGAAAACATTTATGTCTTACATATTTTTGTTTGATATGATACAATAAATACGTGTTTCAAATATGAATATATTTTCTATGATTCAAAGAAATAAATGATAACCTTTAATTCTGATCCAATTACTAATGTATAAAATTAAACAACTCATACTATGTATATTTTCTTTATGGTCTTATGGACTTTTAGGATCAAAATGTAGATACTGCAGTTATTGAGATAAATTCTAAATTAATGTGTGACCAAATGTCTGGTAAGATTTGTGTAAGATATGAGAAGTTATCCACACTTCATAGCTAGGTAGTGTCACTTGTGTAGTAATTTTTTTATGTGAAGATAAAACATGTAAAATATGTTGGGGATGACAAAACAACATCAAAATTGGTCGATCCAATAGTGGCATTGCTTCATCTAGTGGTACTAGTGTAGTTTTTCCACTTATGCATTTACAAGACATCGTTAATGAGCCTCTCTTGATACTTTATAATTTAAATATGAATAAAAATTATGAATAACATACAAAATCATTGGCACTATGACCACAACATGTTGCCAATGATACTATATCATATATTGTGAGATGCCCAACATGAAACTCTATTATAGAGTTTAGCAGGACTTGGGAGGGTAGACATGTTAATTTGTGGGAACTAATTTTATTTATTTATGGTATTACCATTATATGTGTTATGTGTGTGATATTTTGGTATTTCATGGGGAGTAGTAAGGAGCAAAATATTGTATGTAGAACCAATGAAATTAATGATCTCTCTTGGTAGAGAGTACTTAACATGTGAAGTTATAATTAGTTTTAGAAATAAATGAAAGTTTCATTATGATCTTCAATGTTTATTCTATGATACTTAAATGTTATAAGGGATTAAATTTTGTCTTATGACATGTGGCTAAGATAATAATTGATACAAATCTCAATTTATGATAATAATTGCATCATCATGAAGTTTTTCCATAGATAAACAATTCATTCATGTAAAGTTAATAAGGATGGGCCTTGTATCAAGGATGTAATCAATTGGTACATAAATCTTGGAAATATCACTTTGTACATTTTCTAAAATACCCAATTTGGTCTTCACTCTATTATTAACAAACCCATTAAGAGTTCCAACAAGCTATAATATGATTTAATTTTTTTATAGATTTTATATTACCATCAACAATAAATTAACAACATAAATACAAAATAAGTTAACTTAACAAGTAAATAATCCTTACTAAATATCACATGTGTCAATATCTATAAGGAAGGTGTTAAATGTTTTTTAGGCATTTATAATTTGTTACATTGTATGATTTTAGGAAAACATATCAATACATATGTTTGGTAATTATTATCTATTTTTCATATATTTGCATATGATTATCATAGCCCCTTGTTTTTTAATCTAATTATTTATCAATGCTTCTTTTTTATGAATGTTAATTATGTATAAGTGCCCATTATTTATGCATATATTAATAAGAATATATTTTTTACTTCCTTGCTTCATAGATTCCATCTAAGTGAAAGATATTATTATCTATTATAGTGAAAAATCCATGTCTTGGGGAGTTCTCTTCTGATGAATTGGAGTGGAGTGAGGTGGAGTATAATGTGGGAAATGATAAAGATATCATTTCTTGGATACAAAGATATTGTATAGAAGACCTTTTAAATGGTGAATGTAAGATATTTGGGTATCCCATTACCTTCTATATTGATGATATTACATTTAGTCTTGTGCCATCTGAATCACAAAAAAATAGGATTAATAGATATCTCCACTATATATTGTAGGTAATGTGTCTTGTAATATTTTTTTACTTATGCATTGGTCTTTTTTAAATTATAATATATATATATATATATATATATATATATTATAATTTAAAAAAGACCAATGCATAAGTAAAAAAATATTACAAGACACATTACCTACAATATATAGTGGAGAGATCTATTAATCCTATTTTTTTGTGAGTCAGATGGCACAAGACTAAATGTAATATCATCAATATATAAGGTAATGGGATACCCAAATCTCTTACATTCACCCTTTAAAAGGTCTTCTATACAATCTCTTTGTATCCAAGAAATGATATCTTTATCATTTCCCACATTATACTCCACCTCACTCCACTCCAATTCATCAGAGTATATATATATATATATATATATATATATATATATATATATATATATATATATATATATATATATATATATATATATATATTGTTTTATATATGTCTCTAAGGATTATATGGCCAAATATGATGTGCATTATGCCATTTCAAATGTTATGAACGTTAGTATTGGCAACTTACTTGGTCATAAGCATTTATGTCATGGATGCCAATGTCACTTTTATGTCCATGTGTTGATGAATATGCAAGAATAGGAATTGATTAAATATAATACCATGTCCATGTAGATCAGTGATTCATGGTTTGACATGGGCAAGAGATTAATGAATTTAAAACTAGCCATTATACTCTAGCTCCATTCATTAGTGATGCATTTATGGATTCAGTGGAAAGGTGGTTGTTGTTGGGCATGACTCCTACATTTGTTCAAAAGAAGCATCATGAAATGGTCCATGAATAACTTAAATTTTTCTAAGGTTAGACTGAGATGGATGATTTCATGACTACATATGATGTCTGAAATATTGAGAGAAGGATGAAAGAAGTAAAGTACAAATTTGAGCCTAGTGATGTGGATAGTGTTTAAAAATTTGTCACTAATAATCCTAAAAAAATATTTATGTATGAAGAATTTTAAAAATTAGGAATGGAGGAAAAACCCTTTGTCTTAGGCCTCTACATTCCTTAGAAATGTCAGTGGATGTTGAATTATGCACATAGTAGTATACTTTCAATGGACTTCACGAATAGGATAAATGTGCAGAAAGTACTTATAGATTTCCAAATTTGAAACTTCATAATTGTTATTGTAAAAGACTTATGTTTGTGTTTTTTTATGTAGTTCAAGTTATACACACTTCTTGTACTTTATAATATACATAATGGACTTATTGTTACATGAGTGTTGGTATCAAGGGATATTATTCTAGACCTAACATCATGGATGTGAAAGTTAGTGGTCAATGTGTATTTTCACATGTTGGAATAGAAACCAGATGATTTCATGGTGGACAATGCTCATGTTGAACTTTTAACTATTAGGTAAGTTGAGGTCTATTATAAATATTTCTTGTTGTTGTTGAAAATAATTCTTTGTTTGATAATTTTGTTATGTTTACTATGTCATTATGAGTCTAGGGAAGTATTTCAATGTGAGGTATACCTCTATAGTTGGCATGTGAGGAGAGGATGGATTGAAAATTGATTTCAAAGGTCAATGATGTTGAAACAAGGTAAGCAATGTGTATAAGCAAGGTGAAATAATGCACAAATCACCTACTGAAGAGGAATAATATTGTGACACAAACCTATTCATGCAATAATTTATAGTTCAATAATCATTCATCAACTATTGGAAAGATCAATGGTTCCACCATATTGGCATGTGGGAAAGATATTTGCATATAATTCTCCATGTGGGTCAAGAAACAAATGCTATCATATAAGTATATCACTCTTATTTGAAGCACATGTTCCTAAATGAAATTAAGTTTTCATACCATTGAAGAGTGGATTGGTTGGTAAATAAGTTGGTGTTAATTGTATTTTGGTATTACTGGTGGAGACAAATATGCAAGGAAAATGGGTTTATAGGAACTTGAATCTTGAGAACTTATAGAATAAGTCATGGATGAAATCACAAAACATCCCTAATGGTGATGTGATGTTATGTGAGATTGACCTTGATGTGGCATGGGTGAGAAGCCAAATCTAAGAAGAATTGTCTTACATGGTTAAAATGGTGATTCAGTCTTTTGCAATGTATGAATGCATGTGGTTAACCAAAGGCCATGTGTGTAGGCATATGTTGAAAGTATTTGAATTGAGAAATAAATTTGGTAAGGAATTTTCATCAAGAGGTAATGTTGATGCCTATGTAAGTATTATTTGTGTATTTATTCTTATTTATCCTTTTTTTTCTGAATTTATAAATGATTTTCATGGATTTTCATATGGTTATTGACAAGAATCTATTTGTGAATTTTTAAAGATGATTCCAATAGCATTTTTTATGAACTTGACCATGAAAATTTTGTTGATGTTCTTATAAATTATAATATTATCAGTGATGTGGATGACCGAGATGATCCACAAATTATCAGGATCCATAGATTGCTATAAAAATCACTTCTAACTCTTTTAGTTGATAGGATAAGTCTTAATTTCCTTGAGAATATTGTTGAATATGGTTGTAACAGGTTTTGAGCAAGGTCAATTTTTAATAATGGTGAGGTGATTCATCCCATACACAACCTTTTAAATGTGTAGAAAATGGTTTTGGGAATAGCCTATGATTTTTGATATATTTTTTGGAGAATATGACAATCCAGAGTCATGCATGATTGATAAATTAACATTCCCAATTCCATTTGAAATATAAAGATAAATAAAAACATTTACTTTTTAGGATGAATTGGATAGAGTAGCTGTAAAGTATGCAAACCAATACTAGTTTCTATGAATAATGATCTTTATGTGCTAAATTAAAGTTTATTGGTTATCTTTTATTTGTAATGAGATGTTATATGTCCTAAAAAATTTAATCCTTATATATATAAATGTTGGACATGTGAAAAAACATTAAAAGAGATTGACATATAAATGTTTGTAAGGATCAAATGATTTGATATATAAAAGTGTGAAAACATTCACAACTAATTTTTTTTTTTTTTTTGTTATTTGAATGTATTTATTTAGCCAATTCAACACACATGGTGTTAGTAAATTTTTAAAATTTCACATTCTTGTGAGTCATGCATATTAATATTTTGTAAATTTCATTTGCTATTATGAAATGAGCCATACATATCTAAAAGTAAAAAACTATAGTGAATGAACCATAGTAAAGGAACAAAATAATTATGATTATTGTCATCATCATTAAAGTTAGGAATCATGGATGAAGTGGGATTTGTTGTAGGTAAATTCATAATATGGATTGAAATTTTTTTCCACATGTTGATCTCTTCCTCATAAAGTTTATTTTGTATTAGATTCATGTAATTATTTGATTCCAAACCAATATACCTAAAACTCGTAAAAAATCCATATACTTAGTGATGCAAATTTATCCTCAAGCCACATTTGATCCTATAGTTTTTCTATCCTTACACATTCAATACAAATATTTAGTTCCTTATTCCCATCTTTCAGAGATGATATGGTTGCATTCATTCCTTCAATGTTTTACTTCAAGTTGTCATCCCTTTCTTTTATAATCTTTTCCCATTGATCTAATACATCCAACCTAGTCTTTAAATGCCTTAGTTCACATTTTGAAGGTCGTCATCCACCTTTACATTTATTTGTTCAATACTTTCACATTGGTCCACAAAATTTATTAGAGGAATGGGATTGGGGTTCTTGAAAGCTACACATAGGAAAAAACATGGATATTTTGTAAGTATATGACACTATAAAAATAAAAAAACATGTAGTTTTATGAAGGGATGTCACCTAAAGTCTGATTATTGGGATCATAATTTGTACTCAAAATGTGAATCAATTTCCTCTTGACAAGTTAATTTGTTTCTTTCCTTTTATATTTATTTATATCCATTACTAAACAAACATAAACATTTTAATATAATGACATTCATATTCATTGGTTCCTATAATTTTTATACCAAAATGGAAAATAGTAGATCATTCTATAGAATATGTAGGGTATTATACAAATAATCAAGATTCAAGACATTATATAGAATGTAATAAGATAGATAATAATAGACCATTATATAGATCAATGGTTCATTGATTCCTTTCCTTTATGTATCAAGATGGAAAAAATTAGACCATTACACATATTTTAAAGTGTATTATACAAATAATAAATATTTAAGGCATTATACAAACCTAAATAATATGGAAAACTATAGATAATTATACATATCGATGGTTCATTAGATCTTTTCCTTTAAGTAAAAAGATGGATAATAGTAGACCATTACTCATAATGTATAGAGTATTATACAAACAATAAAAATGTGGGGCATTAAACATTCTACAATAAGATGGACAGCATTAGACCATTATATAAATTGAAGGTTCATTGGCTCCTTTCCTTTATGTAGAAAGATGGATAACAGTAGACCTTTACATAAAATGTAAATGATATTATAAAAATAAGCAATATGCATGGAATTATACATAATATAATATAGGGCTTAGGGTTTTAGTGAATATTTATATAGACTTAGTGTATACCATTACCAAGAATCAAAAGTATGTGAGTTTTCCCTCACCTCTAAGAAATTGGATAAACATCCTTGCAGCTTTGATGGTGTTGTTGTATAAAGTTATAGTATTAATCTATACCAAGAAGAAATGTTAAAATGAGGAAATACAAATACTATCTTATGGAGGGAGTAGAGGGGTCTCTATCATGATCACTTTCTTAGTATTATTACATTATATAATAATGCATTTTCATGATGACTTGCACACTCAGTCTTTGAATATGAATATAATAATTAATTGGCATGCAACATTATGAATGAAGCCCCATTACATTTCATTATGAATCATAAACACATGGAACTTGTAGAAGATACATGCCACGTGGCATATAACATGTAAAGGGCACATGGTAAATTAATATTTGATTCAAAAAAATATGTCAATGCAATTCATTGTCCCTAGTATATAGCATGATTTTATGCATCATGCAATGGTAGTAAAGATGGGATGTAACTAATAAGACTCCTAATTTATGAACACATGTATTTTATGCATATTTTACTTTATCATGATATATATAGATATGAAACATGTTGGTATACATGCATGGACATGGTAAATTTTATGTATTTGTCCTTTTGATATAATCTTTGTGTAGCACACCTTGGGTAGTGTCAAAATATTAAGGTTTTATATTGTCCTTTCATCACAACTACCAATATAAAGAGTAATAAAACTTTTAAGCTTCCTTAAAAAGGTGTACAGTTAAAAGCATTTTCATATTGACATAAGAATGTTTCCATTACAATATATAGTTCATCATACTAATATGCCTTTAGTTTTGAGTGGGAAGCCACAAACTGTAAGGTATTCTTAGAATTAATCAAATAAAGTTATATAATGTAAATATTCATAACACACAATGTTCTCAATCATCCTTTAACTAACTTATCAAGGTCAAGAAATGAAACTCGCATATTAATCCACATTCTAAGACAATTAATTTTATGTCCCTTACATGCATGTTTCAATCATATTAGGGTTTATCTTAATATTTACTAGTTAATGATAAACCTAAATTAAAATATAAATTAACTCAATAACTTAAAAGCATTAGGATCAATATAGATCACCCTAAGACGACTGAATAAAATATTTATGGTTATATCCTACTCTTCATTATAGTTAAGTGGTTTAGTTTATTATTCAATTGTTTATTAAGTGTAAGAGGGGGTGAGATGCACATTTATTTGAATTTTTTATGGTTACTAATAGAAAATGATCTCAATAATATGCATGGATTCTCTTACTTTGTATTTTTATTAGTCCTTTAAACATATAATTTCAAGAATATTTTTATGTATTTTATGTCCACTATGCAAAATGTTCATCCTTTTTATTTGTAGTATCAAATTTAAAAGTAAATACAACCCCAAAATCTCAAATGAATATTATATTGTCTAATAGAATGTAGGATAAGTATTTAGGGTTCCATGGTTTCACCAAGAGCAATAATGAAATCAATGGAATAATATGCATTTATCCATCATGAATAATTGAAAGAGGATTTTTTGTTTTTGGGAAAGGATATACCAATTCATGAACACATGTATTGCATGCATATTATACTTTTTCATGATATCTCTCTATATACATATGTATGAATGAAACATGATGGCATGCATGTATGGACATGGGAAATTTTTGTGTGTTTGTCCTTTATTTATATATTTTTTATGTAACATAGCATGGGTAGTGTCAAAATCTAAATGGAACTTATTTTTAGGTAATTTTCATAAAAAATTAAGATGTCTTTCTTAAAAATGGATTTATATAACTCTTATTAGTTCAATACCTCCATTTCAGCAAGTTCCTAAACACGATCAACTTCATACATAATTAAGACACAATAAAATGAAGGACAATAACATAAAATACATGCATCAAAAGACACTTAATATGGAAATATAGAATCTTTTATTTATTCAAGATAAATATGTACTATGGTTCCCTAATGGGAAAATTCTCATTATGATAAATAAATCCATTTATAATATGATCCTAGAACATATTTTCACTCTCTTAGTTGTATCTTATTTTATTTCTGAGAATAGTATGTCATAACATTTGATAGTATATATCATGCAAATATAGTGAATTTGTACAAACTGAATAAGCCATCAAACATTAAACATTTCAATAAAAATATTTTCTCCTCATCATTCCTTATTTTTTATTGAACCATCCTTGTCATTGATATTAAAAAATAAATACAATTAATTTCATAATAAAAATAAAAACTGCATCTTTCATTTTTATCCTCTTTCATTCCTTCTTTTATCCTACTGAAACACTCTCATCTTCTCCCATTCACATTCTTGTTTTTAGTCAAGGCATTTTATTTTTCCTATCAAGTTTTGTAACTTGTGTGTAATCACAAGACATGAATGTATTGGTGAAAAAATTATTATAATGGAAAATACATAATGTATCACTTACCTTCATATACCTTGAGTTCTTCTTCTATAGCTACCAACCCTTTAGAACTTAAATCAACACAATCATAAATATTATGGAAGCTAAAATTCCACATCATCATCATGTTCACATGAAACATGTGAGTATGTTTATTTTTCAAATATTGTAAAATGTTCCTTTGCAATTAAAAGTACATAAAATAAGATCAAAATCTTGTTTTATAGCACTATAAAAATTGATTATGAAGTATGATAAAAGGTTATAAAATTGGTAAAAAAATGTAATCTTTAAATACTTTAATAAAATATTACTTATATTATAATATGAAAATCTTACCACAACTTCATTGTTTTCATTATGATAATGCCTGGTATTCTTCTATTAATCCATAAGGTAGTCTGAGTGTGTTAAAACTATTTAAATAACCCATCATACATTAATAAGTGAAATCAAAGATATAATAAATCAATCTCTATATTATCTATGAGTAAAGAGTTTTTACTCATCATTAACATACCTATTCCTCAAAGAGTATATTAACATTCTTTGAATTTAAAATTAGCCCATCTATATAGTGTGTCCCAACCCACCCAAACTATCAATTGGAGAGTGGAATAGTGCATTCATTTTTGAATCCAAATAATAAAATCATATGCATAAATTAGTTTATGAATGATATCTAAATAGGGTTTCAAAAGAGACACAATAAAAATTAAAAAAACACTCAACCTAGTTTAGAGCACATTATCTTAGTAATGCAAAAACCTAATCATTGGACCAAACACATGAATGTGAGCAAGACCCCAATATCAAACACATAAAGACAAAATATTTTTGATACATAAAGAACATAGTTGAAGTAGTCAAATCATAATGTAATGAGATGGATAATAATATACCATTACATAGAATATATAGGTAGTATAAAACTAATAAATATGTAGGACATTATATAGACAAACAAGATGCAAAGTATTATACAAACTGTAATATAGGGTTTAAGTTTTCAATATATATATATATATATATATATATATATATATATATACCATTACAAATAATTTAAAGTCTGTGATTTTTCCCTCACCTTGAATAAAGTGGATAGGTGTCCTTACAATATTTATGGTTTTATTGTATATAATGTGATTGTATACCAAGAGGAAATGTTGAAATGATAAAATATAGATGGTGTCTTGTGGAGGGAGAAGCAGGGTCTATGTCATGATAGATTTATTATTGTTATTCCACTTTAAAATAATGAATTTTCATGGTGAGGTAGACACTACGCCTTTGAATATAAATGTAACAACTAATTGGCACATTATGGTTCATGAAGCCCCACTACTATAGATTATTTTACAATCCAAATTTCTTATTGAAGAACTGAAATATTTACATAAATTTGATGATATTTGCATAAATATTTTAGTTATTTAATATGAAATTAGTTTGAATGATAATCTATAATAATATATGAGTCGATAATTTCAAAACCAATAAATTAACCATTACGAACACAATGGAATATACAAGCATACAAGCAGACTACACATGACTCAAAATTCAAACTACAAGATGTGGCATGAATATAAGAATTAAGTAAAGGTAGAGGTGTGTCATATTTGGAACTCATTCATACTATAATATAATCTTATACCTATATACCTTACATTTGAATCTGAATAAAGTGTTCCACATTCCAACCTAGCTCATATTGAGGAAACACTTGTAGTCATACAAAATGACATAAACAATACTTGTCCAGTGTATCTCAAAATAAATATAATATAATAAGTTTGAAATAACATAATGCAAATGAAATATGTTATAGTTGTTCCAATTTATTAAAATATTGAAATAAATCTCAAATAATAATGGAAAACATAATATTAGGTATGATTGGTCCTAATAATTTTAAATCATTATATCCAAGAAATAAGAAAACATCCCATATGGTTGTGCCTTTATTAGATGTTAAATTGATATTATGCTAAACAAGGTTCAATATTAAACAATGTAGATAATTTAAGTAATTTTAGGTAACCAAATAATATAGAAAATTCATACTCTGGGAAGATCCAATGAAAGTGATGCATGTTTAAGGAAGTGGGTAATGCCACAAAATCTCGTAAAGAGGTATAAAAGGAACATGGTAATGGAAAGTAATAAATGGAATAGAGAAACACCCATTCATTCCACTGGTCCATTAATTATGTAGGCCCATTATTATTATGATGATGGGAGAACCTTAAATAGATGTTGTGTTCACATTTTTGGCTTATGTGTTCGGGGCTACAAAATAGGTAAACATAAAACACTCAAGGCTAGGCCAATATTTGTTAACAATATTGATGTAGGAGCATCACTACCGTTTGTAAATTTTGGTCTTTTACAAAAACTTTGAGTCATTAGTAAGTCATTATAGTCATTTTAGGTCTGTATGAGTCATTCTTAGGTTCTATATTTATGTCAAATTTGAATTAGAGCCACATTGGCCTTTTCCTACCAAATTCCTTGATTTGAATTCTCAAACTCTCATGTCAAGGTTTGGAGACTTAAATATTTTATAAAGATGTTTCAATGTTGTAATTTGTGTGGTTAGGATATATAAATGGGTCAAAGGTGTATCAATACATACCTGAATCATATGATTAGTCATTTTACTACTCATGTTAGAGGTTAAGGTGGTTAGCATTCTCTCAATGTCCATGAGGGAATTAAAAGTTAGCTAGATTAGTTATAAATTATATACTTGTAAATGTTTATAAGGGATTAAAGTTGTGGGGTTGGATTCAATGGGTAATTTTGTTTAACCCCAAGGAAATGAATATAATGATTCTTGTTTCTAAAAACTAATGATTTCAGACTAGTTTCCTGTACATGTGCAAGGAAAAAGACTATGTATAACAAAGTAATGGGAAAGGATATAATAATAAAATGCCTTTGAAACTTATTAAAAATTTAGTTCACTTGATACAAGTTTTAAAAGGTTGTTAAAACATTATTTTAATTGTATACAAAGTGACTTATGAGTAATTAACTTGCAAAGACTATGTTCTTATACCCTATGTTCTTGTAGCCTATGTAAAATGACTAAGAATACAAGGAGTATAAAGAAATTATATAAAGAACATTGATATGACTACATATATGAAATATTAAGCTATTTATTTTAGTGTTATTAAATATTCTTTTTAATATTTAACTCATTTAGATATAGATTTTACATATAGAGTATTCAAACACTTTATAAAACTCTGTCTGTACACATTGTCAATCCCTAAGTTTGTGTTAAATGGTGGATAGAATTTTCTAGAAGAGATCCAATGAGTTTATAAATGAAAAATGTGATTAAATAGACCTTGAAAATTGTCACAGTAAGGGGAAATGTCTAAAAAAGGTTAGTAGAAAGCCTATGACAAAAGAAAGAGATAGTCAATATTGAAGGTGTGTACTTTGGAGTTGTGTGAGTTGAATAGAAGATAGAAGAAGGTTGAAACCATTTATCAATTAGACACATGAACACTAAAGTTATCAAGAATATCAGAACCATGTATGGATAAAATTTTCAAGGTGTTTTAGTAATAAGGTAAGCATATGGAACAAGAGAAGAGTGAGAGATGATAAGAAGGGGATAAGAAAGGAAGAAGACGTCAGTTAATATTTGAGTAATGGCGAGTGTGTAAATGGATTAGACAGTTAAAAATAATTGACATAAGTTCATGTAAGTTCAAGAGAGAAGGGTTTTCAAATAATGATAAAATTGATTCTTCAAGAGTGGCTTGAGAGTCTTGTACCCAAAGAGGATAAGTTGTGAAGTGGTTGTAGATAAAGAGATCTAGTCTAATGAGATCTAATCTAAGTGAATAAAGGTAGAGGTAAAGGTGTATGATATTGTAGTTTACATTCATAAATATACATTTCTTAAAGACATCTACATCAAGTATGTTAAGTCAAATAACAATGGTTAAGTCAAAAAAAAAAAATGGCTAAGTAAAATGGTAGGGGTGAAGCCAAACACAGGTTGAAAATTAAATGTTAATATCTATTAAAAGTTGAACTATTAATTTCATGTCTTTCTATTATTCAAAGACTAATGGGCCAACATAATGGATGGAGGGTAAGAAAACTTAGATTATCCATAAAGCATTTGGAGTTCATACTAATAGTTGACCTCCATGTTCCTTTTAGATACTCCTTTTATCCTTGGAGTGCATTAACTAATGGGTGCATTTACATTTATGGCTAACATGTCCACGAGGTTCACCAAATCAGATAAATTCCATCACTCATAATTGGGATAACACCCATTAAAAACATGTTAAGGGAAACTAATTTTTTTAAGGCAAACTATAGTGGTTAAGGCAAATGAAAATATTGAAGGCAAATGATAGTAATTAAGACAAACACTAGTGGTTAAGCCAAACACTAGTTAAAAAATAAAATGCTAATATACGTTAAATGTTGACTTGTTACTTTCACATATTTCCCTTATTTAAATACTAATGAGCCAACATAATATATCAAGGGGAGGTACCCTAAGAGTATTCATCAGACACATAGAGGTCATGCTCATAATTAACCTCCACATTCCTATTGGATACTTTGTCTACCCTTGGAGTATCCAATAGGAATGTGAAGGTCATGCCAACTATTGACCTCCGCATGCCTAGTGGATACTCCATCTACCCCCAGACTATCCATCAAGCACATGGAGGTCACACTGAAAGATGACTTCTATGTTCATACTAGATATGTAACACCTAAAATTTCACCCCAAATAAACCCTTAAAAACACTACTAATTATTTTTGTTCTTCTTGAGTAACACTAACTCCACAGCAATAAACACTATAAATATTAACCCCTTCACACACATGCACACTCTAATTTCATACATATTACAAACTCATGCCCAATATCAAGGCAACTTTAAAGTAACACACTCACACTCTATGTACATCACCTACTACATAGTTGTTCACCTCTAATATTAAAATATGAGATACATTAAGGCGTACAACAAGATAGCTATGACTAAGTTATGCCAACTAAACTAAAATCATTTTACAATACTAAATTAAAATTTGATACTCAGAGGCTATCAAGTATAATTTACACCAATAAAACTAACACTGAATCTCATCCCTAGTGGTATGGAATGAAAACTATCAATGGTTCATTGACATGGTGATACAAAAAATTATGATTAAAATCACACTAAAACTAAGTAAACAACCAAGCTCCTATTTATCTCAACCTTAAATATAATCACCATAATACCCAAGAGTATGATATTCAATACAA